>BLSH010370751.1:535919-561635 GCA_018402905.1 Glandirana rugosa | reverse complement strand
CATAATGCTTTGGGGCTGCTTTGCTGCATCTGGTACTGGAGGCCTTGACCGTATCAAAGGCATCATGAAATCAGAAGATTATCAAGCAATTCTAGAGCGAAATGTCTTGCCCAGTGTAAGGAAACTTGGTTTGAGGCGAAGATCATGGGTCCTCCAGCAAGATAAAGACCCAAAGCACACCTCCAAAAGCACGCAGGAATGGTTGAAAGGGAAAAAATTTACTGTTTTAAAATGGCCAGCAATGAGTCCTGATCTCAATCCAATTGAAAATCTTTGGGGGGAGCTGAAAACTGCCATTGGAGAAAGGAACCCTGCAAATGTTCAAGAGCTTGAGCATATTGCAAAGGAAGTGTGGGAGAAAATGCCACCCGAGAAGTGCAAGAAGCTTATCGATGGATATAAGAAACGTTTGGAGGCTGTCATCGCTGCCAAAGGGTGTGCAACCAAATATTAAGGAGGGGTGCCAATATTAGTGCACATGCTGGTTTTCTGTTTTTTCTTTATTATTACAATATCTATGTTGAAATAACAATTGTCTTTGTTAAATTACTTTGGACCTCCAATTAAAAGATCCTGCTGATATAAATTTGGTACATTTCCATTTATTTCTGAAGACATTCACTCAGTTATGCAAAACATGAAGGGGTGCCAATAATGGTGAGCAAGACTGTAGTGGCAGACCTCTTACCTTTAAGCTCACCAAACCTGTTCAAAAACGACCTTTGCATGAAAAGTTGCCCCCACTCCTTGACAAAAGTGGAGGGGGAAGTCTAATAACATTTTCTCGATGTTAGGCAAAGAGATCCCAACCTTTTGATTAAATATGTACTTCTGAGAAGTACACAAAGAATCACTATTGTTTCCCCCTCTCTCTGCTGTTTCGTATGCTACATATTCTTATTTCCTGCTTCACAAGGCAGACCGTTTTTCTTGCACCTCCTTATAATCACAAGATGTAGTAATTTCCTTTCCTGTTAGGGAGGGTTTCAAGGACTTTTGCATATATGCACGTGGACCCCATCTATTCAACAATGCATGCCCACCATGCTCCTAAAAACATCCCTTTTATTTACTGCAGTAACCAGTCTACTGGTTGGTCTCAAATAGACTTGTTGCTATGTTTACCACAGCAAAGTGACTTCTGCCTACTTTTCTTTAGACCTACTACTATATCTTTCATATGAGAAATCTTCTAACTTTAATGGAAACTGCAATGTGATGAAATGACATTGCTGAACTCACCACACCTTGCGGTGCTGTATCATTAGACCCTTAATCAGACTTTGAACCTTCATGTACCATGGTTTCTTGGAAATCTTTTGCTACAATGTAAAGTAGTGAGTTTATAGCTTGTGTAACAGTGTAAATATTCTGTCCCCTCAAAATAACACACAGCCATTAATGTCTAAACCGCTGGCAACAAAAGTGAGTTCACCCCTAAGTGAAAATGTCAAATTGGGCCCAAGTAGCCATTTTCCCTCCCCGGTGTCATGTGACTTGTTAGTGTTACAAAGTCTCAGGTGTGAATGGGTAGTAGGTGTGTTAAATTTGGTGTTATCACTATAACTCTCTCATACTGGTCACTGGAAGTTCAACATGGCGCCTCATGGCAAAGAACCCTGAGGATCTGAAAAAAAGAATATGTAACATAGCATAAAGATGGTTTAGGCTATAAGAAGATTTCCAAGACCCTGATACGGAGCTGCAGCACGGTGGCCAAGACCATTCCGCTCAGAATAGGCCTCACCATGGTTGACCAAAGAAGTTGCGTGCACGTGCTCCGCATCATATCCAGAGGTTGTCTTTGGGAAATAGACGTATGAGTGCTGCCAGCACTGCTGCAGAGGTTGAAGGGGTGGGGGGTCAGCCTGTCTGTGCTCAGACCATACGCTGCACACTGCATCAAATTGGTCTGCATGGCTGTCATCCCAGAAAGAAGCCTCTTCTAAAGACGATGCACAAGAAAGCCTGCAAACAGTTTGCTGAAGACTAGCAGACTAAGGACATGGATTGCTTGAACCATGTCCTGTGGTCTGGTGAGACTAAGATAAACTTATTTGGTTCATAAGGTGTCAAGCATGTGTGACAGCAACCAGGTAAGGAGTACAAAGACAAGTGTGTCTTGCCTACAATCAAGCATGGAGGTGGGAGTGTCATGGTCTGGGGCTGCATGAGTGCTGCTGGCATTTGGGAGCTACAGTTTATTGAGGGAACCATGAATGCCAACGTGTACTGTGACATACTGAAGCAGAGCATGATCTCCTTCCTCCAGAGTTTGAGCCGCAGGGCAGAATTCCAACATGATAACGACCCCAAACACACCTCCAAGATGACCACTGCCTTGCTAAAGAAGCTGAGGGTAAAGGTGATGGACTGGCCTAGCATGTCTCCAGATCTAAACCCTATTGAGCATCTGTGGGGCTTCCTCAAACAGAAGGTGGAGGAACGCAAGGTCTCTAACATCTACCAGCTCCGTGATGTCGTCATGGAGGAGTAGAAGAGGACTCCAGTGGCAACCTGTGAAGCTCTGGTGAACTCCATGCCCAAGAGGATTAAGGCAGTGCTGTAAAATAATGGTGGCCAGACAAAATATTGACACTTTGGGCCCAATTTGGACATTTTCACTTAGGGGTTTACTCACTTTTGTTGCCAGCGGTTTAGACATTAATGGCTGTGTTGATTTATTTTGAGGGGACAGCAAATTTACACTATTTTACAAGCTGTACACTTACTACTTTACATTGTAGCAAAGTGTCATTTCTTCAGTGTTGTCACATGAAATGATAGAATAAAATATTTACAAAAATGTGAGGGGTGTACTCACTTTTGTGAGATACTGTATATTACTTCTCCGTCAGCACAACATTTTGTCTATCACTGACTCCCGAATATGCTCCATTGGTTGCATCTGCATGAAGATTTCCATCAGTTCTACTGGCAGACTCCTTTGGGTAAGCCAGGACCTGTTTTTTTTTACTCCAGGACATTAGCACTATACTCCTCACTACACATGGAGGTTTTGGAAAATGGACCTCCTTTTCCATACAGGCCTTTCTGGCCTACAACTCTCCGACTCTGCCCTGAGTCTGGATACGTCCTCTCACCATATAATGGTCAAGGATCACTGGGTCACCTGTTGTACGAACTGAGTAGTTTCCCTCCATATGTAGATACCTCAGCATTCGTCTACCCATCTCAGCAAACATATTCATTTATGTGACTGCTTTACAGATTCTGAACTAGAGATCTCCCAGCATCCTCTAGGTTGGATGCCCTTCCTTCTTGGGGGCAATACCCCTTTCAGCATTCCACCAATACTCTTTAATCTATCGTGTGAAGTATTTACCACTTAGTGTGATGATAGGGAACCCCTAGAAACTCTTCCTGTTTCTCATTCATCAACTTCTTCTTTTGGATTCGCAAGACACCTAACCCTTGGTGAATAAGAACAAAAAGGCATTGCAGAAAAGCTCTGATAGTGTAGTATGTAAACAAACCATTAATTGGGTACATAATATTAATAATAATAAAAACACTCTCCTGGAAATCCACTCACAAAAGAAAGTGCATAAATAAGCCACAGACAGATAACACTAATATGCAGACCGATGGATCAAAACTCCCAAGCATGGAGTTAGTCAGCATCTCTCCTTTGAACTGATGCTGCTAATCCAAACTTTTAATTTGCAGTGCTGACACCCTATTTCAGGCAAGGTGGAAACCGAGCGTGGGCCCTCTGATCTCCTCATCACCAGGGAAAATGGAACGGGATGCATTTTGGGGGAGGCACGCAGAGCCCTCCCTTTGTACTAAAAGGATCTGCGCTCTTAAAAAGGGACGGTTTAAGAATGGAACCACCTTCTCGTCATTACTGCAAAAGCAGTAGTTCTGCTTTGGCTCACCCTGTGATCAGTGTAGGGACTGCTGGGATATTTTTGATGGCAAAAAAGTTAAGTATTCAGGCTGAGAATTAGTTAAGACCTAAATAAGTGTTGTTTAAATGTTTTAGTGAGGACTGGATGAAAGGTTAAGGTTAGGTTTGAGGCTAAAGTTTTGGTTTTGGGTTAAAGATTAAAGTGATGTTAAAGGCAAAACATTTAAAAAAAATACATGTTATACTTACCTGCTCTGTGCAGCGGTTTTACACAGAGCAGCCAGATCATCCTCTTCTCCAGTTCCCCACCAGCTCTTCTGGCCAATCCCTCTTGTCGAGTGCCCCCAGAACAAGCAGCTTGCAATGGGGGCACCCAAGCTGGCTTGCCCTCAAGCCACTGCTCTGCGTGTCCATTCAGACACGGAACCAGGTCTTGGCTCCGTCCCTTCTCTCTCTCATTAGCTCACTGGCTGTGATTGACAGCAATGAGAGCCAATGAGGAGGATGAGTCCCGGAGAGCCGATGCTCTTGTGCACATCACTGGATCAAGAGGGAGCTCAGGTAAGTATTTGGGGGGCTGAGGCACACAGAAGGTTTTTTTGCCTTTATGCATAAATGTGTACGCTGGCACCCGATGGGCATGCAATCCGATAAATTCCGATAAAAACAGCCATCCAGCGGATCAGATGGAAACGGACATGCAGTCTGTTTCCATCCGACCGCCCTATAGAGGAGAGTGGGCTGTGTCCATGTCCGCTCTGCAGAGGGGAGTGGACACGGACCTGTCATTCGCCTGCTCAGCGGAATCAGCAGAGAGATGCCCCACTGAGTAGGCGGATCCGCTTTGTCTGAAAGGGGCCTTAAGATAAGGGAGAGCATTGGGTACTCCTGGCACTCAAAAACAATGCAGCACTTTTCCCAGTCCTAGATGTGCCACAAGTTCCAAATATACTATTGGTAACAAATGTTTCATCTGCACAGCTCCTGCTTTCATCTCTGCTACGTTTCAAACATTGGGAGCTTTTATCCATCTCACAGCAATAAACATTTGACAGGAGTTTTAGGACTTCCCTACTCTGTCCAAAACATTAAAAAATATGATCATATTAATTTGCTTTAGATATACATTAATACTCCTGGGCCCAAGAGGCTGCACAGGGTCCAAGTTGCAGGATCTTTTTGGCACAATGTGCAAAATTAGTCTCTGATTTGATGTGCAGAACCCTCTTAGGACCTCTGATGTGTTTTTCCTAGCCTCTGCTGTAAAAGTGCATTTGCTTTGTGGCCTAGAGGTCAAAAAATATCATCATTAATTGTATTGTCATTATAATGGGTTACAACTGTCTGTAACTTTGAGCCTGGGATCAAGACATGTTTGTGTCCTAATGAATCAAGATTTCAGAAGATTTGCTGTAAAATTGTAAACATTTTTTACCTTAAATACATTCCTTGCATTAAGGTAAAAAACTTTTACATTTCTCTATCCTCCCCCTTCCCTGGGTGAAGGGGAAAAGAGGGGAGAGGAGGTCTAGGGCTGTGCATGACTGTATCTCTTATCTCCTCTCTTCTTCTTCACATGGTGCCTCATACAGCAGCAGGAGCCATTGACTCCTGCTGCTGTCCATCAAATGCAGTGAGGCAGAAGTGGGGGCAGGGCCAAGCCCCGCTTTGTGTGTTTATGAAGTACAGCTCCATAGACACAAAGATTGGGAGTTAGAGGCAGTGTGCCCTCATAACAAACGGCTTGCTATGGGGACACATGACGGAGAGGTGGAGCCAAGATCACCAGCCAAGAAGAGAAGGATCGGGCCTGCTCTGTGCAATACCATTGCATAGAGCAGGTGAGTATAACATGTTTGTAATTTTAAAAAAATTAACCTTTAGTAACACTTTAATTACTAGTTTTATGTTGTTAAAGAGGAAATGAACTCTGAAAGCTGTGCCCAAAAGGGAGGTGGGAGGACTAACCACTAGTATTTCTTGTGGTTTCTCTGCAACTGAATGTTTCCCCTATTACTGACTCACTGTGCTTTATTTTGCACTGTGTCTCTATATGCAGGCAGTGATCTTGATAGAGGGACGTTCCTCACGTCAGAGCCTCTAATAGCGCCTTAAATCTTGCGCTGCAGATATATTGTTATGAGACTGTAGATAGTGCCTAAACTCACACACTAGGAAGGGCATTGCTGCTTTTCAGGAGGCATTCAAGACAAAATAAACATTTTTTTGAGTATTGTTTAGGCAGCTTACACATGGTTTAATTTAAAATGGAGTTGAACTCAAAAGGTCAAGATTTGCTATGGTATAAAGAACATATAAATCCTATTTCTGCCTAAGCAATATCCTAAAGATTTAATTTTTTTTTCTGTTCTTCCTGAAAAATAGCATTGCACTTCCCTGTCCTCATATGTGTGGTTGTCTTGGCACTACTGTGCCTACAGATTCACAATTGTATATCTGCAATGTGAGATCTAAGGTATTGCTGCCTTTGGTTGTTAGTCTCACCAGATTTGAAGTGAGAATTGATGATGTCACAACTACGCTGCTCACTATTCTCATTGCTTGAGCCTCTGACATGGGAAGCCAAACTGAATCTACCAAGATGGCGGCATCCACACAGACACGTTGCAGAACAAGGCATTGTAAGTCAGTAATGGGAAAAGATAAGTTGCAGAGTAACTACAGGCAACAATAGTGACTAGTCTTTGTCCTCTGCCAGTTTTAATTTGTATTGGAAGTAACATGGGATAGAAAAGTTGACACAACTGTTTCTTTTTTTGTTTTTTTTTTATTGGATTTTAAAACAAATCTGCCACATATATACCTGGTTGAGTTATTGGTGCTAAACATGGTCTTAGGCACTTTGGGGCACTAATATGAAAACTAGAAGTACATGTTAAAGGACCACTTCACCTTTGTCTTAAAACTTTTAGTTCAGCCACTTTGCCTCAGCATCCAAAGGGTTAGTTCAGGCAGATGCCTTTAAGTGCAAGTTTGGCTGTAACATTTTTTCAATATAATGGGGAAGAAGGAGTAGAAGCCCAGTCAGACTTTATCTAGGGATCAGTTGGTCATTTTTCCTCTTAATTACACTCCCTGTGGCAATGCTTTCACCTTACAAGAAGTGAGGGGAATTCTGCAAAAGTAACACAGTGTTCAACATGAAACTCAAAGTTCAAAATCTAGAACATCACTTGTAATTACTGGACAGTCTATTTCCAATCAAATGACTAACAGGACATTCAGATTTTTAGCCATATTGTCATTGTTTCATTACTAAACAATAAGCCCATCTAGAACACAAGGTTGTCTTTTTAGGCAAGTATGCTAATAAATATCCCCCACATGAGCTTTTCATAATGAATAATGGACTCAGAGTGAAGGTTTCACAATCACATTTGGTCCAAGGCAAACCAAACACATGAGAATGACCAGGCAAGGTCTCGTTCCCTGTCATTGTAATTATGGCTGATGTGTCTTGGAGATTGTGCTTTTTTTGTCAAATAGCCCTTTATTGAAACATTTTAAACAAGTTCAAGAAATAGGTTACAGATGCACAGATCATATTGCCAAACAAAAACATAAGGAGAGAAGTAAGAAATATAGGCAACACAATGAAAATAGCAGTATTCTGTCTATCAGAAAGGATTTGTGATCCAATAATGATACAGTCTATATATCTAAGTACTCTAATAACAGGCCCCATAAACCCAGAAGGATTGTGCCTGTTCGAAGACTGGGGCTTCCTCCTAGGTATTGGAGGTACCTGAATTGAATATGTTCTTTCTGTTTCTTTCAGCTGTGTTTGCATGCACTACATACTCCATTTTTATTTGTATTTATGTTTAGATCATTGTTTTTTTTTTTCTTTTTATCCATCTACTGTCTTGTTCATATATATAGTTCATTGTGTATTGTTTATCAGACTCATCCATCCCGCATCAGGCTTTCAGAAATCATGGCAAAGGGTTATACATCTGTCCCGGGTTCCTTTCAGAGTGCATCCGTTACAGTACAGTTGGTAAGAACCAGTGCTTGTCAACAAAAACTTGCAGTAACATTCTCAAATGTATGCAAATTTTTACAGAAATGTGTATTTGTATTCAATAATGCATAACAGCTGTTGTATTGTTGTATAGTTATTTGTTAGACATCTAATTTTCTTATAGTAAACAGTAGTGTTAATTGTAAGTATATGTTTTGCCAAGCAATGGAAACCTCAAGATATACAGTTGTGACAAAGTCTTAGCCTTTAAAGTATTTGTGAATCTTTACCTTGTAAAATAACATATTCAGTTTAAAATAGAAATGCAAGGCAAAGCTTTTGTGTATTTATATATAAAAAAAATCTTTTTTTTTTTTGAGTGATCACATGACTTCTGGTCACAGCTGCATTCGGGGCTTAAAGAGATGGAGGTGGAGACTTCAGGGGGCATGTCAGCAGGAGGCAAAGAAACAACAGTGCACTGATATTTCCAGTAAAGAGCTATGCAGGGGGGCATGTCAGCAGAAGTGTGACCATTGGAATATGGGCTGACTATGCTTCCAAGTAGAATGTAAAGAATAAAACTTACCACACCGGGATGGATGTGCTTCCATGACCATGGTCAATTTCAAGCAGGGAGACTGGCAGGGTCACCAGGTATTTCACACAAAGGAAGCAATGCAAAGAGAACAGGATACCTTTTCGTAGAAGCACATGATGCAACAGACACATATCAGGAATAATTAACTTTGGGGTAGCATATATTTTAAGAATAACTGTTTACTCACTGCCAGATTATGTAACAATCTCTATGTGAAAAAATAAATTAATGTAGTTTTATTTCACACTCAAGCAAGAATTTTTAATATTTCTAGGATGAGAAGGGGCTCTTCAAGCTATAGAGTGCATTTTAACAATGATGAAATTGCTCCAATCTGTTAAAGAGTATTAGTCCTTACATTTATTGACTATTGGAATCAGACACTATAGATCTTATATATTTAATAATCTGACCAGTGTGGTATATTATGGTCCATTTCTGAATATTAAATATCTCAGTAAACATATTCTTTAGGAATATCTGCTTGGTTGGCTTGCTTCAGATTGATGCACAGCATTTCAGTGGGATTAAGATCAGCCATAGATTTGTCTATTCTAAAATGTGTAATTGCTTCTCTTTGAGCCATTTTCTGTACTTTTGATCATGACGCAGGGCCACCTTTAATATTGATTGGACCGTGGGCAATCTTTTCTTGACCCCCCACACACACGCAATTTTGCTCTCCATCTGTTTTTGAGACATACAATAAATAGCAGATAAACTCAAAATCCGTTAACTGCAGCAGATCAGGTAGCGATTGTGATTGGTTGCCAGAGGTTACAGCATATCATTACCACTCACTGATTCGTTTCTAGAGGTTACAGCACATCATGTCTGCTTGCTGATTGGTTGCTAGAGGTTACTGCACAGGGAGGGTTGGGAGGGGGAGGGTGTGATCAGTGGTGGTGGTGGGGGTAATGGAATCAGTGGCAGTGCTGGGGGGGTGGGTTCAGTGCTAGTGCTGGGGGAGTGTGATCAGCAACAGTGCTGGGCCGGATGGCATGAGAGAGAGGGGTGAGTAGGAGAAGAGGGTGAGAGACAGAAGGGGGTGAGAGAGGGGGAGCATGAGAGAGAGGGGTGGGGGGCTGAGGGGGGAGGATGAGAAATGGAGAGACTCCCTAGCCGTGTCTGAAGTCTCTCTGCCTCCCTGTTCCAGTCCCTGTCTGCAGGGAGGTGTGTGAGACGTCCGGTACCTTGCATGCCAGCAACGGGCAGGGTCCATTCTTATTCTGGGTGATGATGGGGGTGCTCTGCGATCCATGACTGCCTGAGCTCCCGCCCATCCATATTCTCCGGGCCCCTGGTCAGCCTGTCCACCAGGCAGCCATAGCTGTTGATATCTAAAAGCTGGGAGAGGAGGTTGGAGGAGTCCAGGCTCTGGAAGGGGCCGGGGATGCTGTGTCCGCTGCTGCTTGCCTCTCTGGGGGTCAGGTGAGCGGTGAAGGTCTTCTCCTAGCTACCCTCGCTGCTCATCTTCCCCCTGCTCATGCTGCCACTGGACCAGGACTCTCCATGTCCAAGGACCCTGGGAAGCTGCCCCTTTTGCCCTGCGTTAACGATGGCATTGGTTGTTCTAATACATGACTAAACTTCTCTTGCATTTGACCGCACAGACAGTTACACAGGCATTCTGATGCATAATTTCCTTGATGCATCTTGGAACTATTTGGTTCATCATTGACCACAACTTTAAAGGATAAATTCACCTTTTGTAACATGTTACACGTTATACCCACATTCAAGGTGTAACAAATGCACTGGCCCCACACTCCCCTGAGTCCCCGTTTTGATAGCGAGTGGGGGATCTTCTCCCCCCACTTGCTGCCACAATCTAAAGAAAACGCGTCCGTCTGGGGCTCAGCCCGCCCAGCTGCATCATCCATTCACAGTGTTCTGTGAATGAGAAAACAACAAGTCCCGACAGCCTTTGCGGCTGTCGGCTTGTATTTCTCAACAAACTACCAGGACGCTGTTGATCACTCCAGATAGTTCGCTGAGATTCCTGTCAGAGTGTAACTGCCTGCCCGTATTGTAGGTACAGGCAGACAGTTACACAGTCTGTAGGACAGTGGCATAATTACACCCATGATCTGCTGGGTGCAATGCTTTCCAGGTTACCTGCAAAAAAATGTGCATTTTTTTTTTTTTTGTAAAAGTGAACCTATCCTTTAAGACAGTAAACTGGTCTGAGATTTATTCATTGCAATGTGCTTAATGGGTGGGATGAGATTTTGTTTTTTGCCAAACATAATGCAGTGTACATATTTTGAATAAAAAAAAAACGAATCTGATACAAGGATTTGACAAAAGTTGATTTAAAAATCGACTGAGCCGTGTGGAAAGTTATCAGCTGCACAGTGACTGCATCCAATCAGATGCATTCACTTTTCACAGTGCCAGCAGCTGCAGATGCCATTGAAGCCTGAATACAATAGTCTACGGTGGAGACTCCTTCATGCATGCTGTTAGTGTGGATGGGGGAATTCAATGGTTTATTTTCTCTCTCTTTTTCTCCTGTGGGCTCAATGGCCATAATTCGAGCCGAGTACGAGAGCCCTAGTTAGCAATAAGCACACCTGACCTCTTTTTTAAGTGGTCATTTATAAGGACTTTGTAGTTATATATGTTGGGGTCTGCCGTGTGTAGGATTTTTTTTCACTGAGGTGAACCATTATAGAGCTTTTAATAGATGATTGGAAAAAAAAATACTAGGCACTTCCAGGTATGTAGGGAGCATGTGACTTAGTCCTTCTTTTCTCATAGGATGGTGCTGGTGCCTGGTGTTTGGCCCAGCACTGTTACATGAAGATGGGGAAAAAGTCCCCATCCCTGTGTAAGTTGGTTTGGAACTTTACAGAGGGCTTTTTTTTCCTTGCTTCTGGAGCCTGAAAGGGGTGGCAAGGAGCAAAAGGTGAGTTCTGGGGTAGGGAGGAGTTAAAGTAGCATTACTAACTCTCACCTTTGTTAAATAATGGATCCTACCCTTGGGGTAAGATTCCCTAACACATAATTTGATTTTATATCAGGGCAAAAACATTTTTTTTTAAATTGTATATCACAGGACACAGAGCATCTTCATATCCATAGCAATAGGGTTATGCTGCCACCTTCAAGTATTTGGACACCGGAAAAAAAAGACAGGAAATCCCCTTCTATGCATAATCCCTCTCAGTTGGGCAAGGCTTAATTTTTTTTTTATTTTCTAATGTCTTAAGTGTTGCCCTCTCCTTATACTCCGTTCTGTGGGACATCCCTTTCGTCATGGATATGAAGATGCTCTGTGTTACGTTATGTAAAGTAAATATCGTGAAAGTTTGGCTTTATTTGTAAAACCCTTTTCTTGGAGTACATCACTGGACACAGAGAATCCCACTCCTTTTTCTTTGTGGTTCATGGCTTTCTACAAAAACTAAAGCCTTGCTTAGCTGGGAAGTATTATGCCTAGGAGGGGTTTTACTGTCATTTTTTTTTACCAGAGAACAGGCAACAGAAGATGGCAGCATGGGCCTATCATCATGGATTTAACCACTTCAGCCCCGGAAGGTTTTACCCCGTTACTGATCAGAGCACTTTTTGCAATTCGGCACTGCGTCACTTTAACTGACCAATGCACGGTCGTGCGACGTTGAACCCAAACAAAATTGACGTCCTTTTTTCCCAAAAATAGAGCTTTCTTTTGGTGGTATTTGATCACCTCTTCGGTTTTTATGTTTTGCACTATAAAAAAAAAAAAAAAAAAACAATTTTGTAAAAAACCCTATTTTTTACTTTTTGCTATAAAACATATAAAAAAATATGAAAAACAAATTCATTCATCCGTTTAGGCCAATATGTATTCTTCCTCATATTTTTGGTAAAAAAAAATCGCAATAAGCATATGTAGATTGGTTTGCGCAAAAGTTATAGCATCTACAAACTATGAGAATTGATTTATGGCGCTTTTATTTATTTATTTTTCTACTAGTAATGGCAGCAATCTGCGATTTTTAGCAGGACTGCGATATTGTGGCGGACAGATTGGACACTTTTGACACTTTTTTTGGGACCACTGACATTTATACAGCGATCAGAGCTTTAAATAGCCACTGATTACTGTGTAAATGTCACTGGCAGGGAAGGGGTTAACAATAGGGGGCGATCAAAGGGTTAAATGTTTTCCCTGTCAGTGTGTTCTAACTGTGTGGGGGCTGGGATGACTGGGGGAGGAGAGTGATCGCTGCTCCCATATACTGGGAGCATACAATCACTCTCCTCTCCCCTGTCAGAACGGGGATCCGCTTGTTTACATACATGGATCTCCGTTCTGCCTCCCCTGCTTATTGGCTCCTTCGCTAGTGTGTGAGCGCGCGAGTGCTCCTCCGGTGACGCTCGCTCGCCCACAATACTCGCTCCTGCGGCCACCATCAGGTGACAGCGATTTGCGCCGGAGAGCCATGTTGCCACCGTCAATCCACGGCGGGCGGTCGGCAACTGGTTAAAGATGATCTGTGTCCCATGATGTACTCCAGGAAAAGAATTTTACAGGTAAACCAAAAATTCAGTTTCTTATATCAAACACTGCCACTGGCTCCAGGTCCCTCAGTGTAGCTTTCCAGAGCTTCCTGTTGATTATTAACAATTATAAATAACAAGGGGACAGCGCAGACGCTAGCAGCTAGGAGTAAAGTGGCTTGCTGTGGGGATGTGCGTTTTCGCGGATGCAAACAACTTGCCAGGAGCCTATAAGTCATGCAGAGGTGGCTCCATAGAAACCTGCAAGGGAAATGAGCCACCCTAGAATGGGAGGGTTGGGCCAGCCCTGAAGGAAGCAAGCTGAAACAGGGGAAAGCAAAACTTTTAAGGCTGAAGCAGCGGACACAGTACGTGTTTATACCAGAAGTACATATTGCCAAAAAGTTATCTGTTAATTTTGCTTTAAAGCATGTTTCTGGGAACATAAAAATCCTCCTTTGCAATGGTGGTGCCCACGTACTGCAAGGGTTAAATGTGAGTTTAGGTCTAGGAGACCAGGAAAAGCAAATTTGCTCATGCAATTCTCTGCTCCTCTAGCAGCTGGAATTTTCCTCAACTTCCCTAAGCTCTGGTGGTAGACTGTCCTTTAGCATACTCATGTCTGATGCAGGGCTATGTGCTCTACACTTAATGATGTCAGAGGACATGTCACTGCCAGAGCATAGGAAAGAAAAAGTTACAGAGACCAGTCTAGCAGTGTGGAAGGAAGCCTGTGGAAACTGAGGTTCATGTAAGTAAAACTGCTTTTTCTAGTTCCCTAGACCAAAACGAACATTAAATCTTTGCAGTGCGGGGGGCATTTACAGGTAAGTAACGTGCATTAATACATGTACATATATTCTTATAGGAAGTTTTTGTTGAAATGATCTAGCGATGGGCTAATAGTTTTCAGGTATTATAAGCTGAGGTAGACTCAACTGAAAGGTACTTCTACTTTTCTGCACTAGACTTAGCTTGTGTATATGTTAACCAACATAATAAACCAATTACACACAGCTTTACATTCCAAATAACTTAGCCAAGAAAATTTGAAAAGTACAGTGAGCAGCTTTGAACATAGTAGGTGTAATTACTATAGTAATTACTGTTATAGCAGAAGGGTACACTCATACATAAGTATATACCTATGTAATGGGCAATCCTACATACAACAAAGCTCTACAGTGGATGGAAGCTACAGGAGTTTTTTTGTTTTTTTAAATAAATGATACCCCAGAAAAGAACATTTTACAACTATGGAGCTCACACAAGCCATGTAAGAGAATGTCTGATAAAACACAATGCATTGGGTAAAATTAAATAAGGAATGGGGCTTGCTTTATAGGAATCACATGCCTGGAAACACTTGACCCGTTCAACGAGAAAGTATACACAATAAATACAGATAGATCTACTCTACACCTGTGAAAGAAATTAGAAAAATCTTGAACTAAGCCTCTACACATTGGGAAATTGAGTTAGGGTTATTTTAGCTAAACCAGAGAAAATGAAAACCAAAAAAAAATTCTATACATGAAAAAGACAAAAAAACTTAAATGCCCAAAAAATAGCAGGCTTTAATGACTATTACATTTCTGAGTATAATCTGTCAAAAGGCATGGCAAAGATTCTACCCCAAGATCAAGAGATATCTCAAATTTTAAGTTCATTAACCAACCAAATTTCAAATGCTCAATGTTTGGTGTGTCTCATTAACACATTTTTGCAATATGAAGTACTCAAGGCAATGCTACCACTCCTGGGAGGCAAGTCACCTAGTGTACATGTTTTTTTTCAACTAATTCTACCAAAACTTTAAAGTCCTCTCTCTTTTCCTTAGGCCCCTTTCACACTTGTGCAACCCGATCTTACAGCGATTTTGCTGTGATTTTTCCGCGGATTAGCTTTTTAACACAACAGCCTTAGTAGACACCTTCACCAAAGAAATTTCCCAGGCTTATTACACTTTCTAAGTCTGGAAAAGAACTGACTTCTCACAGCAGCATTCATTTCACTCTAACTAGAGCAGTTTCTGGGATCATTCTTTCCATCTTTCCTGAGAACAGATTAATCGGATGTCAATACAGGCAGTGACTACTTACCATGAATCAGCCATGAATGTAGATAGAGTTTTATATTCATATTTGTCATAGTCTGTGTAATATTTAAACAAAATTCAAGTTTCAACTGTAATAAAGTTCTCTCATCCCTCCTATATATGTAGTGAACACTAGCTCACTGTACATTTATTCTAATGAATCTGCATAACACAAATATAATATTATATAATTGTAGTCAAACGTTGTGTTTATTCTGGTGTACAGTAGTCTTGACAAATTATCTCTCTAGGAATGTGTAGCTTGAAAGGCTGATGACATTATTCTTGTTGTGGCAGTTGTTTTTAATGCTTGAAAAGTACATAATAGCTTTGCAGATTAACTGCTTGTACAGTATCTCGCAAAAGTGAGTACACCCCTCACCTTTTTGTAAATATTTTATTCTATCTTTTCATGTGACAACACTAAAAAAATTATACTTTGCTTCAATGTAGTGAGTGTACAGCTTGTATAATAGTGTAAATTTGCTGTTCCCTCAAAATAACTCAACACAGCCATTAATGTCTAAACTGCTGGCAACAAAAGTGAGTATACCCCTAAGTGAAAATGTCCAAATTGGGCCCAAAGTGTCAATATTTTGTGTGGCCACCATTAAACCAGCACTACCTTAACCCTCTTGGGCATGGAGTTCACCAGAGCATCACAGGTTGCCACTGGAGTCCTCTTCCACTCCTCAATGACAAACTGGTGGATGTTAGAGACCTTGCGCTCCTCCACCTTCCGTTTGAGGATGCCCCACAGATGTTCAATAGGGTTTAGGTTTGGAGACATGCTTGGCCAGTCCATCACCATTACCCTCAGCTTCTTTAGCAAGGCAGTGGACATCTTGGAGGTGTGTTTGGAGTCGTTATCATGTTGGAATACTGCCCTGTGGCCCAGTCTCCGAAGGGAGGGAATCATGCTCTGCTTCAGTATGTCACAGTAGACGTTGGCATTCATGGTTCCCTCAATGAACTGTAGCTCCCCAGTGCCAGCAGTACTCATGCAGCCCCAGACCATGACACTTCCACCACCATGCTTGACTGTAGGCAAGACACACTTGTCTTTGCACTTCTCACCTGGTTGCCACCAAACATGCTTGACACCATCTTAACCAAATAAGTTTATCTTGGTCTCGTCAGACCATAGGACATAGTTCCAGTAATCAATGTCTTTAGTCTGCTTGTCTTCAGCAAACTGTTTGCAGGCTTTCTTGTGCATCATCTTTAGAAGAGGCTTCCTTCTGGGACAACAGCCATGCAGACCAATTTGGTGCAGTGTGCGGTGTATGGTCTGAGCATTGACAGGCTGCCCCTCCACTCCTTCAACCTCTGCAGCAATTCTGGCAGCACTCATAAGTCTATTTCCCAAAGACATTTGCACTCAGCTTATTTGGTTGACCTTGGCGAGGCCTGTTCGGAGTGGAACCTGTCCTGTTAAACTGCTGTATGGTCTTGGCCACCATGCTGCAGCTCAGTTTCAGGGTCTTGGCAATCTTCTTATAGCCTGGGCTATCTTTATGTAGAGCAACAATTCTTTTTTTCAGATCCACAGAGATTTATTTGCCATGAGGTGCCATGTTGAACCTTCCAGTGACCAGTATGAGAGAGTGAGAACACCAAATTTAACACACCTGCTCCCCATTCACACCTAAGACCTTGTAACACAAATGAGTCACATGACACCGGGGAGGGAAAATGGCTAATTGGGCCCAATTTGGACATTTTCACTTAGGGGTGTACTCACTTTTGTTGCCAGTGGTTTAGACATGGCTGTGTGTTGAGTTATTTTGAGGGCACAGCAAATTTACACTGTTATACAAGCTGTACACTCATTACTTTACATTGTAGCAAAATGTAATTTCTTCAGTGTTGTCACATGAAAAGATCGAATAAAATATTTACAAAAATGGTGAGGGGTGTACTCACTTTTGTGAGATACTGTGGGGTTGATTTACTAAAGCTTGAAAGTGCAAAATTTGGTGCAGCTCCACACAGAAACCAATCAGCTTCAAGGTTTTATTGTCAAAGCTTGATTGAACAAGCTGAGGTTAGAAGCTGATTGGCTAGCATGCACTGCTGCACCAGTTTTTTCACTCTCCAGCTTTAGTAAATCAACCCCTGTATGTTTACCTTTTAAAGGAGCATGACTTTAAAATAGTACATACAAGTGACACCAAACTCTGATATTTAAAAGAAAAATCTCCTCAAGCAAATATGTATTCTCAACTCAAAAAAGTACCTTCTTATGCTCTCAGCCTCTTCTAAATGCCCAAAATAATTTTTATGCTGATGTGATCTGACATACTATTAGAAGGTGGTTATGTTTGTTCTCCATGGTCCCACTGTATGTAGGAACATAGCCACCCTCTCTTGCTTGCTTTCAAGTTCCAAGATAGTTCTGGACTACGTGATGTACAGCATAGTGTGAATAGAGCAGTGCACTGCTCATTCCAAACAAATGAGGGGAAAAGGAAATGTTCCAGTGCTCTCGAAGGACATTGCAAGGAGGCAGAAAAACACACAAAGTTTCATGAAAAAAAATGATTGCAGGATCAGATGTGTATAGATTGTTTTTTGGGAAATAAGTATATTGTTTAGTGTCCTTTTATTGGTGGGTTTCACTAGCTAGAAAAATGGTATACAAGACAAAGTTCCTTTTATACGTCTAAATACATTTCACATAAACAACTTAAATTCTGAAATGCATTCTGTTCACTTATCAAAGGCTGAATATGTAATGCAATTTTCCTTCCTTTTTTTTCATTTTTTTATGTAATTTCAAATGTTTCTTTTTCCACTAGATGGTGCAGTTACAGCTTTTCGATGAGTCGTGTTAAGATATAAAGCTTAAATTGAGAGTACATGTGTCTCAGAAACATTAGAGATTAGCATGAGCAATGTACTCTAAGTTAGTTATAGGAAATGCATTAGCATACTTCATGAGCTTGTACAAATGTGTTCTTTATGTGGATATAAATATAAATTAGTGTATACAACATCAGCTTGAATCCCAACCACAACACTAACTGCTTGGAGTTTGCATGTTCTCCTTGTGTCTGCGTTTGTTTCCTCCGGGTACTCTGGTTTCCTCCCACACTCCAAAGACATGCTGGTAGGTTAATTGGCGGAGCTATATAAGTGCCTATAATACATAAATAAATGCTTTCTTCTTTGAAGCCAACAGTTTGAGCTATAGGCTTCATTCACACAGGTGCGTAGACCCAAAGGTCTGTGAAGAGGCGTTTGTTTATATGCCCCACATCCAGAAGCGTAATAAAAATCATGGAGTCAAATAGGCGCAGCAACTGCTGAAATCTATACTCGCATTTGAGTGTGTACTTGCATGCAGAGACTGATGAGCTGCCCTGCAAGCAATTTGACTGTGCCCAAAGCCACTCATGCAGATTCAATCATTATTGCTTGATAAAGGTATGGTAACAGTATGTCATATTTACAAAATCAAATGCATGTTCTGGCTACTATAACTTGCAGAATGTTCCTTCTTAAAATGGTGGTAAAGGTAGAAGGTTTTTTTTCACTTCAATGCATTATACACATTAAGAGAAGGAAAAATCTGTGTGCATATCCTCACCAGCACCCTTATACATACCTGAACCCATTCTCGATCCAGCACTGTGCTAGAGAGCAACGTCTCTCTCCACTCTCACTCTCCTCAAAAGGGCAGATTGATAGTCAGAGTCCTTGGCCCCTGCTGCTGTCAATTAAATCCTGTGATAAGGGGTGGGTCCCAACCGTACTGTCTATGTCAATGGATGCAGACTGCGAGTCTCAGGATTGAGCCTGCAGGTGTGCCACAATAGAAACCAGCTTCCTATGGTGGCACACTGTGAAGATGTTCGGGGCTGCTCTGTGCAAAAAAACAAATTCACAGAGCAGGTTAATATAACTTGTCTGTTATTTAAAAAAAAAAAAAATATGCTTACAATCATTTTAAAGCTACCTTGTCTCTATACATGGGCGTCCGCAGGTAGGGGCAAGGGGGGCAATTGCCCCCCCCCCCCTGGAATCAGGGATCGGATCGGGGGTTCCCCACTAGGTCCTTATCCTCTTGAGCCATGTATGCAGTTTCTGACAGTCTCTTGGACCATGTATGCAGTCTCTGATTGTCTCTTGTGCCATGTCCACAGTCTCTGACTGTCTCCTGTACTATGTCTGCAGTCTCTGACCATCTCCTGTACCATATCTGCAGTCTCTGACCATCTCCTGTACCATGTCTGCAGTCTCTGACTGTCTCCTGTGCCATGTCCGCAGTCTCTGACCATCTCCTGTACTATGTCTTCAGTCTCTGACCACCTCTTGTACTAGGTCTGCAGTCTCTGACCATGATAATGTGATAATGACATTGTCGAAAAGGGGCAGAGCATGGGTGACCTTAAAATGATGCCCCCCCCTGAAAAAAGTTCTGCGGACGCCCATGTCTCTATAGCAAAGTTTCTAGGAGAAGCCAAAAGGTCGCGTTACATGGGTTTTTTTAATCTGTGCCCCGTGCAAGGCCATTTTTACCAGCATGGGGATGCACAGATGTCACGTTCATCCCGGTGCCCGCAGTCCCATTACTGTCTATTGGCTGCATAGACTCAGCTGCTGCTCCCCGCTAACACTTTTTAACAGGTAAAGCAACAGTTTTTCCTTTTGGGATAAAGGTTTTACATAAATAAAAGCTGACCAGCATAAGCACCCCTGTCAGTAGTAAATGGTTTGCCTCAACCCTCTAACTGCTACATTTGCTGGATAGCTTATTCTGCTAAAAGAAATTGAAAAATAACAGACTTACCATCTGTATCACCTGGCGAAAATAAAATACAAAATAATCCTACAAAGCAAAACTAATGTAGCTCCCACATCTAATGATTGGTAAACTTAACAGCTAGCTTCGTCAAATCTTAAAGGAAAATATAGGGTCACAAAAAGGATTATTTTAGGTGTTTGGACACAGACATTTTTTTAACTTATTAGGCAGGTTAAAGATATTTGGTGTATAGCCTAATCTCTGGTAAAGATAGTTGAATGTTTAGAAATACTACGTTCTGAAAGTAAAGCCTGATTATCTGTTAAAGTTACTCAATTCATTTCTCGCGTATGAAAACATATTAAAACCCTCATAATAAGCTTCATTAGCTGATCTGAACAAAGTCCTTTGCTAAACATGCAACCTAAACAGATCGGAAAGTGCTCTAATTGATGTACAAACTTGAACTTTGTCAAACTTCTATAACTTATTTCTATAGCCTAATTCTATATTCCTCATCCCCATCTCAAACATCTTACCCTTCCTGCTGACGAATACAAAAAGCAGTGCCACATGACTGTCTCCATAAGGGCAGATGGCATGTGTAAGAGGAAAAGCACCAAAAGGAGAACATGTTAAGAACATCCAGTATAAAGTCCAAGTCTCATTTTATTCCTGTAAGCTCTTAACTGGCATCTGGAGCAATCATATGAATAGCCCCTCGGGATCCCTCCTGTGTTATCAGTCCAGTTAAATTAAAGTGTATGTTACCTTAAAATGTATTATTTCATATATGTGTTTGTGCTTGTATAGGTGTGCATGCAACTATAATCTGTTATATTTTTATTCTTTTGTTTTCTTTGAAATAC
This sequence comes from Glandirana rugosa, assembly GCA_018402905.1. NCBI lineage: Eukaryota > Metazoa > Chordata > Amphibia > Anura > Ranidae > Glandirana > Glandirana rugosa. The sequence continues at coordinate 540,967 of BLSH010370751.1, read as the reverse complement.
CTCATGATCTCACCAGTCACTCCCCCTGTTTGCTGTAGCAATCTAACCACGCCAAACATGGAAGCTGATCCATGCTGGCATGGCCATTTTGCGTATTATTCTTTCCCTGCTGAAGTTACAGGATGTCTTGCATATGTGTAGAGCCATAGGGGAACATCTCTTTCATTTTGTGCTACTCCTCTTTGGGTTTGCTGTAGCCCTCCAGTGTTCACAAAGAGCCTAGTGATGCTGAGAATCAAATGGGTCCCAGTGAATGTTTGGTTTAACAGTTGGATATTTATGGTGGCATCAGTTCAAGAACTGCGGACCAGCCTGCAGATCACTTTGCAATTCCTCGAACATCTCCATTGGCTTGTAAATCTGCCGAAGTCCTCCCCAATATTGAAACCATGGCGTGAATACTTGCTCATAATCTTGATTGCAAGTCTACTAATAGTCGTATTGTTAGCATATTTGGGCATAACTCAAGCCCTCCTTATGCAGCTGCATGTGGATTATTAAACGTATGCTCACATCCCTTACAAAGGGAGATTCTCTCTCCTGATGGCACCGACTGTCAGGGCTGGCTTCTGCTACTTTTGGGCAGCCCTTTTCTTTCAGTGCTGAGAGCTGCTCAGCTGTCGGTTAATTACCAGCCACTCGTTTCCACAGTGACTCACCTGGTTACCATTAACCTGCCTCATCAGTCCAGCCTACAGCCAGCCCCTTTTGGCTATTTAAGCAGACTAACTCATTCTCTCTTCGCCCTTGCGTGGTCAATACCTCCTGTGTATTCCTGCTTGTGTACCTGTGTATGACTTGGCCTGGCTGGCTTCTCTTCCTTTACCTGTTGCTGATTTTGCTCCTCACTTCGCTGACTCCTGGCTTCCTGATCCTGGCTCATTTGATTACCCGCTCTGGCATCCAAACCCTGGCTTCTGTTTTTGACTGCATTCCAGATCTGTGTTATTTTTGCTATTTCATCAACCACTTGCCGACCGCCGGACGTCTAAAGACGTCCTTTTCTTTAAGTGGTGATATCTGAATGATGCCGGCACCTACATGCATCATTCAGATATCATTTTTATCTGCCAGCGATTCTCTGCACCATAAGAACGATCATAGCGACAGTTCAGCCGCTTGATCGTTCTTATCGGCAACGGGAGGGGACGTCTCCCGCCGCCCTCTGGAGCGTAGAGATGACTGATGACCAGATGGTCACCAGTCATCTCTATGCGCCTCGGAGGCCCGGGCGTGACGTATGACGGGTCACGTGATGTAAACAGTGCCCGTGAACTCAGCTGAAAAGACCGAGATCTCTGTTTTATTTTCTGATCTTGGTCTTTCCAGCCTAGAGGAGAGATGTGGGGTCTTATTGACCCCATATCTCCCCATAAAGAGTACCTGTCACGCAATATTCCAGGAAAAAAAATTAAAGAGAAAGTGTAAAAAAAAAAAAAAAAAAAGGTAAGATAAATAATAAAATAAACAAATTTTAAAGCGCCCCGTCCCCACGAGCTCGTGCACAGAAGCGAACGCACACGTAAGTCGCGTCCGCATATGTAAACATTGTTCAAATCACACATGTGAGGTATCGCCGCGTGCGTTAGAGCGAGAGAAATAATTCTAGCCCCAGACCTGCTCTGTAACTCTAAACATGTAACCAGTAAAAAATTTTAAAGCATCACCTATGGAGATTTTTAAGTACCAAAGTTTGGCACAATTTCCTGAGTGGGTGCAATTTTAAAGCGTGACATGTTGGGTGTCTATTTACTCGGTGTAACATCATCTTTCACAATATAGAAAAAAATTGGTCTAACATTAATGTTCTGTTTTTTTTTTTTTTTTTTTTTTTTTAATTCATGAAACTTTTTTTTTTTTTTTTTAAAACATGTTTAAAAAATTGCTGCGCAAATACCGCATGACATAAAAAGTTGCAATGACCGCCATTTTATTCCCTAAGATCTCTGCTAAAAATATATATATAATGTTTGGGGTTTCTGAGTAATTTTCTAGCAAAGAAACAATGATTATTACATGTAGGGGAGAAATGTCAGAATTGGCCTAGTGGTGAAGTGGTTAAAGGTGTGATTTTAACTGCATTTTTGTCTCTGCCTGGTTTATGGTTCCTGACATTACACAAGGACCATGAATTTTGAAAATGCAGGCAATCCAGCTAGTTGTAATATGGAAAACTGCTCATCTGGATCCTCCTACTCTGGTTGCTCCGGTATAACCCGTGTTAACCATTCCCGCTGCTGCTGCTCCTGTCTATGTTCAGGCTGCCGCCTCTAATATTAACTCTGTAAGAGGTATGACTGGTCCTGCTCCGCTTCCCCTGCATTTTGGGGGCGATCCAGCTCACTGAAGAGGGTTTCTCAACCAGGTTGGAATATTTTTTGAAATGCTACCCCAGGTGTTTCCTACAGGCAGAAGCAAAGTAAGCTTCATTATTTCTTTGCCTGCTGACAGATCCTTGGCTTGGGCAAACCCTCTATGGTAGACACAAAAACCCATTGTTCAGCATTACCCCGCGTTTGTGACCTCTTTTAAAAGGGTATTTGATATTTTCGCTCACTCCACCTCTGCTGCCAAAGGCCTCATGTCCATTAAACAGAGTACGAGAACAGCTGCGGACTTCGCCATTGAATTCCATACTCTGGCAGCAAAGGTTGGAACAATGAATCTCTTGTGGCTGCATTCCCCCATGGTCTCTCTGATAACATTAAAGATGAGATCGCAGGTCGAGATATACCTAGGAATCTTGAGTTTGTTGATCTCGTTTGCCATTCTCATTGATACCAGACTCCGACAGAGACCATTGTTTAGTGCTTGCTGAAAGCGTCCTGTACATTTGGCTCCGAACTTTGCATTCCCACCCTTGCCTCCCTCACCTCTCATGGCTCCTAGGCCTGAGTCCTCCATTGAAGTAGAGCCCATGCAGCTGGGTTTCACACGTCTCTCTGACGAAGAGAGGTCCTTAAAGAGGAGAGAGATTGTGTCTTTACTGCGGCCAGGCAGGTCACATATTGAAGTCTTGTCCAGCCCATCCAGGAAACAACCGCACCTGAGGTCCTGTAGGGCAGTGGTTCTTAATCTCGGTCCTCAAGTACCCCCAGCAGGCCATATTTTGGGAATTTCTCTTAGATAAAATAGCTGTCCAAAATACCAAGCCATTGACTCTGATTTAAAGCACCTGTGCAAGATAAAGGAAAACCTCTACTAGGTGCAACCTCATCTTTTATATTTTACCTACAATTTGGGTAAATATTGCATTTGTTTGCCCTAAAATTCATGTTTGTGTGTTTTTATTACTGAACTTTTGCGGTAATATTGTGTCACATATAAAATTGGAACTATCATTATTTTATTCGCTGGAGTCTATTCCAGACCCGGTGAGAGAGTCAAATACTTGTGTCATCTTTTTGATACACAAGGCTTTAAATCCTTTTGACAACTACAGCAAGAGTTTGACCTTCCAAATTACTATATATTTTATTATGCTGAGGCATGCAGTCAGAGCGCAGTTTGGTACCTTAGATAACCCACTCCATATGGCCCCACTAGAAACACTACTAAGGGACCCTGCCGCTACTAAACTTATCTCAACTTACTATATGACTCTGGTTACAGACACAAACCCTAGATTTCAGGTTGCCCAAACTAAATTGTGGGATATGAATATTTCAAATAGCACCATAAAATCAAATGGGTAAGAACACCCCAGAGTAAATGGTCCCAGCAGCGCTTATAGATGACATATGAATGAACACAGTCTTTCTCTTAAATGTATATAGTGCTCCCAATGAAATCAACAACAGTCCATTGAGTACTTCTGTGCTGGGGAATTGGATCACGTTACAGTCTTTAACATTCACCACACCACGTGCATAAACTGGGAGGTAAAAGCCCCCCAATGTGGAAAGACTCACCAGAGGTAAGTAACTCCAGCGCCTTATGTGAAAACTCTGCAATCAGATCCGATTCGGTATCAGGTGATCTTTAAGTGTATGGGAACCGACCAATGATAATCATGCAGGGTTACCTTAAAAAACAGCGCTCACATAGTGCATGATCCATGTATTTTATTGAGTAAAACTTAGAGTAAAAAACACCCCCCCTGCAGATGTGCACTTACACTGTATAAATTATAAAACAGCAATGTAAAAGTAACCACTGTGTGTTACATCGCCGGCTCACCGCTTCTACTCGTATTCGGAGCTGCAGCCGCAAGATACACACGTCCTTGTGGAGATTGACAACCGTGTGGTCACGTCCTGACGCGTTTCGTCATTCCTTCGTCAGAGGGCGTGACCACACAGCACGGCTTCAATATTTATATATGCGCGGTGTTCGGCAAATTAACCCCCTCCGCTCATATAAGTTAAAGATCACAGATAACTGTATAATCTTATAGCGGATAAGCCATGCACATACCCTTAGTAACGAGTTCCTATTACAGAACATAAAACACCATAGTGGATTAAACCTGACCAGAAATCATTTAAATTGGTGCATCCGTCCGGGGCTCCCATACACTATACAATCCGCTCGGACGATGACAAAGCCGATCAGATCGGACCTTCAACATCTCTCTTAATCCCTTTTATCTATAGATATATCATACATAATTCTATAAGTTATGGAACTCATCACAAGAGGTGCACGGCCCACCCCATGCATCGCTGTTACAACAAACAATCTATTTAAAAATTCGCAACAAGAAAAAAACAACATGATACTTTTGCATAATCAAAAAATACAAAAAGTACAACATGTTTACATACTCATTATAAAAGGCAAGCTAGATGAAAAAGGTCACGCCCTCTGACGAAGGAATGACGAAACGTGTCAGGGCGTGACCACACGGTTGTCAATCTCCACAAGGACGTGTGTATCTCGCGGCTGCAGCTCCGAATACGAGTAGAAGCGGTGAGCCGGCGATGTAACACACAGTGGTTACTTTTACATTGCTGTTTTATAATTTATACAGTGTAAGTGCACATCTGCAGTTTTTTGTGGGGGGGACGTCTACACGTGAATGTGACATATTTAATATTTTGTCGTTA
>BLSH010370751.1:486587-532828 GCA_018402905.1 Glandirana rugosa | reverse complement strand
AATTAAAAAATAAAAATAAGCTGTAAACCTGTTCCAGAACAAATTCACAATTTAGAACCAGAAAAAACTGCAGGTGGTCAAAAATGGCATACACGTACACCACTGATCAGCCATAACTGTATGACTATGGACAGGTTAAAGTGAAGAATATTGATCATCTCATGACAATGGCATCTGGAAGTCTGTAGGATATATTAGGCAGCAAGTAAAACATGTCCAAAAAGGGATTGTATTAAAACTTACCGTAAAATCCTTTTCTCTGAGTTCACTGACAGACACAGCCCATCATTAGACAAGTGGGGTTATATGCACATCCTACCAGGAGTTGACTAGGCAAATAGAAAGAAAGCAAGCTGGCCCCTCCCAGGGGGCCGTCCTCTCTCTCCCATATAACCCTCCTGTTCTGTATAGCATATCAGTTTTCTATGCCTAGTGCAAGGAGTTAGACCTGGCTCCCTTATGGGACCTGCGGTTCATTTTTTTGCTACCGCTCTTTTATTTTTTTCAAGCTATCTGATGAAGACTGCTATCAAGAAGCCGGCTGGGGCATAGAGGATAGCTAGAATCCTGCACCTTCCCCAGCGCGGCCGACCGATGCGAGCTAGCCCTAGCCTTGGCGGGGCCCGCCGCATCATGCCTGTTCCGTGCGGGCGGCCAGTGGGTGATCCCCACTTGCGCCCGGTGACCGGACCTTGTTTCTGTCCAGGGGCCTGCAGCATCCCTCTTCGGAGTGTGAGGAAGGTCTGCACCCAGGTGGCTACCCGCTATGCCCGCCGGACTGGTGAGTGATCCCCTCTCTCCCCCCCTAGGGGCGCGGAGGGGGGGCTGGGCGATTTTAGCGTTTTCAGCCGGCCGGTGGAGGGTGTTTCATTGGGCTAGTTTCCCCCTGGGTGTTCTCGCCCCCTCCCCGCACCACACCCCGCGCCGCCATTTTGCGGCGGATCGCAGCCATTTTGCCGTAGCCGCAGCCATTTTCCTGGGGTTTCCCTCTAGTGCTGAGTGGCGGCCATTTTGCCGTAGTCGCGGCCTGTATTACAGGCTTGGCCTCTAGCGATCACACGGCGGCCATGTTGGATGTCCCTGGAAAGAAAAACTTGCTGCTGCCGTTTTGCTTCCTTTTTTCATCCTGGGACAGCATGGATTACACAGGCGGCGCAGGCTCTATAACTGGCGGTCACTAAGCACTCCTGCTGGGACGCAGCACTTATGAGGCTACAAACAGCAAATATAGCTGGGCTCTCCCTGGGGTGCTGGTAGCGGTGGGTGCAGTCCTCCTGGGGTTTCCCTGGTTGCTCTGTGGGGTGGCGGTAGCGGTGAGGCTGTATTGCGGGGGTGTCAGTGCATTTTTCTTTCTGCATATCAGGTCCGGTGGCTAGAATGGCGGATGACCCTGCGTTTCCTTCTGAGGAGGAGTCAGTGGCAGTGCGTCCTGCGCTGGGGCCCTGGTGTCCCTGGACCAGCTGAGAGCAGTATTTGGGGCCGAGCCAGGTTAGGGGGGCCCCTAAAAAGCGTCCGCCTCCCCCTTTCTTCGGGGGAAGTGTCTGAACCGGAAGTGGCCTCGGGGGTCACGGGGAGGGCGAGCGGGATCCCTCGGACGGCGAGGAAGACCAGGGGGCCTCGGTTGCGCGTGAAAAGGCGCTGGTGGCTGCACTGATTGCAGATATCCGTGCGTCTTTGCGACTGGACTAAGTTGGGGAGTCGCAGGAGTCCGCATACGCTTGCGGGTCTGCTAGGCCACCCAGATCCCCTAGGGCTTACCCTTATGATCAATTTTTTGACCATCTGGTCTATCATGAATGGCAGCGTCCGCAGAATTATTTTGCCCTGCCAAGACGCTTCGCTATACGTTATCCATTTGAGGATAGTTTTGTGAAGAAGTGGGCATCCCCCGCGGTAGACCCTCCGGTGGCACGCCTGAATAAGGCTACGACCATTCCCTTGGAGGGGTCTCCCTCTTTTAAGGACCCAGCTGATAGGCGAATGGAGGCGGTGTCCAAAGCACTTTTTCTGCCTTGCAGGCTCAGCCATGCGGCCAGCCCTGGCGTCGGCCATGGCGGCGCAATCTCTGTCTGAGTGTATGACGGAGCTGCAGAATTATTTGAACTGCGGGAGGTCGCTTGAGGCATCGCAGAGAGCTGACCATGTGTTTCAGGGGCTTCGGTACCTGTGTGATGCAGCTCTTCCCATGTTGTCTAAAATGTCTGTTTTCGCAGTCATTATCAGACGGGTACTCTGGTTACGCTCATGGTCGGGTGACCACACATCTAAGTAGGGCCTGGCGGATCTCCCCTTTCAGGGCGGTCGGCTCTTTGGGGCGCAGTTGGATGAAATACTTAAGGATTTCACTGGAGGGAAGAGTACTTTTCTTCCGGAGCCCAGGCGGCAGGAGTTCCGCCGCAAGCAGGGTCCTAATCCTTCGGGTCAGAAGAGGTTTTTTCTGTGCCCCCGGTGCAGCGGGCAAGGGGTCGAGGCCCGGCAAGTCTTCCGCGGGGGCCGGTAAACGACCCTGGCAATGCAAGAGCGAAAAGACAGAGGTTAAGTCCGCCTCCGCATGATGGGTTGCCCCCACCAGATTCTTGGGTGGGGGGGCCGTCCTCTAGGGTTCGCAGACAGGTGGACTGCCCGCATTTCCAACCGGTGGGTGCAGGAAGTGGTGTCCTCCGGGTATAGGATAGAGTTCAGCACTCTACCCCCAGACAGGTTCTTCCCATCGAACTTGAGCCCCTTAGGGGCTGTTCAGGTGCTCTCCGAAACAAGGGGTAATTGTGCCAGTACCTCCGCTGGAAAGATTCCGCGGCTTCTACTCCAACCTGTTTGTGGTTCCCAAAATGGGGGGGGGGGTCAGGCCGGTTCTGAACTAAAAGCGCTAAATCACTTTGTGAGGGCGCGAAAATTCAGAATGGAATCTGTCCATTCAGTCGTGGCCGCCCTACACCAAGGGGACTTCATGGAGTCTCTTGATATCGGGGACGCTGTACCTCCACGTTCCCATTTGTCTCCGGTACCAGCGCTTCCTGCGCTTTGCGGTGGGAGATCTGCACTACCAATTAGTGGTACTTCCCTTCGATCTGGCCTCGGCTCCTTGGGTGTTCACCAAGCTTTTGGCTCCGGTGTTGGCGCTGTTGAGGCAGAGAGGCATTGCGGTTGTAGCATACCTCGACGACCTGCTCCTGAGAGCGGAGTCTGCTTCTGCGCTGGAGGAGAACGTGGCTATCACCATGGCCTCATTGAAGGACTTCGGCTGGCTGATCAATCTGCAGAAGTCGACATTGACTCCGTCCTGTCGCCTGGAATACCTGAGTTTGATTCTGGACACGGAGCAGACGAAGGTGTTCTTGCCTCCGGCCAAGTTGCTGACACTGCAAGCAGCGGTGCGAACCCTGCTGTCACGCCCTTACGGTTCTGTATGCGGGTGTTGGGGCTCATGGTTTCAGCCTTCAAGGCGGTACCTTACGCCCAGAGTCACACGCGGCTCCTTCAGCGGGCAATTCTGTTACGGTGGGACAGGTCTCCGCTGTCCCTGGACCGGCTGATCAGATTGGATCATCAGACCAGAGGATCATTGACCTGGTGGCTTCGGGCCCGGCCCTGACGTTGGGGAAGTCATTTCTTCCCCTGAATTGGTCTATAGTCATGACGGACGTCAGCCTTTCGGGCTGGGGGTCCTGGGGCAGCTGTCTGCTCAGGGCCGCTGGTCGGCGCAGGAATCCCGCCTTCCGATCAATGTGCTGGAATTGCGGGCGATCGGGCTCTGCCTCTCCCACTGGAGGGTAAGGTTTCGCGGCCTCCCGGTTCGAGTTCAGTCGGACAACACCACGGCGGTGGCGTATGTGAACCATCAGGGTGGAACGAGGAGCTCGGCGGCGGCTGCGGAAGTGGCTCTCATTCTGCGATGGGCAGAACTTCACGTGTTGGCAATCTCCGCCATTTACATTCCGGGCATAGAGAATTGGCAGGCGGACTTTCTCAGCCGCCAAACGCTGGATCAGGGGGAATGCTCCCTACATCCAGACGTGTTCCGCCAGATTTACCACAAGTGGGGCACGCCAGATGTGGACATCATGGCGTCTCGGTTCAATCACAAGGTGGAAACCTTTGTGTGCAGGACAAGAGACCCGCTGGCGGCCGCCACGGACGCGCTGGTAGCGCCTTGGAGTCGGTATCGACTCCTGTACGTCTTTCCTTCCATCAAGCTTCTACCGCGGCTACTGCGCAGAGTGGAAGCGAAGGGGATTCCGACAATCCTGGTGGCTCCGGATTGGCCTCGGCGTCCTTGGTACGCCGACGTGGTGCGGATGGTGGCAGATGTTCCCTGGCGTATTCCGCTGCGTGAAGATCTGTTGTCTCAGGGACCCATCTTGCACCCTGCTTTACCCTCGCTGGCTTGGCTATTGAGTCCCAGGTGTTGAGGGATAGGGGGGTCGCTGACTCCGTGATCCCTACCATGCTTAAGGCGCGCAAGTGTACTTCAGGCAAGATTTATCATCGCACCTGGAAGGCCTATATTGCCTGGTGTAAGGCGGGGGGTTGGAACCCTCGCTCTTACGTTGTGTCCAGGGTCCTGGCTTATTTGCAGCAGGGCCTGGATAAAATAATTGGCATTGAGTACTTTCAAGGGTCAGATTTCGGCTCTGGCGATTCTATTTCAATGGCCTTTGGCGTCATATTCGTTGATACGTACATTTGTACAAGGTGTGCGCCATGTGGCTCCTCAAGTACGGTCGCCTTTGGTGCCGTGGGATTTGAATTTGGTGCTTTCTGTGCTGCAGAAACCACCTTATGAGAGGATCAGGATATTCCCTTACAATTGCTGTTGCAGAAAGTGGCTTTCTTGGTGGCCATCACATCCGCTAGGCGGGTGTCTGAGTTGGCAGCGTTGTCCTGCAAGTCTCCTTACCTAGTCCTTCATAAGGACAAGGCGGTCTTGCGCCCATCTCTTCTTTTCACATTAATGAAGATATTGTTCTTCCTTCATTATGTCCGCACCCGGCGCATCCTAAGGAATTTGAGTTACATTCCTTGGATGTCGTGAGGGCTTTACGGGTGTACTTGGCGTTTACAGCCTCCTTTCACAAGTCTGATTCGTTGTTTGTGCTGACGGATGGGCCGCGTAAAGGGTTGGCGGCCTCATCGGCTACTGTTTCCCGTTGGATCAGAAAGACCGTGACCCATGCGTATACTGTTCGGGGCAAAGTACCCCCTTTTCCGGTCACGGCTCATTCCACCAGGGCAGTTAGCACTTCCTGGGCTTTCAGACACCAGGCTTCAGTGTCACAGGTGTGCAAGGCGGCCACTTGGGCCTCGGTGCACACGTTTACTAAGTTTTAGAAAGTTGATGTGTCGGCATCTGCGGATGCTGCTTTTGGCCGTAAAGTTTTATAGGCGGCAGTGTAGGAGCGGCTGGTGCCTCCTGAGATGATTCTGTTGGGTACAGTTGTTGTCGTTTACCTACCCCTCTTGACTGACACAGCTTTGGGACATCCCCACTTGTCTAATGAAGGACTGCGTCTGTCCGTGAATATAAGAGAAAAAGGGATTTTATTAAAACTTGCCATAAAATCCTTTTCTCTGAGTTCACTGACAGACGCAGCACCCACCCCTCTGTGTTGCGTTTGTACGGCTTGTTACGAACTGATATGCTATACAGAGCAGGAGGGTTATATGGGAGAGAGAGGACGACCCCCTGGGAGGGGCCAGCTTGCTTTCTTTCTATTTGCTTAGTCAACTCCTGGTAGGATGTGCAAATAACCACACTTGTCTAATGAAGGGCTGCGTCTGTCAGTGAACTCAGAGAAAAGGATTTTACGGTAAGTTTTAATAAAATCCCTTTATTTCCCATAAGGGCATGGTGGGCCCTTTTTCTGTCAGGTTTCAATTACATAGTCTCATTCCAATGAAATAGAAATACACAGCTCTAGGCAACGATTCCCATAATTACACCTCCTGCTGACCAGTGCACAGGTGCATGCGGAAATACCAAGGAGCAAAGAAAAGCTGGACAGCCGCACACCATAAGTCATAAAATCCAGGAAGTCATATACAGTATGGGAACATGGGACAGAAAAGCTAACACGTTTCACGCCACTGATGGGTGCTTAGTCATAGCTAAGGAATAAACTGGCTGTCCCACCATATATGAGGGAAACACCCCTTCCTCCAACCAATTATTGATTGTCTGGGGAAGCACCCACACACCTGGTGGACAGATCAGATATCCAAAGGACTGTATTAACCATTTGCCGACCGCCTGACGGCGGCAAAGTCGTTTTATGTCGCAAACCATTATCACCTGATGGCGGCTGCGAGATCGCAGATCGTGAGCATGCCCACACCACCGGAGGTGCGCTTACTGTGTTCCAGGGGAGCCAGAGAGAGTGGGTAGGGTGGACCCTATGTCCGCCGGCTACTCACGATTGCTCCTCCGCAGTGACAGAATGGAGGTCCGTGTATATAAACACATGGATCTCCGTTCTGACAGGGGGAAGGAATGTGATCACAGGCTCCTGTATATGGGAGCTGTGATCACTCTCCTCCCCCACTCAGCCCAGCCCCCATACAGTTAGTAACACACACAGGGAACACAGTTAACCCTTAGAGCACCCCCTGCAGGTTAGCCCCTTCTCTGCCAGTGACATTTACACAGTAATCTGTGCATTTTCATAGCACTGATAGCTGTAGAAATGCCAATGGTCCCAAAAAAGTGTCAAAATTGTCCAACATGTCCACCGCTATATCGCAGTCCCGCTAAAAAGCTTAGATCGTCGCCATTGCTAGTAAAAATGTAAAAAAAAACATAAATGACTAATCATTCGTAAACGCGGCAACTTTTGCGCAAACCAATCAATATACGCTAATTGCGATTTTTTTTTTTTTTTTTTACCAAAAATGGGGAAGAATATAAATTGGCCAAAACCGATGAAAAAATTGTTTTTCTTATATATGGACATGTATTATAGCAAAAAGTAAGAAATATTGTTTTTTTTTTTTTTTTGCAAAATTGTCGCTCTTTTTTATTTGTTTATAGCAGTGATCAGAAATAACGCAGAGGTGATCAAATACCACCAAAAGAAAGCTGTATTTGTGGGAAAAAAAGGACTCAAATTTTGTTTGGGTACAACGTCGCATGACCGCGCAATTGTCAGTTAAAGCGACGCAGTGCCGAATCGCAAGAAATGCTCTGGTCCTAAAGGGGGAAATCCTTCCGGGGCTGAAGCGGTTAATGAGATAGCCGTGTAGCACCAATAAACATTAGGTCAAAGGAACAAGATTGAAACAAAATACAATAAAATAAAATCAGTGATACGTTGTTTCGAAATCCTGAACCACAAACACCAGCTGCAAGTGCACAGGACAATCTCATATATAAAATAAGTGTGACCACACACCATAACGATTTTGTATAAAACCACGATATATAGTAAAAAAAAACTCCTTCCGCATACCCGTGGCATATAGACACTGGCATATGGAAGGAGATATGAACCCTTACAGATTAATAACAAAAGAATGAATAAAAATAAAGAAAGAAAAACAGGAAAAAGGAAATACACCTTCCCACTGAAATATCCAAATACTTCTATGCATCACTTGTGCCTTTTATTCAAGTAGTTTTTATTAAATTTTTCACAGAAATAACAAGTATTTGTGGTATACAGTGGTACTGTTATATACTTTTCATATATCTTTGAGGTTCTAATAGAGATAACAACAACATTGTCATTTTACTGCAACCATGGTCACGCTAAAAATGCCCCCTGCCTTTTGGGGACAAGTTTACAGTTGGAAAGTAAATGCTAATACGTATAACCTCAGTTGACCTTTCCTTAACAATGTTCAAACATTAAGTCCTGGGTCATCCCCCCAGCCACCCCATCCGGGATCTAACTGTGGTCGGGAGACATGCCCAGCACCGCCCAGCATGGATTGATACCTACGAAAATAGCAATGTAGAAATAGTGTTTCAACTGATCAACTAATTAACGTAGGAAATAGAAGTGAACAAATATTTTTTTTCTGGTGGTGACATTTATTCCCTTATATATTTCATGGACATCAACAGTTAAAGGAAGGTGATATTACTCTAGTGTTTGTTTAATTGGGTGAGATATGTACTCTGGTCCTTAGGTTTTCCATAAAGACGAGATCAGGTCATGTTTGGATGCTCTGTCCTCTTTATATGATAGAATTCTCTCGAACTCAGCTATCACATTGACCTGTCTGGTACCTTCGCTAATGTTTGGTGTGTCGCTTGATTTCCAGTTGTGCATAATTACTAATCTTGCAGCCATAAGTATTTGTACAGCTATTGGTCTTAAGGAAATATTGCCTGCTCAATGTTTGGTTTGTCTCTAGAGCCTGTGATCTTTGATATTAGTTTAAAGGTTTCCCCCCAGAAGCTGGAGGTGCTTACAAGACCAGACCATGTGAGAGAGAGTTCCCACTTGTCCGCAGCCTCGCCCACAAAGATTGGAATTATTTTTGGAGAATTTGGCGGTTATGTAGGGAGTTTAGTGCCATCTCATTAAAAATTTAATAGTTCCCAATAATTTGAGCATCGAGAATATTGATAAATATACCTGATGGCATTAATCCATTGTGTGTCTGAATATTCTTTACTTAGCTCTTTTTCCCATTTGATTAATGGGGAGGGTTTGTGGAAAACTGATTTGGAGTTAAGGGAGTAGTATATTATCAAAATACCAATTATTTCCGAATAGGGTCTGGTACCTTGCAGCCCATCTCTCCAATGGACCGCGCCAAAGAGGTCACCCGGATATAAGAAAAGTACTCGGAATTGGGTAATTGAAATTTGCGAGATAATTCTGTTAAGGATTGAAGTTTTTCCTAAATAAACAGGTCTTGTATATTGTGGATCCCCCTTTTTCCCATTGCTCCAGGGATATATCTGTAATGCACCATTCTATAGATTTCAAGGGAATTGGAATGCTTGAGCTGGGTTGGTGGTTGTTCCCACTTTAAAGGAGGTAGATCCAAGCTTATAAAGAGGCTGCTATAGTAGGGTGGTCGAAGTCCCTCTCTAATTGGGTAATATTGAAGAACATCAGAAGCGATATTGGGGATTTGTTGTTCATCCAGACGCTTTCCAGTTGACGCCAGTGTTTTTGTAGGTTCTCACTGAACCAGGATTTTAGTTGGTCTAGTAATGTGGCCATGTAGTTATCCCGCATGTCTGGAAGGCCCAGACCACCTGCTAGTTTGTTTTTCCTGAATTTGGGAGGGATATCTAGCTTTTTTAGCTGCCCATATGAATTGAGTCATTCGTTTTTGCATGGATGCAAAAAAGGAGGTAGGTATTGGAATGGGAATTGTCCTGAACAGGTAAAAAACTTTCGGTAAAAGTAACATCTTGTACGCAGCTAGTCTGAGGAAGGAGCGTAGCTCCGACAATGCGTCACTGCCGCCCGCCCCTACGAGTGTATGGCTGCCCGCCTCCACGAATGAACGGCTGCCCGAAGTTGGAAGGAACGCCCACAGTGCCTGACAGTGCATCTCCAGGAACTAGGAAGCGCCGGGAACCACCTGCGATACCTGGTCTAGGGGCTCTGTCACGGGTAAGACATCCCTCCCACACCCTCCAGAGCAGCGAGGCATCCTCTTCACACCCACAATTCGCAGTGACTCACACTGCAATGTCTATAGAAGCTACTTGTTTGTGAGTAGAATTTTATGTGTTTTAACAATTAAAGGTTTTATACGGCTACACTTAGAGGCGCTGTGCATCTCTTCTCAGCTAGTCTACCCAACCAGGATAAATAGTATGTTTTAATTTTGGACATTTCTTGTTGTGTATCTGACATAAGTGGAACAATGTTCACTTTGTACATATCTTTTAGGGGAAATGTTAAATATATACCTAGGTATTTCAGAGGTTTGTTTGACCAACAATATGTAAATTTTTGTTTGAGAGCTGATTTCGTGTTTTGGTCTATGGCTACACTGAGTATCTGGGATTTAGATGCATTTGCTTTGTAATATGCTATATTGCTGAATTGTTGAAGAATCTTATGGATTTCTGATGAGGACAGGTTGGGATCTGTGATGGAGAGAAATACGTTGTCTGTGAATAGCGAAATTACATGGTAAACATCCTGAGAGGGGATGCCTCTAATAATGGGGTTAGTCCTGATTTTTTTCTGCTAAGGGTTCCATGACCATTGCAAAAATTATAGTGGAAAGGGGACACCCCTGTCTGGTTCCATTAGTTATTTTAAAATTTTTGGAAAATAATCCCTCTGTAAACACATATGTTGAGGGGGAGGAATACTGAGCAGTAATTGCTGAATATATTGGGCCTTTCATCCCAAATTTTCCTAGCACCTCCTTGAGATACCCCCAATGTACTCTATCAAAGGCCTTCTCTGTATCCAGAGCTAGGAGCAGAGAAGGCCTCTTTGATTTCTCCATTGAGTACAGAAGGTTGATCATCCTCCTTGTTGCATCTGGAGCTTGGCGCCCAGTGACAAACCCCACCTGGTCAGGATTGATTAAAGTTGGTAGAATCTTTGTTAGTCTATTAGATATCAGTTTAGCATATAACTACATTTAACAACGAAATGGGTCGGAAATTCTGTGGAGTGTTTGGTTTTTTACCAGGTTTGGGAAGAGTAACAATAGTAGCTGTCAACATTTCAGAAGGGAAGCTGGCCTTGGACACAGC
The DNA here is from genome assembly GCA_018402905.1 of Glandirana rugosa. Taxonomy (NCBI): domain Eukaryota; kingdom Metazoa; phylum Chordata; class Amphibia; order Anura; family Ranidae; genus Glandirana; species Glandirana rugosa. The sequence goes on along the minus strand of BLSH010370751.1, from coordinate 522,150 downwards.
GGCTTTAAAGACTTGAAGTAAATGTGGAGAAAGTATGTCGGTGAAAAGTTGATAGTATTCCAAGGAATACCCATCGGATCCTGGAGACTTATTTTTGGCAGACTTTTAATCAGTGTAGCTATCTCTTGCTCTTTGAATGGTTGGGTGAGATCTAAAAGATCATTTTGGGGGATGATTGGGAGAGAGATTTAATTTTGAAATTCTGAGATAGCTTCATTTGTAGGTTGGGGAGTATCAGGGCTGTTACCTAAATTATACAGTGATTCATAATAGTGGCTATTATAGTATTGGCGATTTCCTTTGGGTTAAAGGTTACTTTGCCTGTTTTGGGATTGTGGATGTGGCTAATTTTTTGCTTGATCACCTTGTCTTTCAGTTGGGCAGCCAAAAGTTTCCCTGCTCTGTTACCGCATCTATATGATTGAGCTTTCAGTGATCTAATGGCCTTGTCATGTTGAGATAGATAGCAAAAGGCATCTAAGCTCATGTCTTGATTGGTATAGTCGTTCTCGGACATTTTGTGTAGTGGAAGTTTTGTTGCTATTCTCTAATTGGGTTATAAGGGAAAGGAGGTGTTTCAGCCGCTGTGACCTTTGCCGCCTCACTCTGGCAAATAACTGAATAAGGAGACCCCTGACATAAACTTTGAGTATTCCATAGCGTGAAGGGATCCTCGACCGACGGGGCGTTTATGTCAAATTCTTTCAGGGCTGTCCCAATTTGCTTTTTGTTTTCAGGTTGTCTTAAAATATAAATATCATTGTGCCATATATTTGCCCCAGTTTTGGTTAGAAGATCCCCCACTGAAATGGATATTGGTGCATGATCTGACCAAGTAATACAATAATCTGTCAATCAAAAATAAGTCAATCTTCAAGTAAGTATGATGAGCATTGGAAAAGAAGGGGAAGTCTTTTTCCGTGGAGTGCTGACATTTCCAAATGTAGAGATTCAATGTGGAGATAAAATGCTTCAAGGTTGCTTTGTGTTTCTTATACTTCCCCTCTCCAGATGAATCCAAGTCCACACTTGGGATGGCAATAAAGTCTCCACAAATGATCGTGTGTCCTTTTGCATGGAGGTTACTTTCTTCCATATTTTGTTTAACCACTTCAATACCATGCACTTAGAACACTTCCCTACCAGACCAATTTTCAGCTTTCAGTGCTCTCACATTTTGAGTGGCAATTACTCAGCCATGCTACATTGTATCCAAACAAAATTTTTATCATTTTTTTTCTTACAAATAGAGCTTTCTTTTGGTGGTATTTAGTCCTCGCTGGATTTTTATTTTTTTCGATATAAGCGAAAAAACTGCGAAAATTTTTAAATAAAAACACTTTTTTTTAGTTTCTACTTTAAAATTTTGCAAAAAATAAAGTTTTCTTCATAAATTTGGAAAAATGGATATTATTTAGTCTGTGTGAAAGTTATTGAGTCTACAAGCTATGGTGCAAATAACTGAAATTTGATCACATCTGATCACACCTGATGTACTGACGGCCGATCTCAATTCTTGAGACCCTAACAAGGCAGAACAGTACAAATACCCCCCAAATGACCCCTTTTTGGAAAGTAGACATTCCAAGGTATTTAGGAAGAGGCATGGTGGGTTTTTTTCACTGCTTATTTTATCCCACAATTCTTTGCAAAATCAAGATTTTGTTTGTTTTTAATCACAAAATTTTCATTATAACAGGTTATTTCTCTCACATGGCATATGCATACCACAAATTACACCCCAATACATTTTACTACTCCTCCTGAATATGGCGATAGTACATTTGTGGGACATTTTCACAGCCTGGCCACATACAGACGCCCAGCATTGACATAGCACCTTCAGGTGTTTTACAAGCATAAATTGCACATCTCGTTTCTCAACCACCTATTACACTTTTGAGGGCCCTGAAGCACCAGAACAATGGAATATCCAACAAAATTACCCCATTTTGGAAAGCTAACACCCCAGCGTATAATCTATGAGGCATAATCAGTCTTTTGAATGGTTCATTTTTTTTTCCAGAAGTTTTTGGAAAATGTGGAAAAAAATGAAAACTCATTTTTTTACACAAAGTTGTCCATTTATGAGATATTTCTATCACATAGCATGTGCATAGCAAACATGGCACCCCAAAATACATTCTGCTACTCCTCCTGAGTATGGCTATGCCACATACAGGCCCAATATTGTCGTAGCACCCTCAGGCATTCTACAAGCATAAATTGCACATCACATTTCTCAACTACCTATTACACTTTTGAAGGCCCTGGAGCACCAGGACAATGGAATAACCAACAAAATGACCCCATTTTGGAAAGCTAACACCCCAACGTATAATCTATGAGGCATGATGAATCTTTTGAATGGTTAATTTTTTTCCAGATGTTTTGGGAAATGTGGAAAAAAATGAGAACGCATTTTCTTTACACAAAGTTGTCCATTTATAAGATATTTCTATCACATGGCATGTACATAGCAAAAATGACAGCCCAAAATACATTCTGCTACTCCTGAGTATAGCGATACCACATGTGTGAGACTTTTACACAGCCTGGCCACATACAGAGGCCCAAACATTGAAGTAGTACCGTCAGGCATTTTAGAAGCATAAATTACACATATAATTTCCTGACTACCGATCACATTTTTGAAGGCCCTTCATCTTTCTAACACATAGCATGTACATACTTAATAACAAAAGATTACCGTTGTCGTTTTAGTAGTGCAGTGGTCTACAGAGGAGAGCAATCAGTCCAGGCAGCAGGCAGGGATGTGGTCATTGACAGCAAAAGCAATTGAGCAGGCAGGAATACTGTCCATAGTTCGTACAGGTAGAGATACTATCAGCACAGCCAAAGCATTGTTCCAGGGTAGCAGGCAGAGACGCCCACACAGAAATACTGTCCATGGTCAGTAGAGGCAGCAGGCAGTGATATGGTCACAGCCAATGTATTGGTCCAGGCAGTAGGAAGAAACGTGGTCAGAAAAGTCCTGGGTCATTACAGGCAGCAATATGGTCAGCACAGCCAAAGTATTGGTTCAGGCAGCAGGAAGAAACATGGTCCAGAAAGTCCTGGGTCATTACAGGCAGCAACATGGTCAGCACAGCCAAAGTATTGGTCCAGGCAGCAGGAAGAAACATGGTCCAGAAAGTCCTGGGTCATTACAGGCAGCAACATGGTCAGCACAGCCAAAGTATTGGTCCAGTCAGCAGGAAGAAACATGGTCCAGAAAGTCCTGGGTCATTACAGGCAGCAATATGGTCAGCACAGCCAAATATTGGTCCAGGCAGCAGGAAGAAACGTGGTCCATAAAGTCCTGGGTCACTACAGGCAGTGATATGGTCAGCACAGACAAAAGTATTGGTCCAGGCAACAGGAAGGACCATCAAGCTTAGGGCCAGGGGGACAGGGGTAGAGGCTTCCTCCACCCAAATGCTTTGAAGCCTCTGGGAAACCAGACCCTGTTCTGGGAACACAGAAAACCAAAAACTGTTTTTCTCTACTCCGAACGCTTTTTCTGGAGCCCCTCACATATGTGGGACCCTGTCTACTAAAGTAGAAGGGCAAAAGATCAGTCCAAGTGGCAGGCAAAAGACATGGTCAATTAACAGTCCGAGGTCGGTGAATGTCAGAAACGTGGTTTAAAATAGCAGGCAAAGATATTGTCTGTAAACAGGCCAGGGTCAGTTAACGTGAAAGGTAAAAATGTGGTAGCAGGCAAATGATCCCAAAGGTTGAAACGGGGAAATTACAATCTTTAAAATAAGGGGAACTAATATCTGACAGATGTGCAATACATTTTGAAACAATCTCCGATGCACAGGCCAGGTTGGGAGGGACAATTGGGGCAATAGAAACTCGTATCTCTTCTAAATCCTCTTTTGCTGCAAATATGACATTTTCTCTGGCGTCTTCTTCTGGATTCTGTGGGGGGGGGGGATGTTGTATGGAAAATGTTGCTCATGAAGCCGGCTCACACTATCAGAGCGAATGATTTCTGGTATGGGTCCTTGTTGGTAAATGAGGGCAATGAGAAGATTGTCAATATATTTGAGGAAGGTGATGGGTGGGTCTTGGGATGCTTTTTGGAAGCAGACAAAGGAATTGTACAGGGCCATGTGAAAAAGTTGAAACGCCATCTTGTACCAAAAACGGGACTTTCAGTTTGACATATAGGGCTGCATCATCTGGTCATTTAAATCAACCCCCCCATGAACATGTTCTAGTCCTGGACACATTGAGGCTTTAAAACGGGGCCGCATCATCTCTTAACCTCCACCACGTTGTCATTGTGGATGGTAGAGAGGATGTGAACCTCTTTCTTGTCCCTCCACTTCATCGCCAACACTTCCATGTTTCTCATAAAGGCATACTCTCCTTTGTTTAGCCGTTGCGTCAATACATTTTATGGGAATCCCTTCCATTTTTTTTTTAAGGTGGCGCAGGCCAGGGTGTCTTTGCTGTAAAGGTGACAAAATAGGGGCAGGCTGGTATAATAATTATCAACGTATAAATGGTAGCCTTTTCCAAACGGGGTATACCTGCTCCCCAGACAATCCTCCCACTGGTTCCAATATACATGGAGCAATCACCGGGCTGGAGCTTGGGAGTCTTTTCCTTCATAGATTCTGAATGAGTATACATAGCCGGTGGCTCGATCACACAATTTGTACATTTTTAACCCCATACCTTGCTCTCTTGTTGGGTATGTACTGCTTGAACTGCAGCCGGCCAGTAAAATGTACGAGGGACTCGTCCACACATATATTTCTATCAGGGATTAACACTTCTGCAAATTTCTGTGAAAAGGGATTGATTAGGGGCCGTACCTTGTAGAGTTTGTTGTGGTTGGGGTAACTTCGGGGAGGGCACTGCGCATTATCATTGAAATGCAGGAAACGCATTATTGTATCGTAGCGTGTCCTGGACATAACTGCTGAGAATATTGGCATATGGTGGATGGGGTTGGTGGACCAATAGGAATGGTGTTAGTTTTTCTTTGTAAGCCCCGTATTAAGAGCAAGGCCCAAAAATATTTTGAATTTGTCTAGCGTGAGACAACGCCAATGGATTAAGCGGGCATAGGAGGAATTGGGGTTGGCAGCAATAAATTGTTCTGCATATAAGTTTGTTTGGTCCACAATACTCTGCAGCAAATCCTCAGGGAAAAATAAAGAAAAATATTCAAATTGGGTAAAATTTGTGGTGTCGGGGTGCACACCTGGCTGCGCTGTGAAGGGAGGGATTCTAGCGGACCCCGAGTTGGCAGGCAACCATAAGGGGTTTGCCAGTTCTTCGGGAAGGTAGGACAGGATTCTTTGGGCAGGACGTCCAATTCCATTGCTAATTCCTGGCTCCACTTCCTGGGGTCTGGCGCTGCTGGTGGAAGGCAGGTCTTCAGATCTTGGGCCTGATCTTCTAATTCTTTTAGGGGGGGTGGTTTCCTCCTCTGACTCTGTCTCCGATCCGCTATACTCCACTGGATCATATTCCGAACCAGAATCAAATGATGGGAGCTCCCCGCTGCTCTCATCATCCGACATAGCGAAGATCTCATATGCCTCCTCCAGGTGTGTACACTCTCTCAGACATGATGTCGAGCCTGTGTGATGTTAATTATGAGAGTATTGATGGCAGTACTGGTATCGGGCCTGTGACTGACGGGCTGTGACAGATTCTGATGGGCTGTGACAGATGCTGACGGGCTGTGACGGATGCTGACGGGCTGTGACAGATGGGCTGTGACAGATCCTGATGGCTGTGACAGATCCTGACGAGCTGTGTGACAGCGCAGGCGACAGGTTCTCTTTATTGGGGGGGCTGTGTGCTGTGTTGGTGTAAACTGACAAGACACTGACAGGTACTCACTGATCTCCTCTCCTCACACAATCGGTGTGAGGAGAAGCAGAGATCTGATAGTAACTGACAGGTTTGTGCTTACATTTGTGACCGGCTGTGATTGGATACAGCCGGTCATGTGGTAAGCAGCCAATTTCATTGGCTGTTTACCTTGATTGGGTAAGCGCTGTGTCCAAGAGACACCCGCTCCCCCCGATCACCAACGTGCACTCCTCCAGGGGCGCGCTTCATGCGCGCCTCTGCAATTGCTTCTTTTGGGATACAAGAAGTGACCGGCTGTGTTTAGACACAGCCGATCATGTGGTAAACAGCCGATTTCATTGGCTGTTTACCCTGATCGGGGATGGCCTGTGTCCCAGGGGCACGCGCTACACTGTTATCCTGCTGGACGTCATATGACGCCCAGTCAGGATAACTCAACCACTTCCCGGCCGTCATCCTGTATACGGCGGTCGGAAGTGGTTAAGAATGAGATTTGTTTGGTATTTGGAAGGTATACGTTAACTAGGGTATATTTAACATGCTTTATTTCACAGATAAGGATTAACCTATAACCTGCCCTGATCGTCGGCTAGCGAATCCAAATGGGCGAAATGAACCATGTCTTTAACTGCTATGGCTACCCCTCTTTTTTTGCAGGGGCTACTGGCTACTAACACATGAGGGAATTTCCTATGAGTGAAGGAAGGTGATTTACGAGAGTCAAAATGAGTCTCTTAAATGCATATAACATCGCTTTTAAGGTTGCAGGCCTCTTTCCAAGCTAGTTGTCTCTTAAACGGGCTGCTTAGGTAGGTCGGAGATTAGGTAGGTCATTTGTGAGTGTTTAGTTAGGTTTGAACTATGTAGGTGCAAATGCACTGATTTACCTGGTTGGTGAAGCTGATTTTGAGGTTTCTCAGGCAGAGCGCTGTAAGGACCGGTCCAAGACAGTAGACACAAGTCTGCAGAATATCACCTTGGTGTTGAAGATTTGGATCAGTTGACACTGTGGAAGCTGAGTCACCTTGAAGTTCACTCTGGATAAAGCTGTATCGTGAGAAGAAAAAACAAAAAAAAGGAAGATAGGAACAAGGATAAAACCAGGCGATTCGTAACTTGAATCTGTGTGGAACCTTGACCACTCAATGTGGGGGGTCAATAGGAAACAAAAGGAGCAACATTCTCTTGGGTTGCCAGATAGGACTGTATTGTAGGTTAATGAAGCTTTAATGAAGTCATCCGGTTTCTGTATCTGATTCTCCATGGAGGGATGATGAGGGTGTTTGAGGGTTGGTATTCAGTGTCTCTTGATGGTCTAGGATATTCAATTTTTGCAGGAGACTTATACCTCCTCTCACCGAGGTTATTACATGTGTGTTGTCATCTTTTGTAATGAGCAGCTTAGCTGGGTAGAACCACTGGTAGGTGATGCAATAGTTGTCTGCGTTGCTGCAATGTGAAAGTGGATAAGTCGGCGAAGAAGGACAAGTCCTGCAGACTTGCTGGGAGGTTATCCCGGTTTCATGAGGTGATCCTTTGTATGGAAGAAATGGATTCTTGCGATCGTATCTCTGGGGAGGTGTGCTGGGATGTGCTTGAGTCTGGGTAGTCTATGTATACAATCAAGTGATGAAGTCTTCTAGAGGAGCTTCTGGTAAAGCTGTCTTAAGCACATTTGTGAAGTAGTCATTCAGTTCTGAGGGTTTAATTGATTCTGGGATGCCTTGGATTTTAGCGTTATTACGCCTTGAAGGGTCTTCAAGATCTGCTAGTTTCATCTTCATCCACCAGATCTCATCATCCCTTTCATTTTGGGCGTCAACCAGTTCATTGAACATGCATGTGAAGTCCCCCATTTTGGACTCTATATAGGAGACTCTGTTGCTAACTTCCGAGACCTCATTTTTAAATTGTTGAACTAAGGTTATAATATCTGTGTGTATAGTAGATCTAAGGGAAATTAGCATTTTCTTTAATGTCGTGTCAAGGACTGGCATGTCTGCTGTTGGGAAGTCCGATATAGAGTCTTGCAGCTCTCTAGTGTCATCTAGGGATGTGTTTAGATTGTTAACCTCAGGGACGTTAGGAGAGGTTTCATTCATCCTTTGCCTGATCTTAGCAGGACTAGATGACGGTGATGAGGGTTGGGAGTGCTGGTTTTTCCCCTGGTGCAGGCTTGCATGAGTTGCTGAGGGTTTTGGTGCATTATGTAGTTGTTATGCTTTGATTTTTGCTGAGTGTCCAGAAGACAGTTAGTGTGACTGTTAGGTGGAATCCGGCTTGGTTGGGAGAAGAAATCTGTCATTTTGCCTGGTTTCACCCCCTCTTTTCTTTTCCTAGATTACATTTATATAAAGGCTTGATGTGGTCTGGTGTAGAAGTGGTGAGTTGTATTGCTTCTGGTTGTTAATGCAAAGTCTGGCAACCCTTTGTGGAGATGATTATATCAGTGTGCAGCCATCCACCCTGTTCACAGGTATCCCCTTACAGATGGAGAGCTTTTGTTCAGTGTAGCTGAAGTGGTGTGCCGATGCTGCTCTATTAGTCGGTCTTTAATTGTTTTGAGGTGAAATTGATGTGGGGTGAGCTGGGTGTACCAAGTTGTTCGCTGGCTACTCAGTTTGAGGTTCCCAGCAAAATTTCGGTCCCCCAAAAAAGGCTATTCTTCCCTCAGGCTCCCCTAGGGACAGGTGTTGCTTGTGTAATCACCGCACCTGCTTTCAAGTCTCTGGGCGCTTGAGAATAGAGGCCGCAGTTTCTAAGATGGCGGCCGAGCTAGGCCTCGGTAGGCCACAGTTCAATCCTCCAGCTGAATTGTGAGTGAGTGACCGGGATTGCGCGGGAAGCAGCCGGATATAGAAGGGGTGCTGGGGAGTGGTGCACAGGGTGGAAGCTGGACGGATGACTTGAAAGGAGGGTGAGATCAGTCCGAGATGCCCAACCCGGTAAGGCCGCACAAAGCCTCGGGCTAAATTTTCCCTCGAGCGGGCGTCTGCGTCACTCAATTTTTAGTGCAGTGTGCAGCTGATGATGTGGGGAGATGTGCTAGAGGGGTATTGAGTCTCACCCGATACTCAGGAGTTAGGATTCCCCTGGATGGTACGATGGGCTTGCGGAGCTCCTTGGCTTCACGTCCGTCTTTGATCGCATCAGACCACGCCCCCCATGTGTGCCTTTTAGTATGCTACACAAACAAATAAAATTTAGGGAGGAGGAGGGAGCCGGGCTGCTGACATCAGTGGCCGCGGCCCAGGCTCCCGGATGTGGGGAAAAGGACACCTATCAAAGACAGGTATCCTCTTTCCCCCTCCCCCCAGAAAGGTGCCAAATGTGACACCTGAGGGGGGAGGAATCTGACGAGCGGAAATTCCACTTTTGGGTGAAACTCTGCTTTAATCGATGAATAGGATCCTTGCCCAATTAACTCTGGCTCTATACACTCAACAATCTAATTTAAAATGAGAACAGATTTTTATCCCATCGTGCCAAGGGGCAAGGATCTAGATTTCAGAACCTTGTGGAGAGAGACCTTACTCACCTTGCTCGTAACAAGTCAGATGGGGCAGTGTCAGAAAATCTTAGTAAAGCAGAAAGGGAAGCTTTATTAAGTTGAGTCAGGACAGCTCTATAGTTATCAGGAATGCTGACAAAGGAGGTGCAGTTGTAGTTTTAGATTCTGACACTTATAAGAATGAGGCAACATGACAATTATGTGATACTGCAACTTACACTAAACGTAGAGGAGAGCCAACTGTCCCCTTCAAACAAGACTTTAATCTTTGCTAGATAGAACTGTAACAATAGGTAGTATTTTTTCTGCTAAGGATAGAGACATGTTTATTCTTGAATTCCCAATCATGCCGGTATTCCACCATCTCCCCAAGAAAGGGTTTGCATCCTCTCACGGGCAGACCCATAGTGGCTGGCATTGGGTACCTGAATGAGAGGCTCAGCAACTACAGCCTTTGTAGATCTGCCAGGCTATCTTAGGGATACTAAGCAACTATTGATCAAGATGAAGGATTTGGCATGGAGGGAGGATTACAAATGGATTACGTGTGATGTATCCAGCCTTTATTCCTCTATCCCACACTCTTTGGGACTTAGGGCGGTGTCACATTTTTTGGAAAAATGTGTCCAGTATTCCTTACCACTCCCGGAATTTATTTTACTGTGTCTGGAATTCCTATTGACACATAACTTTGACGAGTACTACCTCCAGAAGTGTGGGGCCTCTATGGGGGCAAAATTTCCCCCTTCCTTTGCCAACCTTTACATGGGTTGGGGGGAGAGTCCCGCATTTCTGGATGTGGTGGTCCCCGTTGGAACGATACTGTATTCTACTGTCGCTACATTGACCATTTGCTCTTTGTGGCCACGGGGGATGCTGTAAACCTGGAGGATTGTAGGGTTATTGAATGGAACTACAGGGGTACAGTTCAAATAGTGCAAGTGGTGAAAACAGTGTCATATTTCCAATACCTGGATGACAATCCTCTTAAGTGAACCAAATGATATTCCTCCACTGAACACCAGTGTCACATCCCACTCACCGAATGGATATGATCCCTGTGACAGAGATCATATGCGCTCACATCACTCCTTCCGCAGTAGCCGCGACTATATCCTGATCTTGGACTCCGGCTGGCTTGCTTCAGTGGTATGAATGATGGAACAAGAGGGGGGGGACTCCAATGGTGAAGTATGTTGGTTTATTGTTTAAAAAGTTTAAAACTACAGCATTGTATAAACATGCAATGTAGAAGAATAGGGGAAGCAGGGGACGTCAATCGTGGTCCACCTGTGTTCCAACGAGCGGAAATGATGTGCTGGACTGGCCACCCGATGCAGCGTTTCGTCAGCTGAACGCTGACGTCATCAGGGGTCACCGTTTCCAAGATAGTGTCTGTTCCTACGCCTGTGATACTTCCGGACCGCATTTTGGCCACTATTCGCACTATGCTCACTTCACCTTGGGGTGAGAGAATTCCAGCCTCTCAGATCCATTCTCCTTCTGAAAAACCTCATGACTGCTGCTTTGTCCTCAATAATCTCCTCACTTCTTTGCTTCAGACCTTCCATTCTCCTAAAGCAGCTGGGCACCCAGGGAAGACTCATATGGTCTGTTTCAACAATTCTGGTGGCCTATTCTCAGTGACGATGTAGCCGCCTTTGTAGCCGCTTGTTTCTTATGTGCTCAGAATAAAACACCCCTACACCTTCCAGTGGGCCTCCTGCAACCCATATCCAGTGGGGAGAGGCATTGGACCCACTTGTCTATTGATTTTATTGTGGATTTACCCAACTCCCAGGGCAACACAGTTATTCCTATGGTGTTTGATCAGTTTTGGAAAATGTCTCATTGTATTCCGCTATTTGCCTACGTCCAAAGAACTGGCATCAATTTTCACACGGGAGGTCTTTCGGTTACATGGGTTACCTAAAGTTATCTGGTGGTCCCTGGAATATCAGTAAAGGTCGGCAAGCTTTTACCCTCTCTTTACACAGTGAGACAACACGGTGAGGCAGAGACAGAGACTCGTGCAGGAGGAGCTCCAATTATATTCTCTGGTGTGTGGGCGGCAGTCTGGCTCACCATATCCCTCACATTGGGAGGCTGTGTTTTTTTGGATGGTCTTAACTGTGAGCTGCGATTCCCACTGCTGTGTTGCACTCCCTGGGGCCCGGAGAAGGGTATCTAATAGCATAGGAGAGTGTAATCTGCTATATAATCTGCATGGTGAACTGTGAGTAACAGTGTTATGTTGTGCCCTGCTTAGCCGGATTAAGTATACAAGTTACAGCTTATCACTCTCCAGTACTCATATAAGCTGCACCTGATAACACAATATTGCCAAATAGTCTACATGTTATGAACTGAATAGTGGCTATATGTAGCAGTGAATTACACTATTCTGTCTATGCAATTTATACGCTGTACAATACCCCATGAGCAGCCTGCATTCCCCCCGCTCCGATAAAATAAGCCATAATCTATTGCACCGCACCGCATTGCCTACATTTCTGAACTCTGAATATCACATTGTGCATTTTAAATTAGCATTTAGTGGTATGGAATTGCACATGCAAAGACTTCCTTCTCTGTTCTGAACAGTGAAAGTAAACTGCACTTTATTTCCCAGTATGAACACAAGCAGCAGCATGGCTGTATAAACTATTAAATCAGGCCGTGTTGTGTTGCACTGAACATCAAATAGAAGCTGTGGCTCATTATATTGCACTTTACTCCATTGTATCTTATTGCCCCGTTCTGCATATGTTGGTTGCGACTTTTTGCACGGGACAACAAATTGCGACTTATTACATAGCATCGCCTGTATAGGCTTCACTTAATTACATCGCATTGACCTCATGGGCTGCATGTCATCGCACTGAAAGATGTATATAAGCTGTTGATTTCTAAACGGTACTGTCCATGAAAGTTATATCTGGATGTGTGGAGTCGTCCATGCTGGACACACTACAACTGTATTGAATTGCGCATACAAACTGTAACTTATGCATCGCCCATATAAGTGGCACTTTGTTGCATTGCCTGCGTAGGCCATATGCTATTGTACCAGCCTGAGAAAACAAACTGTAAATGGTTGTGCCACGCCATTTATGTGAACTGTATTCAACCACCCAATTTCTGATGAAGACTGCTATCAAGTAGCCGGCTGTGGCATAGAGGATAACTCGAATCATGAAATTTCCCCAGCACGGCCGACGGATGCAAGCTACCCTTAGTTTTGGCGGCGTCCGCCGCATCGTACCCGTACCGTACGGGGGGCTAGTGGGTGACCGGGCTGCGCTCGCGTCCGGGAGCATTTCTGGCCTGCAGCATCCCTCTCCACCTGAAGGGAGGAAGGTCTGCTACCGGGTGGCTACCCGCTGCGCCCGTCGGGAATGGTGAGTGACACCCCCTCCCCCCCTGGGGTGCGGAGGGGGGGCGACTAGTGGTACCGTAATTCCGGTGGATGGTCCTGGGGTCAAGGGGTTCTTTTCCTATTCCCCCCACCCACGCTAGCGGTACCGCCATTCGGCGTTTCGCTGCCATTTTGCGGTGTATCGCCGCCATTTTGCCTGAGCCGCGTCTGGCGGCCATTTTGCCGTAGCCGCGGCCATTTTAATGGCTTGTTTGGCCTCTTGTGACCGCTCGGCTGCCATTTTGCCGTAGTTGCGGCCGTTTTTACCATGTGCTTTGGCCTCTTGTGACCGCTCAGTGGCCATTTTTGGTATGTCCCACTGATAGAAAACGTGCGTGTCGGCGCTGTTTTCCTCTTCCTGATCAGCGGTGCACACACAGCGGCAGCAGCTTGGCAGTGGCGGACAGCACACCTACAGTGACCGTGGAGGGCATACAGAACAGCATGTATAGCTGACTTTTCCCTGGGGTGTCAGTGGCGGCGGTGCAGAGTCCTCCTGGGCATATCCTGGTCGCTCTGTGTGGCAGTTTGGTGGGGCAGCATTGTGGGGGTGTCATGGCCCACAGGCATTCAAAGTGTTCCGGTGGTTCAATGGTGGTTGAACCTGCGGGTTCTTCTCCGGAGGGGTCCACAGAAGCGCAAGCTGCGCTGGGACCTCTGGTTCCCCTGGATCAGCTAACATCCATTTTGGGAGAGTTTTTCGCCCGGGGGGTACCGAGCCGTGCCAAGGGGGTGACTAAAAAGTGTCCACCCCCTCCTCCTTCTGAGGAGGAACCTGAACTGGAAGGGGGCTCTGTGGTCACAGGGACCCCCGTGGAGCTTTCGGATGGTAAATTGGAGCCCCCAGACGGGAAGGAGCACCAGGGGGCCTCAGTGGCGCGCGAAAGGGCGTTAGTGGCCTCCCTGATCACCGACATCCTTGAGTCGTTGCGACTGGACCAGACTGGGGAGTCGCAAGAGCCTACCTGTGTTTGTGGGTCTTTTAAACCGACACGGACCCCTAAGGTGTTTCCTTATGTCCAATTTTTTGACCAGTTTGTGTACAAGGAATGGCAGCGTCCGCGGAATTCCTTTTCACTGCCCGAACGTTTCTCTGTGTGCTATCCTTCTGAGGGCAGCCTTTTGAAGAAGTGGGCATCCCCTGCAGTGGACCCTCCGGTGGCTCGCCTGAATAAGGCGACGACCATCCTGTTGGAGGGGTCACCATCCTTTAAGGATCCGGCCGATAGACGGATGGAGGCGGTGTCCAAGGCATTGTTCTTGGTGGCGGGGACGGCCATGAGGCCGGATCTGGCGTCGGCCATGGTGGCGCAGTCGCTCACAGAATGTGAGACAGAGCTGCACAATGATTTGGGCTGCAGGTGCTCCCCTGAGGCTTTGCAGCAGGCAGACCACCTGGTGCGGGGTCTCCGTTACCTATGTGACGCAGCTTTGGACCTGCTCCCTATGCTGTCAAAGATGTCTGTTTTTGCAGTCATTATCAGATGGTTATTGTGGTTGCGGGTTTGGTCTGCTGACCACGCGTCCAAAAAGGGCCTAACAGACCTCCCCTTTCAGGGTGGTCGTCTTTTCGGGGCGCAACTGGATGAAATCATTTAGGATTTCACCGGGGGGGAAGAGTACTTTTCTTCCAGAACCCAAGCAGCAGGATTACCACCGTAGGCCGGGGCCTTCATCCTCGGGCCAGAAGCGGTTTTTGTTTCATCCGCCCGGTTCAGCGGGCAAGCGCTCACGGCCCAGCAAGTCTGCCACAGGGTCCAGCAAGTGGCCCTGGCAGCACAAGTCCGATAAGATGGAAGACAAGTCCTCCGCATGATGGGTTCCCTTCGGTCTGGCCTCGGGTCTTCACCAAGCTGTTGGCTCCGGTGCTGGCTCTATTGAGGCAGAGAGGCATTGCTGTGGTAGCATACCTCGACGATCTGCTCCAGCGAGCGGAGTCCGCTTCGGCTCTGGAGGACAATGTTGCTGTCACCATGGCCTCGATGAGAGACTTCGGCTGGCAGAAGTCGACATTGACCCTGTCCTGTCATCTGGAATATCTGGGTCCTAATATTGGACATGGAGCAGGCGAAGGTGTTCCTACCTCCGGCCAAGTGGCTGATGCTACAAGCAGCGGTGCGATTACTGCCGTCATGTCGGTGGTCCTCCTTACGGTTCTGTATGCGGGTGTTGGGGCTCATGGTCTCAGCCTGCGAGGCCAGAGTCACACTCGGCTCCTACAGCGAGCGATCCTGTTACGGTGGGACAAGTCTCCGTTGTCCCTGGACCAGCTGATCAAATTGGATCATCAAACCAGGGGGTCATTGACCTGGTGGCTCCGGGCCCCAGCATTGACTTTGGGAAGGTCGTTTCTTCCTCTGAATTGGTCGATAGTCATGACGGACGCCAGCCTATCGGGCTGGGGAGGGGTCCTGGGGCAGTTGTCTGCTCAGGGTCGTTGGTCGACGCAGGAATCGCACCTTCCAATAAATGTGCTGGTGCTGAGGGCAATCGGGCTCTGTCTTTCCCACTGGTCGGCAATGCTGCTCAGCCTCCCGGTTCGGGTTCAGTCGGACAACGCTACGGCGGTGGCGTACGTGAACCATCAGGGCGGAACAAGGAGCTTGGCAGCAGCTGTGGAGGCGGCCCACATTCTGAGGTGGGCAGAACTTCACGTGCCGGCAATCTCCGCCATCTACATCCCGGGCGTAGAAAACTGGCAAGCGGACTTTCTCAGTCGCCAGACTCTGGATCAGGGGGAATGGTCTCTGCATCCAGAAGCGTTCCTCCAGATTTCCAAACGGTGGGTCACGCCAGACATGGACCTAATGGCGTCCAGGTTCAATCACAAGGTGCATACCTTTGTGTGCAGGACAAGGGATCCATTGGCGGCCGCCACGGATGCACTAGTCGCACCTTGGTCCTGGTACAGGCTTCTGTACATCTTTCCTCCTCTCAAGCTTCTATCGTGGCTCCTGCGCAAGATAGAAGCAGAGGGAATCCCGACAATCCTGCTGGCTCCGGATTGGCATCGGCGCCCTTGGTACGCCGACGTGGTGTGGATGGTAACGGATGTTCCCTGGCGGCTCCCGCTTCGCGAAGATCTGCTGTCGGGGACCCACCCTGTACGTCATGTAGCTCCTCAGGTACAGTCGCCTTTGGCACTGTGGGTTTTTAGATGTAGTACTTTTTGTACTGCAGAAACTGCCATATGAGAAGATCAGGGATATTCCCTTACAATTGCATTCAAAAAAGGTGGCTTTTTTGGTGGCCACTACATCCGCTAGGCGGGTGTCTGAGTTGCGGCTTTGTCATGTAGGTCTCCCTACTTGGTCCTTCATAAGGATAAAGGCGGTGCTGCGCACTTCCCCTTCGTTCCTACTGAAGGTGGTTTCCTATTTTCACATTGATGAGGACATTGTTCTCACTTCATTGTGTCCACACCCGTCTTATCCCAAGTGCTTTGCACTCTTTGGATGTAGTAAGGGCTCTGCGGGTGTATTTGACTGCTACAGCTTCTTTTCGGAAGTCTGATGCTTTGTTTGTACTGACGGAAGGACCGTGCAATATCCCGTTGGATCAGACAGATGGTGACCCATGCGTATACTGTTCAGGGCCAAGAACCCCCTTTTCCGGTCACGGCTCATTCCACGGCTCATTACACCAGGGCGATTAGCACTTCCTGGGCTGTTAGACACCAAGCCTCAGTGTCTCAGTGTGCAAGGCCGCTACATGGGCCTCGGTGCACACCTTTGTTAAATTTTTACAAGGTGATGTGTCGGCATCCGCGGATGCTGCTTCTGGCCGCAAAGTTTTGCAGGCGGCGGTGTAGGCGCGGCTGGCACAGAGGATTCTGTTGGGTACAGTTGTTATTGTTTACCCACCCCTCTTGTTGGACACTGCTTTGGGACGTCCCCATGTGTCATGAATAGAGGCTGCATCTGTCAATGAACGTAAGATAAAGTAGGATTTTATTAAGAATTTACCCTGAAAATCCTTTTCTCTGAGTTCATTGACAGACGCAGCACCCACCCCTCTGTGTTGCGTTTGTACGGCTTGTTACGAACTGATATGCTGTGCAGAGCTGGGGGGTTATATGCTGAGTGAGGAGGGGGTCAGCTTGCTTTTTTTCTTTTTGCCTAGTCTACTCCTAGTAGGATGTGCATAAACCCCATGTGTCATGAATAGAGGCTGCGTCTGTCAATGAACTCAGAGAAAATCATTTTTCGGTAAGTTCTTAATAAAATCCTATTTTTTCAACATACTGTCTAGGGTCACTTTATACCATCTGCTGGACATTGGTCCATTTAAACAATATTTCTCTTCTGGTATGTTGACCCACACATATGTCTTTGTGGAATGACAGATGTTAGATAAGTCCTCAATATGATGATTCCCCTCTGGGTATGGGTAAGTTATCTCATTCCTAATTTTCTGAGCAATAAGATTGTCTCCTGCCTTAAGCGTGTTCCAGAGAACCTCTGGAGAAGAAAGATTCGCACTATATGCCGACGATATACTATTATTTTTGGGAGATACGCAAGCCTCACTCTCGTCCGCAATAGAGCTTGTTAATGACTTCGGGACTTTCTCTGGTTTAAAAATTAATTGGGGAAAGTCAATGTTGCTCCCGGTGGATCCATCTGGAACCCCGCTGCCACTTGTGGCCTCTAATATAGCAGTAGTTGATAGAATGAAATACCTCGGTATCATATTCTCAAAAGACCCGAAAGACTTCTTAGCCTATAACATGAATACATTTAAAAATAAAAGTGAAATATGGAGACCTCTACCTCTATGGCAGGGAGATGTAATCTGATCCGGATGGTTTGGCTTCTGCAATTACTGTATGTACTTCACACTCTCCAGTATGGATACACAAGAGGTGGTTCCCGAGAATAGATACACTCTTTAGGGAATTAATATGGAGGGGGGGTATTTCTAGAATCCGTCTGAGCACCCTCCAACTGCAATTAAATGAAGAGGGGATGGCTCTCCCCCACTCCAGGAATTATTTTCTAGCGACGCAACTACAACACTTGTCGGGGTGCTGGGAGGATTGGATGCAAACAGGCGCCTCATGTTGGAATGTACTCCACATGAGACGATCGTAGAGGCATTACAGGCCAATTCCTTTGCCCCTAAGACCTCAACGTTGGCAATGGCCCTGAAGCTTTGGGCACAGGTTAAAAGACACATGGGGTATAAAAGCCTTTTGAAATATACCCCCCGTGGGATAATAGCTATTTAAAAGAACTTCATGAGATAGGGACAATTTGGGAGTGGAAGAGACAAGGTATTGCCATTGTTGCCCAGCTATATGAGCATGGTCAAATTAAGTCATTCACAGATCTGAGAGATGAGTATGGGGTCCTGAAGCTGTCTTTTTATAAATACTTGCAGATCAGGAATACCTTGGCCACAGTTTAGAAATCTAACGGAAGAATTGAATAAGATGCCCCTGCTACAAAAAGTGATAAAAGTAGAACCCGCACAGGGCCTGATATATAAATTATATACAGGGCAGGAGGGAAGGAGCACAGGTGGAAGTTCTCCCTGTTAAAGCAAAATGAGAAGCAGATATGGGCCCAATAACTGAGGAACAATGGAGGAATATCCTGAAATCATGCCCACTGGTATTGATGGCCCCCTCCCAGAGGGTGTCACACCTTTTTTTATTACACAGTCTATTATACTCCACAAAAATTATATAGTTTTGGGAGAAAACAAGATGATAAATGTCCTAGATGCCACAACACGGGGGACCTTCTACACATGTTGTGGAGGTGCCCGAAGCTGCATAGGTACTGGGAGGGGGTAATCGAGAATATCAACTTGACCTTCAACACTTTATTAGAAACAGATGCATGCCACTGTATAATGAGTGGCATGATGGGCGATGGGGTCGGGGGGGACTCCGGCTGCTATTCTGGCCTGCCTGTTTCAAGTGCGGAGGTAGCCCGGAGGTGGCAGTCGGCGTTACCCACAACACTAGATGATTGGATCAATACACAATGGATGAGACGATATGGAAAGAGAAAGTGCCAACCTTGGCAACTTTGAAAAAAAATGGAGGCCATGGCTCGCCAAAGGGGATTAGGCTATTAAAAGACTATACGTGATAAGGTGGCTGAATGTGAGGTGGATGGGGTATGGGTGAGAGGTGTGAGGGTTAGATGAGTAACTGAACGTCATCTTAGTTAAAACAGTAATATGTAGTAAAGTTGGGGATGGGGTAGGGGAGGTGGGGTGGGTATATTTGATACACGTGTTATGTATTTATATAATGATTGCTGGAAATGTAATAAAGATTAATAAAGGAAAAAAAAGGTATCTCAGACAGAGGTAGCCAATTTGTGTCCAGATTTTGGCGAGCCTTTTGTGCACAGGTGGGAATTCGGCTTTCGTTCTCTTCGGTATATCACCCGCAGTCCAATGGGGCCATCATCCAAAATTCAAACATTTGACACTTGTGGGAACATCCAATGCAGTACCACCGGTGTTCTGTACCATCAAGTAAGGAGTTTATACCCTCCTTCTTGATACCTACTTGCCAGAAATGCCCTATGAGCAAAAATTAAGATCCTGACTTGAGCTTGAGAAAATGTGACTCAGATCTTTTTCCCATAATTGTAGGCAAGAGAGTTCTTGTGGTGCATTCCAGTCTAATCAATGAATCACAAAAGAGTGACAGAGTGTCTCAATGGTTCACCCATCAAGCAGATTTGTTTGAGCGAGGATGGTGAGCATACTACAGTGTAGGTGTCATGTACCAGGTGTGAGGCTGAGATGATAGAGGGCTTCCCTTGCGACTAAGTGCACAGCTTCCTTGGGGATCAGACAGGGGAGCAGTGCCCAAAGAAGCATGGGTTGTCAGTAGGATATCCCAGAAGACTTTGAGGCAGGAAGCCACAGGACAGCTGGTAGGTAACTGGCGTGCTTGTAACTCTGTGAGGAGCAGACTGGAGACAGGATCGGAAGCCAAGCCAAGGTCATACACGGTAATACAAGTCCATACACCCGGAGGCATAGCCGGATCAGTACACAGGAGCAAGGCTGAGCGATGTCAAAGGCAAACCGGGTCAGCAGGGAATCAAGCCAGGAGAGTAGTCGGTGAAGGAAGCCGGAGGTCAAGCAGGAGAGCAGGTGCAAGGTCAGGACAAGCCGGGTCAGATAACGAGGGATCAATCAGAGTATCGGGAACACAGGAATCACAGGAGAGCTGAGAGATAATCCAGCAAAGTTTCCCAGTCAGCAGCAGGGTTAAATAACCCAGAGGGCGCCAAAGTGTTTGTTACTGTGCATCTGCGTGCGCTTGGAGCGTCCCCACGCATCAGTGTGCGTCAACATTCGTTTGTGCACGAACGTTTGTTCGTGCGCATCAGCACGCGCCTGCTTGCACAGGCGTGCGCCTGAAACGGCCATGTTGGGAATTAGCATTGGGCGCCGTCCTTTATCTATTTCTCTGACAGTGCCCCCCCCCAACGGGCAGCCTCCGGATGCCCAAGCGAGCCCATCTCTCCGGATGTCTGGCATGAAACTCCTGCACAAGTCTAGGGGCATGAATGTTACTGGCCGGTTCCCAAGAATTATCTTCCATCGGATAGCCTTTCCATTTAATGAGAAATTGCTTTTGCCTACCTCTCTTTCGGCAGTCCAGAATGGTTTCAACTTCAAATTCCGTACCCTCATTCACGATGACTGGAGGAGGAGGCACTTCTTCTCTCCCAGGAAAGAGGCTTTGGATGGCTGACTTGAGCAGAGAGACGTGTAACACTGGATGGACCTTGAAACAATTGGGTAATGCCAGTTCAAAAGCTACTGGATTAACTTCTCTCTTAACTTCAAACGGCCCCACAAACTTTGGTTCCAACTTCCTAGAAAGACAAGACAATTTGAGGTTAGCAGAAGAGAGCCATACCTTGTCTACAGCCTTGAAAGCCTGACAGCTTCTCCTTTTCTTGTCAAATTGCTTCTTGTAGTCATCCTGTGCCTTTTTCATGCTCTCCTGTAAAGTCTGGTAGTTAGATTGAATGAAGGATAAGCGGTTTTGTACTGCTGGCACCGATGGTTCAGGAATGGAACTGGGCAGAAATGAAGGGTGGAATACGTAGTTAGCCCAAAAGGGAGATTGTTGGAAGGTTGCATGTGTAGAGTTATTTATGCAAATTCAGCGCATGGGAGCAAGGAGTACCAATTATCTTGGGAAAATGAGCATAACCATCTCAAATATTGTTCAAGAGTCTGGTTAGTTCTTTCTGTCTGCCCATTGCTTTGGGGATGATATGCTGAATACAGACAGACATCTATTGTCAAACTTTTGCAAAGGATCTTCCAAAACTTGGAGGTAAACTGGACCCCTCTATCTGAAACAATGCTGTCAGGTAGGCCATGTAGTCTGAGTATCTCTCTGATGAAGAGGTTAGCCGTGTGTTTGGCTGATGGAGTACAAATCATGGGCAAGAAGTGTTGCATCTTGGACAGGCGGTCAACTACCACACAAATTGTTGTGTGATGATCTGATCTAGGTAAATCCACAAAGAAATCCATTGAGATCTGTTTCCAGGGCTGTTCTGGAACTGGTAGTGGCCTTAACAGGCTCCAGGCCTTGGAATTGGACCCCTTATAACGTTGGCAGATGATACAGGAGTCTACATAGTCCTTACAGTCCTTTTTCATAGTAGGCCACCAGAAAGAGCGCTGAATAAGCTCAATAGTCTTATGGACTCCAAAATGCCCTGCCAAAGGATGATCATGGAAGGTCTTAAGGACCTGCATCCTAACCTGTTGTGGGATGAAGATCTTCCCTTGGTGCCAGAAGAACCCTTCCTGATTTCTTAGCGAAACAGTCTCTGTGAAAATTTGCAAACCCCACACACCTTTGTACTCCTTTCTTGTCTACAGGAGCGGGCCAATCCAGAATAGCCTTGTCCTTTTGTGGGTCCATAGAGAGTCCATCTGTGGAAATGATAAACCCCAGGAACTGTATTGTGCTCTTTTCAAAATCACATTTTTCAGCTTTCACATAAAGCCCATGTTTTCTTAGTGTTGACAGTACTTTCTTGACATGTGATCTGTGAAGTTCAAGGGTGGCTGAGAAAATGAGAATGTCGTCTAGATAAACGATGACGAAGTGATCTAAGAATTCCCGAAAGATGTTGTTTACTAGATGCTGGAACGTGGCTGGAGCATTGCACAGTCCAAAGGGTATCACTAAATACTCGAAGTGCCCAAAAAGGGTCCTGTATGCTGTCTTCCATTCGTCACCCTCAAGGATGAGAATTAAGTTGTAGGCTCCTCGGAGATCTAGCTTAGAGAAGATTCGGGTATTACAGTATCTTTGGAACAGTGCTGGGATGAGAGGGAGTGGATAATGGTTATTTATGGTGATCTTGTTAAACTCCCTATAATCCACACAGGGTCTAAGAGTCTAATCTTTCTTTTCAACAAAGAAGATGTCAGCTCCTGCGGAGGAAGAGGAAGGACTGATGAACCCCTTCTCCATATTCTCATCAAGATATGCCTGAAGAGTCTCCAGTTCTTTCTCTGACAGAGGGAAGATACGGCCAAACAGAATTTCAGAACCGGCCAATCGCTCAATTGGACAATCATAAGATCGATGGGGTGGTAGAACATCGGCATTCTTTTTATCAAAGACATCTGAAAAGTCTTTATAGGCTAATGGCACATTCTGGTGGATGCTGGACGTGGATTGAACAGCCAGCCAATTAGCAGCTTCCTTTACCCCAGGGATAAAACAGCTCTGCTGACAGTAAGGTGAGGAGAACTGAATCTTCCTACTGGCCCAATCAATGTGCGGGTTATGTGCTTGAAGCCATGGAGTGGCCAAAATGACAGCAAAAAAAAGAGGGGAATGCAAGACGTCAAGGGGGAGGTACTCCTGGTGGCCGGATTGGGCCTTAGTAAGAAGGGGTACAGTCTCCTGATTAACAGGCCCAGAACTAGGCAGGGAGCCATCGGCCAGGTGGATGACAAGTAGCTGCTTCTTAGGACGTAGTGGAATGCCGAGATTATTGGCCAAATTCAAGTCCAAAAAGCAGCTGCAGGCACCTGAATCAATTATGGCTGGCAGCCGGACCTCCTCTCCCGCCACCTGCAGAGAGACATGGAGAACAAGGTGAGATGGGGAAGATTCTGCCAACGGGAGATATACAGGACAACGCGGAGGAGAATTACTAGGTCTGATAGGACGGTTACGGAGGAAATGTCCAGAAGCCCCGCAATACAGACAGAGGTTTGCCTGTCGACGGCGGGCCTTCTCTTCAGGGGGTAATGCTGAATGAACCAGTCCAATCTGCATCGGTTCCACTTCGGATGTTGAGACAGCTGGGGGTGCTGTTACCGGAGATCAGGGAACCTTGGGTAACATCCAGGTGGGCCGGAAGGCTTGGGATTTTTCAGAGCAGCGCTACCTCATGCACCTGTCAAGCTGGGTGGCTAGTTGTATCAGGCCTTCCAAGGTGGCCGGGGGTGCTACCCTGGCTAGTTCGTCCTTGAGGGATCCAGAAAGAGGGCGGCCTCATTCCATTATGTGTCTGCAGAGAGTTTACGAAAGTCCACAGTATAGTCCTCCACAGGCTGCCTTCCTTGTTGGAGGGTATGCAGAGTAGCTTCTGCGATGGCCGCCCGCTGGGGGTCATCGTATAAATGTGCCATGGCATCAAAGAACAAGTCTATGGAATTGATGACTGGGTCCTTTTGTTCCAACAGACTGTGAGCCCAAGCCTGGGGTTCTTCTGAGAGCTAAGACATGATGAACCCCACTTTAACTGTTTCAAGAAAAAAAGTCTGTGGCTGTAGGGCTAGGTAGAGCATGCAGGCATTCTTGAAGGCTCTAAACTTCTTCTGATCTCCTAAGAAGCGTTCAGGCATGGGGACTCTGGGTTCAGGAGGAGGAACTACTATGGTGTGAGTAGCCACGCGTTCCTGAGCTGAGCTCATAGTCGCAGAGCTGGTAGAAGGTGCTGCTTTGTCTGCTTGAGCTGGAGACACTGCCAGATGCTGCAAACGACCTTCCAGCTGGAAGTAACCCTCTTGTAGTCTCTGCACAGCTTGTGTGAGGGTAGCGACCTGTTGACACGAAGCCTCCAGTGGGGAAGCACCTCTATCGGCCTCTGGCTGGACATTCTGGCTGGATTATGCTGTCATGTACCGGGAGGCCGTGATGTTAGAGGGCTTTCCTTGGGGCTAAGTGCATAGCTTCCCTGGGGATGAGACAGGGGAGCAGTGCCCAAAGAAGCACAGGTTGCCAGTAGGATATCCCAGAAGACTTGGAGGCAGGAAGCCACAGGACAGCTGGTAGGTAACTGGCGTGTTGGTAACTCTGTGAGGAGCAGACTGGAGACAGGATCGGAAGCCAAGCCAAGGTCATACACGATGATACAAGTCCATACACCAGGAGGCGTAGCCAGATCAGTACACAGGAGCAAGGCTGAGTGAGGTCAAAGGCAAGCCGGGTCAGCAGGGAATCAAGCCAGGAGAGTAGTCGGTGAAAGAAGCCGGAGGTCAAGCAGGAGAGCAGGTGCAAGGTCAGGACAAGCCGGGTCAGATAACAAGGGATCAATCAGAGTATCAGGAACACAGGAATCACAGGAGAGCTGAGAGATAATCCAGCAAATATCCCAGTCAGCAGCAGGTTTAAATAGCCCATGGGGCGCCAAAGTGTTCGTTACTGCCCATCCGTGTGCACTTGGCGCGTCCTCACGCATCAGTGTGCACGAACGTTCGTATCGGCTTGCGCCTGCTCGCACAGGCGTGCGCCTGAATTGGCCATGTTGGGAATTGGCATTGGGCGCCGTCTTTTGTCTCTTTCCCTGACAGTAGGCCGCAGTCAACGAGTGGAGATATGTACTAAGCCAGGGAAAGGCAACCTGAGAAAGGTGGAGGTCTACCTGAACAACACGGGAGAAGTGAAAGATCACCGGTCACAGTGTCGCCTCCTCACACCTGATTTAAACCTCTAATTGTAAGACTACCGTGTCGCAAATGCATGCATTGCACGGCAATCGTGGATTTAAATCAGGTGGTGAGAAGGCAACATATCGCCTCCTCACCAGCCATCGACACACTCGGATCGCTTTTCAGATGAGCAGTACTTGTGCTCGTTCATGCGTAAAGTTAGGGGGTGGTAAAACAGCAGGATATAATAGAAGTCTATGGCTAAGCGCAGCAAACCTGCAGGAAAGCTGCAGGTACACTGCACTGCACCCACGGTGTATATAAACCGCAGCATATCAGTGTGAAAGCAGACCTATACTATAATGCCCAGTGTATTGCTTCACACTGACCTGAAGATCTCCTCTTTCCTGCTGCTGGCACCACTCTGAAGACCGCTAGCCGGGATAAGAGGTGAAGTGCAGTTGGTATCAGTCCTCATGGGACAGGAGCCAGCACTACAGAGGAGTCATCGGCTTATGCGGCTCTTGCTACCTACTACAGCTCTAAATTTTCAAGTAGTCCCTCTGCATGGCACTCAGATCCTCTGGAATAGCGAGTCAGCAAACTCCGACCGAGATCTACCAACCCCTTGTCAGCGATCTACCGGTAGATCACGATCTATAGGTTGCTGACCCCTGCACTAAGCTGTGCACAGTGAAGAAAGTCAAGGTCTGACAAGAAATTGTGTTCAATCCCTCCGCTCGTAAATAGACGTTTACCAATCGAGAAATGTAAGAGCCTGAGAGAACCCTCCTGTATCAAGGCAGCAATGTGAGGGTCCATTAGGCATAGCTGAAAAGCTGATGTGTCCAGGATTAGGGTTGCAGGGCTAAGGTGGAGTGAAATAGTGGTGGCTTTGAAGACTGTTTCCAGTGTTCGTAAAGTGGCGCACAGTTGGGTGTATTTTTTACAGCCAATGGAATATCAGCGGCTAATAGCTATGGAAGTCCTTCCAAGGGCAGGGCAACCGTCACCTGCTCCATGTGGACCCCATTTCTCATTTTGGAGCACACACCAGTCGCCTACTCTTGCTAAATGTGAGGCTTTGCATTATTTGACTGGATCGGGAAATCCAATCCCTCCTCTTTCCTTGGGAAGTGATAAGATAGCCCTGTGCACTCTCGCTGGCTTCCCGGCCCAAATAAATCTCAAGAATCTGAAACGGAGGTCTCTTAAGAATCTTGGAGTCAAGTTTAAACCGTCAAGATAGCAGGGTGGCTTTGTTATCCTGACTGGGCGTCTATTGACGTCCTCAGGATAACCAGCGATCGTGCGCCCGCAGGGACACACATCGCGGTGATCGGTGGTGCTGTGGGTCAGTCTGACCCGCCGAATTACCGATCGAGGTAAAAGGCTTCCATTGGAAGCCTTATACCATCTGATGATGACCAATCATGACCAATGACCAATCACGGCTGATCACAGTGTAAACAGGAAGGTCTGCGGACCTGAGCAGTGGAGAGCCGATCGGCTGCTCTCCTGACAAGGGGGGCTGCGCTGAACGTTTATCAGTGCAGCCCCTCTCAGGATCGCCACACTCGACCACCAGGGAGATGACCAGGACCACCAGGGAGCCCCCCCCCAGGGACAGCATAAGGAGGCCACCCATGGACCACCAGGATGAAGGCCTGGAGGCTGCTCAGGGACCACCAGGGAGCCCACACTAGACCACCAGGTAAGGGGCATACAGTGCACTGTAGGGGTGGCACTGTGCCCATATGTGATGCCTGCCAGTACCATCCCTAACAGTGCTATATACCAGTGCCCACCAGTGCCGTCTATCAGTGCCCAGCAGTGCCACCTACCAGTGCCAACTATCAGTGCCCATCAGTGCTGCTTATCAGTGCAGCATATATATGCCCCATCATCAGTGCCACCTTATCAGTGCCACCTCATCAGTGCCAATCTGTACTGCCTCATCAGTGCCCGTCAGTGTAGCCTCATCCGTGCCCATCAGTGTAGCCACATAAGTGCCCATCAGTGAAGGAGAAAATGTAATTATACAAAGTCTGTGACAGAAACAAAGAAAAACTTTTTTTTTTACTAAAATTTCAGGCTTTTTTAATTGTAGCACAAAAAATAAAAACCGCAGGGGTGATCAAATGCCACCAAAAGAAAGCAATTGTCATTCAAAGCACAACAGCACTGAAAGCTGAAAATTGATCTGGGCGGGAAGTGGTTTAAGTGCCTGATATTGAAGTGGTTAAATTGTTTGGGATATTTGTTCCCAAATATTGTATATGGGAATCCATCCATTTAAAAATACATTGGGCAGCTATCTGGCGTTAAATGGGGCATACCAAGCCCCACCCCCATTGCTTCAGATTTGGTGTAGTTCTTCTTAAAATTGGAAACCGCTCTGTATGTGCACAACTCAGACAATAGGGATGGAAGGGGCGTTACTGGGGAGGTCACGAAAAATATCAGATCGTCCACGTAAGTGGTAAGTTTGTGTTCCCCTCCATTAGTTGAGATGCCCCTGATATCTGGATGGGCGCGAATGGTTCCTAAGAAAGGTTCCAACGTTAGGATAAAGATGATGGGCAACCCTGGTCCCATTGTGTATGGGAAATACATCCGACATTTTCATTAATCTTGACGTGAGCGGATGGGGAGGAGTACAAACTCATGAGCCAGCGTTGCATCCCAACCCCCAAGCTTATGAGTTGTAGCGTGGCCTGCAAAAATGTCCAATCAACCCTGTCAAGTGCTTTCTCCGCATCAGCAGAAGGGCAGATCTTTTCTTACTCTGAAAGAAAATCTTTTCCACAGATGTGATCTCCTCTGGCTGAGGAAGCATCCTGAGCCTCTGAATGCAGGAGAAGTCCAAATTGACAAAACCTACTTAGAAATATGCTGCATTGGAACCATCAGCTGAAGGGTAACATTGGGAATCCAGTCCAACAACACCAGAAAAAAGACACACAGTACATAATCCCCCAGAACAGCCCTGAAAGCATAGCAGGGGCTCAAGAAGTGGGGGACATCTTTCAATGAGAGGAATATTGCGTTTGTGGCCCTCTCAATCTCGATCCATTCTGTTCTGAGAATTAAAATGTAATTCCAGACAACTTTTTTTTGGATTTGGATAAAGTGGGGAAGGTTTGGAAACTCTATATTTGTTAAAGTGATGCATTCAATGTTTCTTAGGAATATGATTGTTTATATTAGAAATATTTCCCTAAATCTGCTTTTATTATTTTGTAAGGTATATGCCTTGTTTAAATGCTGCTACCCCGGGAGCTATGAAATTCAACAGGCATTCAGCCATTATGTAAGATGAAGCATAGACAAAAGAAACGCACATAAAATGTATGACATCCTAGATTTGCTGAGCTATGATATTAAATATTTTGACGACACAAGTATTTCATCTTTCTACATCCTATATTGCATTTACAAAGTCCATATGGACAAAAACAAAAGGTCTGCAGAGTAAGCCATCTTAAAAAGCAGTGTTTTTTGTGTCAAATATGTTTTTCTTTGTGCATTTTACTTGAAGAAAATGCCTTGCAGCTTACTTCAAATAGAATCAAAATCCAACAAAGCTCTCTGTGTAGCATTCAGTGACTTGCAAGGCTTACACATCTAGTCAGTTTCATCTAGTTCTTTAAGCCAGCGTGCCTAATGCCTGACACCAAAATGCCAATCTTGTCTCATTTAAATTTTCTCCTATATTAATGGAACATTTTCATAACTAACTCAAACCCTCTTAAAGAATGTGTGAAAAAAATAAGTGACTTTAGGTGCTGCTTGTTTTTATTGAAGTATATGTGAATCCAGCATTTTAAACCTCATATGTTGTTGGCCTTGCACTTTTGTACTGCTCTAGACATTTTGTTTTAGTTTTAAACCCCTTTGACAATTTTATTATACCTGGTTATCCTTTCAGATACATACATTTCTGTTGTAAAAGTAAAAAACGTTTGCTTACATGGGTGAGACGGTAGCATGGCTCAGTGGTGGTTAGCAGAAGAGAGAGGAGTCATTGACGGTGAGGCTGTTAGAGAGGGGAAGCAGCGGGATTATTAACAGCAGAGCATAATGAAAGAAGATGCAGCAGATATCAGTTAGCTGTGCAAGATTGGAGATGGGATTGGGATCAGTAATGGCAGTGTAGTAAGGGATAAGGAAAAGCAGAGCTGATGATAAAAAAGGCAGGGGTGATAGTTTATGGAAAAAGAGATGAGGAAAGGAAAAAGAGGAGATCATTAATGGCATACAGGGATAGGTGGGGAGGTAGAGATGGTTAATGATATTACAGTAGGATTGGGGATTGCAGAATATATGAAAAGTGGATCCTGTGAGAAACACGTGCTGTCATACACCTCTGTTTAGTGTGCTGAGATGTCAGTTCAACATCGTGAAGTCTACAACATACTAAAAGAGGCAATGGAAATGTTTAGACGTGCAACTGCAAGTATACAAAGTAAAATGTAACAGGTATTTACTACCTCTCAAAGAGATCACCACATTGCCTCTAACAATGCCACCACACTCTTTTCTTAGACCTCATACACACGTGCGTTTTTTTAACGCCACGTTTATGGGTGTTTTATACAGCTCTCCATGTTATTCAATGGCCCGCTAAAAACGCCAACGTTTTTGAGCAGTAGAGGGCATCTGTGTTAGTGAGCTGTAACCAGAAGGCAGGACCAGTGCGTTCTGAAGCTGCAGCATCATGGTGTTTTTGACGCCAAGCTGGCAAAATGCTCAATAACATGGCTTAACGTTGTATACACAGCGTTAAGGCTCGTCAGGCATTCTATTCAAAATCAATGGTTCCCTATGGGAGCCATTGATTTGAATAGAAGCCGCACCAGAAGTCGGATCATGATGATCCGACTTGCAGCGCGACTTGTGTGCTAGGGATCTTGAAGGGGAACCCCTGCAAAAAAATTGCTTAGGGTTTCCCCCCAAGAGCATTCAAGGCTTTACGATCTGGCATAGATTTTAAGAGGAAACACCACGCCGAAAAAAAACGGCGTAAGGTCCCCCCCAAAATCCATACAAGACCCTTATCCGAGCACGCAGCCTGGAAGGCCAGGAAAGGGGGTGGGGATGAGCGAGCGCCCCCCCTAGACCATACCAGGCCACATGCCCTCAACATGGGGAGTATGGGTGCTTTGGGGCAGGGGGGGCTCTGCGCCCCCCACCCCAAAGCACCTTGTCCCCATGTTGATGAGGACAAAAGCCTCTTCCCGACAACCCTGGCTGTTGGTTGTTGGGGTCTGCGGGCGGGGGCTTATCGAAATCTGGAAGCCCCCTTTAATAAGGGGGTCCCAGATGCCGGCCCCCCCACCCTATGTAAATGAGTATGGGGTACATCGTACCCCTACCCATTTACCTGGGGAAAAAAGTGTACAAAAAAAACACACTACACAGATTTTTAAAATATTTTGTTAAATCCGCTCCGGCATCTGCTCCCCTCTCTCCTCCCTCGTCTTCTTTCTTCAGCTCTTTTGCGGGGTCTTCTGTGGGGTCTTCGGTCTTCTGCTCTTATGCCGCTGTCTCCTCAGCTGTTTTCTCCCACTTCTTCTTTTCTGTTCTGGAGATGTTGACTCGTCGCTCTCTTCCACCACCAGGTCCGTGCTGCGCGGTTGCCTTATATTGGCATGGGGCGGGGCCACACGATGACATCATCATGAGCCCCACCCTCATGACGTCGCATCCTGGAGCAGGCCATCACAGCCCTGCCCCAGGATGTGACCTCATGAGGGTGGGGCAGAAAAACACAACTGACAGCTAGCGTGGAAAAACGTGCATTGACATCAATGCAAAACGAAGAGAAAAAATGCAATTTTTTTCCCTGACGTCGGACCTGGCGTTTTGCTTATTTTTTTGCAAACGCCCATGTGTATGAGGCCTTAAAGTCTGATATCCGCTCCTGCTTCTGGATCCAGGGTCAACTTCTACTTCTAGACTAAGATGCTGGCCGATGGATTAAAAAAAAAAATGTAAATCCCCATGCCTGTATACATTAGTAGAAGAGGGGAAGGGGAGAGAGGCGCCAGGCGACCAATAATGTAAAACAGTTTAATAAGTAAATATAAAACACAGTAACATATTCAACTCACAGGGTGATCATGAGAGGCTGTCTGTGCCCAGGTGGGTTGGGTGAAGGGTCCTGTACGAGATAGTGAGATAGTCCAAACTGCAGGGCGCTGAATGACAGCTGTCAGACCCAGAGTAGAACTGACCAATCAGGACGTGTTATAGAGGCAACTCATGCCTCGAGGAAGGGGGGGGTGTGGTAAAAACATAGCTAGAGTTCAGTAACCAGAGCAGATAGAGCAAAACTGTGAAACAAGAGTCCAGAGATCAGAGAGGTCAAACAACAGCATGAGGAGCCAGGAGGGGAGTCAGCCGAGCAGGGTCTTGAATCCAGGAACCAGAAGGGAACGTCAAACGGGCAAAGTCTATCACAGGAAATCAGCAGAGATTTCTTCAGAGATGTTGACCAAGGCTAAGGCATCTGCGATCTGATCCAGGCAGTTTATATAGCATCAGAGCTGGCTTAACGAGGCAGAATATAGTCATCAGGTGAGACAGAGTAGAAGTTGAGACTGGCAATTAACCCTCAGCTGAGCACCTTGCTCTGAGATGGGAGAGCTGAACCCAGCCCTGACAGAAACGTGTTCTGATTGGTCAGTTCTACTCTGGGTCTGACAGCTGTCATTCAGCTCCCTGCAGTTTGGACCATCTCACTATATTATGCAGGATCCTTTACACAACCCACCTGGGCACAGACAGCCTCTTATGATTACCCTTTGAGTTGAACATGTTACTGTGTTTTATATTTACTTATTAAACTGTTTTACACTATTGGTCACCTGGCGCCTCTCTCCCTTTCCCCTCTTCTGTTTCAATGTGAGTTCTCTGACCCCAGAGCAGGCTGCCTGTTTTCAATGGCTACTACAGACATTTCTCATTAATTTTTTTTGTCTCACATTTCCATCCAGACAGAATATATAAGAGACACTTTCATATATAGATGCTTAACTATTTTCAGTTCCACAATTCTGGACATTTCATTCACCATCTTTTGGACCTTTTATCAGACAAGCTAGGGCAGCGCTGGGAATTTCTGTTTGTTTTTTGACCTATATACAGTAGTAGCCTTTATGTTCTTGGAGTATACATATGTATTGTACAGGTCAGTCCCTGGCTACTGCCTTTCAATCTGTGACTAATGCTGCCACGTTTTTCTGTAAAAAATATCAATCATGATAGTGATCAGCTTGCTTGTCGGCTTGGAATAGAAATAATAGTATAACTTAGAAATTTTAAAATGGCTACAAAGTATTTTTTTATTGTTCATTGCGGGACACAGGGACACACTGACTTGTATAGTTAAAGGCTTCATTTGCACTTTTTCTGTTTGAGTATTTGCAGGAAAAGCATAAAAACATGCATTGATGTAAACATGAAATAAAATAAAAAGTTTGGGACTTTATATGAGACAACGACTGCTACAGAGTTCGTATGTCTCCATCCCTGAATCATATGGAAGGATTTTTCCTTGCATATGCATTGATGTAAACTTTGTATGACACATCGAAGTTGATTTTCTAAAGGCAAATATACTATGCATTGCAAGTGCACTTTTTAAGAGGAGCTCCAGTCTGTAAAAAAACAACCAGGCTAGGTTCACACCTATGCGTATACACCGCATCCAATTTGCAGGAC
Source organism: Glandirana rugosa (assembly GCA_018402905.1). Lineage (NCBI taxonomy): Eukaryota > Metazoa > Chordata > Amphibia > Anura > Ranidae > Glandirana > Glandirana rugosa. Next base: position 489,748 of record BLSH010370751.1, on the reverse strand, counting down.
ACTTGAAAACATATTGTTTTCAATGTGTCCAGTTCACATATGTGTGTGGTGCATTCGCACTCCGCATTACACAGAAAACGTGTGCGTTTTCTGTGCAGTGCGGTGCGAATTTCAGCCCCATTTTGTTCAATGGGAACACATCTAATTTGGAGATGTGTTCCGCATTGAACAGGGATCTTTCCCCCTCCTCACTGCACCCCCCTCCCCGGCCAGCTGATGCGCTGTGAGAATGGACAGGAGCCGCTAAACAGCAACAGAGCTGGTATTTGCATCGCACTGGTGTGAATCCAGCCTTAAAAGTCAGCAGCTACAAATACTCTAGCTGCTGGCTTTTAATATAAGGACACTTACCTGTCCAGGGATCCCGCGATGTCGCCACCCTGAGCCGATTCGTCATTCGGCTTTGGGTGCAGGCGCCGGCATTGTAAATAAGGGAAACAGGTAGTGAAGCCTTTAGGCTTCACAGCCGGTTTCCTAATGTGCATTTGCCAGTCGCACTGCACTTTTTGAAAGGTCCTGCCATCTTCTGGGATCTGTGGGGGGGTAGGAGGGGTTGGAAATGTTGTAGATCGCCGATTGGCAATCTTACCCAGAAGTGGGAGCTAGTACCTTACAAAACCAGGTACCCGCTTCCCCCAAAAAGTGCCAAATGTGGCAGCTTTTGTTTTGAGGTTTAATACTGTTTTAATCATATTAAATATTCCAGTTACAGGTGGTTCTGCTTGCCGGTTTCATTTTTTCTCATCAAATTTGAAGTTTGTTAGCCATATAAAAATCCATTTGGAACAAGCTTCTAATGGCTGCTACAGGTGTGCACTCAAGTGCAAAGATCTTACCACCAGAATATTTAAATTAATTGTTGAATGGATTGAGACTATACAGTATCATAAAGCAAACGCTATATTATTACTTTTCGGTGCACCGATAGTTTTTTTATTTTAAACTTACTTGGTGAGTGAAGCATTGCTTAGTTTCTCACCTTTTTAACCTTTGGTAATGTGTACATTGAATGCTCAACTTCAAAGGGAAATTATATGGATTTTGGGTCAATTTATTTTACATTTATTAGTTTTGTGTCTTTTTTAAGTCCTTATATGAAATCGTATTTTTTTTTAAATAAATTATAAGTTTATGAACTTAAACCTTTAATACAAGGTGTATCTATGGCACTGCTATCACAGAGCTCTGTGGGTTTTCTATAGAGAGTGCAAGGCAGTAAATTATATAATATACAGTGCTTTGAAAATGTATTCATACCTTTTGAAATTTTCCACATTTTGTCATGTTACAACCAAAAACGTAAATGTATTTTATTGGGATTTTATGTGATAGACCAACACAAAGTGGCACATAATTGTGAAGTTGAAGGAAATTGATAAATGGTTTTCCAAATTTTATACAAATAAATATGTGAGAAGTGTGGCGTGCATTTGTATTCAGCCTCCCTGAGTCAATACTTTGTAGAACCACCTTTCGCTGCAATTACAGCTGCAATTAAAGAAGTCTTTTGGGGATGTCTCTACCAGTTTTGCACATCTAGAGAAGTACATTTTTGCCCATTCTTTGCAAAATATCTCAAGCTCTGTCAGGTTGGATGGAGAGCGTCTGCGAACAGCAATTTTCAGGTCTTCGCACAGATTCTCAATTGGATTTAGATCTGGACTCTTAACTTAACTATTATAAAACATGAATATGCTTTGATCTAAACCATTCCATTGCAGCTCTGGCTGTATGTTTAGGGTTGTTGTCCTGCTGGAAGGTGAACCTCTGCCCTGGTCTCAAGTCTTTTGCAGACTTAAACAGATTTTCTTCTAAGATTGCCCTGTATTTGGCTCCATCCATCTTCCCAACAACTCTGCCCAGCTTCCCTGTCCCTGCTGAAGAAAAGCATCCCCACAACATGATGCTGCCACCATCATGGTGGGGATGGCGTGTTCAGGGTGATGTGCAGTGTTAGTTTTCCACCACACATAGCGTTTTGCTTTTAGCCCAAAAAGTTACATTTTGATCTCCTCTGACCAGAGCACCTTCTTCCACATGTTTGCTGTGTCCCCCACATGGCTTCTGGCAAACAGGACTTCTTATGGCTTTATTTCAACCATGGCTTTCTTCTTGCCACTCTTCCATAAAGGCCAGATTTGTGGAGTGCATGACTAATTGTTGTCCTGTGGACAGATTCTCCCACCTGAGCTGTGGATCTCTGCAGCTCCTCCAGAGTTACTATGAGCCACTTGGCTGCTTCTCTGATTAATGCTGTCCTTGCCCGGCCTGTCACGTCTTGGTAGGTTTGCAGTTGTGCCATACTCTCTCCATTTTCGGATGATGGATTGAACAGCGCTCCGTGAAATGTTCAAAGCATGGAATAATTTTTATACCCCCTAACCCTGCTTTAAAATTCTCCACAACTTTATCCCTGACCGGTCTAGTGTGTTCCTTTGCCTGTTTGTTCACAAAGGTTCTCTAACAAACCTCCGATGGCTTCACAGAACAGCTATATTTATATTGAGATTAAATTACACACTGGTGGACTCTTTTTACTAATTAGGTGACTTATGAAGGCAATTGGGTCCACTAGATTTTAGTTAGGGATATCAGAGTTAAGGGGGCTAAATACAAATGCACGTCACACTTTTCAGATATTTATTTGTAAAAAATGTTGAAAACCATTTATCGTTTTCCTACCACTTCACAATTATGTGCCACTCTGTGTTGGTCTATCACATAAAATGCCAATAAAAATCCATTTACGTTTTTGGTTGTGACATGACAAAATGTGGAAAATTTCAAGGGGTATGAATACTTTTTCAAGGCACTGTACATATGTGCTACCAGTAACAAACATATTCAACTTGACTTTTCAGTTATTCATACTGTGGGAACTTTAAAAGGTGTAAAACAGTACAGTGTTGGTTTTTGCATTTACCTAAAAATAACCGTAAAATACACTATCTGGTTGTGTCTCACCGTGTATTAACACTTCACCATCCTTTTGCTATTTACCAAAAGTTGTAAAAAATGTTTATTTATAGACTTTTCACACTGCACGTAAACATAAATCGGGGGAATTGAGACTATAGGGATTGATTTTAGATCACCTGGGTTAACGGAAGTATTCAGTGGATTAATCATTTTTCTCAGGTGGTCACACATTAAATTAGAGT
>BLSH010370751.1:450479-466857 GCA_018402905.1 Glandirana rugosa | reverse complement strand
AAAATCGCAGATCGCCGCCATTACTAGTAAAAAGTAAAAAAAAAATAAAAACCCCAAAAATGAATTCTCATCATCCGTAAACGCGACCACTTTTGCGCAAACCAATCAATAAACGCCGATTGCGATTTTTTTAATCGCAAATATGAGGAAGAATATAAATCGGCCAAAAACAGTGAAAAAAATGTTTTTTTATTTTTTTTTTGGATTTGTATTTTAGCAAAAAGTAAGAAATTTGGGGTTTTTTGCAAAATTGTCGCTCTTTTGTTTATAGCGGCGATCAGAAATGACGCAGAGGGGATCAAATACCACCAAAAGAAAGCTCTATTTGTGGGAAAAAAAGGACGCAAATTTCGTTTGGGTACAACGTCGCACGACCGCGCAATTGTCAGTTAAAGCGACGCAGCGCCGAATCGCAGAAAGGGCTCCGGTCCTAAAGTTGGAAATCCTTCCGGGGCTGAAGTGGTTAAAGAGTTCCTGTTAGGAGTGTTGATAATGACAGAGTAGTAGCTAATGGCAGTTGAGGATGGTAATCCAGATATCAGAGGACCCACAAGCAGCCGCTAGGGGTAGGCAAAGTCTCAATAGATATCCCCCTGAGGGGGCGTAGTCCAACAATTTGGGGTGCTCCGAGGGTAAAATGGGGACCTGCTATGAGCCCAGTGATGGTGTATAGACCGCGGGTGGAGCAAGATGCCCGCCACTTGTATGTGGGTCAGAGATTTACACCACAGGTTGGCACGGAAGAGTCACTGGAGGTGCAGCAGACTGGGTGGGCAGCTCTAGGTATCCGGACACTTGCAGGACGGTCACAGATGGGTCTTGGGGGCCAGAAGGCACAGGCCGCACAAAGGTCGGGTGGAGCAAGATGGCCGCCTTGCAGGGAGACAAGGCCGGAGCCGCGGGCTGACTTGCTAGGCCCCGCGGGAGAGTCTCACCTCATTAGGACGCGCTCCGGACAACGGGCGGCATGGAGAATAGCGGCCGGTAGAAGTGCCACTTCTGTGTTAGTCCCGCTAGCCAGATGATGGGGTGGTTTTCCAATCGAACGGCTGGTCTGAGGCTTAGAAAATGGTGGCCGCTGCTGGATGGAGGGTGCCGTGTCGGCACGGATCGTGCCATGGGTGGGCGAAGTAGAGGCGCAACGCACAGTCCCAGGTACAGCAGGGGATAGATGTGTAAATCCAAGGGGTTAGTGGTGCTGGTTGGTGCCGTAGATGGGAGGATGGCTGTGGAATATAGGAGAGGTACCCAGAGCTCCTCTCTTCTGTCTAATCTATTTAAGAACTCCACCTCTGCTTCTACAACCCACATATTCTCTCCCCACAGGGACAAAAACTCAATAAATCAAAAGATGTAGCCTATTGGTTTTGTGGTTTTTGCTTTAACATTTACAATTTATTTGCCAAATAGAGACAGAGAGTTGCTTCCATGATAAAATTGTCTATAGTCACATACTTGTCCAATGCTGGTCTTCCACAAATATCCAAGCAGACAAGAGAATCTCTTAAACACATCGAAACATGCAGGGCACCTGGCTAAGATGACCTGACATTACACTTCTACCTCCCATTTTATGATGTCCTGTTGCCCAAGTTTGTAATAGCCTATAACTCACTCATACAAGTTAATCCCTATCCCACTAACACCCTTCAAGTCCATATTCCCCTGATCCCAAAAGAGGGCAAAAGAATATTGTAATGTGCTAATTATCACCTTATATCCCTTTTGAATGTTGACTTGAAACTATTTATAAGAATCTTAAACAATCACATTTTGCCTTTCCTCCCCTCCCTTATTCATTAAGGCTTTGTGCCTAATAGGGAAGTCTTAAAAAATTTATTTTTGTCCAATATCCATGGCAGTGGACGTTTTGAACTAAAAAAAAATGATACCACGCTACCACATGATTATTATGTGCAAAACAGTGCAAATAACTGAATTATGCAAATACCAAAAATATTTTGTGCAAAAAAATTATATATAAAGGAAAATTGCAATAAATGCAAATAGTCTCTATATAAGTCCACAACATGTCGGCACAGTAACATAAAAAGAAAAAAGTGCAATAATGCAAAAGGTCTCTGTGTAGATCCACAATCAGTCGCCACTGTAAATTGTATCCAAGGAATGATTGATGAACAAACAGTCCAATAAACTGTATCCCAATGTGACTGGGAACTGCATCTTCCGACTTTCCAGACCCATCAAAGATGGCACATGCAAAGCTGCAATCCTTCACCAAACACCCGGTGTCACTCCTTACTCACCAGAAATATATGATCCCCATTACAGGGATCAATTGCGCTTTTCAAAACCACTATCCTCCAAAACGACCTGCGTTCAACTCTGGATGGGATGAGCCAACCAACAGTCCTCAGGAAGGTAGGTGATGATGTGATTAAGTAGAAAGGGGGAATCGTTTAGCCAATGGCAATCATCCTACAATAATACAGGTGTGTCAGTGATTGCAGGTCGTTCTACCCAGATTCAGATTCAATGGTGTTGATTAACATATGCAATACATGTGGAACAGCAACATTCCCCTGTGACAGCAGGTTAAAGTGCCTGTAAAGGCTGATTTTTTTCTTTAAAATAATAAACATGTTATACTTCCATGCTCTGGTGCACAGAGCAGTCCCTTACCTCCTCTTCTAGGGTCCCCTGCCAGAGCTGCCCCCATAGCAAGCCGGCTGCTGTGGGGTCACTCATGCCGGTGCACTCCAGAGCAAAGATGTGTGCGTCCATTGACATCCATAACTCAGCCATGCCCCCCCCCCCTGCTCCCTCCTCACAGGATGTGACAGATGAATGCAGGAAGAGGGAGAAGCATTGCTGCAGACGGGCACAGCACTGGATAAAGAGAGCACTCGGGTAAATGTTTAGGGGGGCTGGGGGTCACTGCTATTGGAAGTTATTTTACCTTAATGGAGAGAATGCATTAAAGTAAAAAAACATATTTTCCCTTAGAACCACTGTAGGCTCTCCTCGTTGGACAGGACAGTAAAGACTGTTTCATATAATCTACATAGGGATAGAATGTGGTGTGCCAACCCTGCCCCCCCCCCCCCCCAAATATCATGTGAGGTATATCTGCTATGTGGATCATTTGGTTTTGGAAAATATAAAATCCACTTCTAAGAACTTTCCATATGTTACATTAGTGGGAATAGGTTTTGCCGAAGAGGAAATGTATGGATATATACTTTAGGATACACTGAAAATGAATGGATTAAGTACAGTACAAAGTCCCTTGAGTCCTTGAGTTCATCTCTGGAGTTATATAATACTGAAGCATTAATTCCCTGAGAATACTTTAATTCTAGGTATTTGAAGGAGTTAATAAAGCATCATTGTATATATCAAGGAGGGTGTCCCTGCCATGGTTGAAATGGTCTGATATTGAAGGGACCAAGCACATTTGGCATTTGGAAATCTTTGTATATATTTGCTTACTTTCCAGGAAGGCAAATAATATTGCTACATTTATGAACAATCTAGAGCTTAAAGTGGTTGTCAACCCGTGACAACCACTTTAACCTACAGGTAAGCCTATAATAAGGCTTACCTGTAGGTTCCCTGCATATCTCCTAAACCTGCACGGTTTAAGAGATATACAGTGTACTGCTATTGCCGACGTCATTCAACACATGAGCAGTGAAGAAACGGGCTCCTGTGCCGTTTCTTCACTTAGTTTGTGCCGTGCCTGGCGGTAGTGACGTCACGCGACTCCGGCCAGTCACAGAGTCGCGGCCCCGGAATGAAGAGGGGCTGAAGATGGACGCTGCCTGCACAGGGGACATTGCGGGACATCGCAGGCTTTGTTTGCAGGTAAATGGCACATAATGGGCTACTATGCCGTGCATAGTAACCCATTATGCTTTTACTTTGCAGGGGAATATAGAGGAAGTAAACCCCATCATAGTTTACTTCCTCTTTAATGATCACTATAAGTACTCTAGGATGTACTGTATATTATATTTCCTTATAGGTATTATGTATTGGATAAAGGATCTTGGGCAGGATGTCTTTTATTGGGGATAGCTATACTATTGTGCTTTTAATCTATGCAAAATAAACGGTTTCTTTTTTGGAAACTGGTTGCTGATATTGTTAGGTGACAATTGTGCGATCATGCAACACCCATACGAAATTTTTATCATTTTTTTCAAACAAATAGAGCTTTCTTTCGGTGGTATTTAACCACCACTGTTTTTCTTATCATTTTTGCTATGTTTTTCTTTGTTTCTGTTATAACATCTTGCAAAAAAATAATAATTCTTCATAACTTTAGGCCAAAATGTATACTGCTACATTCCTTTGGTGAAAACAACCAAAATCCGTGTATATTTTTTAGTCTGTAGGAAAGTTATACAGTCCACAAACTATGATATACAGTGCATATGGTGACTGTATGTAAAAAAATGTATAATCATTTTTTAATATTTTTTTTTCTTTTATATTACATTTTTTTACGTACAGTGACCAAAGCAATACAGTGATACCAAAGTAACACTGTACTACTCTGGGAAGGTGATCATGATAACACTATGATTGCTTGTAACTGTGAATTTTACAGTTATAAACAACCATTTTTTCCTGATTGAAAACTATTCAGTATTTACTATTGTGATTAGCTGTGATTGTCCACAGTTAATCACATAGTACAGATGGGCTGTGATTGGCCCTGTCTGTACCATGTGATTACTGTGGCCAATTATAGATTTTATCACAATAGTACATAGGCATGAAAGGCATGAAACAAAGCCATTCATTGTGTACAATTGTCATGTGATCTGCTGTGATTGACCACAGCAGTCACATACCAGTACCAGTAGCCGGTCTACAATGATCTGTCATCAGCCATGTGTGGTGGACACAGCGGGTGACAGATCATGCTGGAATGTGGCCCGTGGGGCACGCATGAGGCACGGTCCTGGGAGGACATCATCTGACATCCTCCCAGGATAATAGGGCTTCTGCCCAGCCATCATTTTACAATAGACTGGGTAGGAAAGAATCAAAGAAAATATGTGTTTTGTGCTTAAATTCATCTATTTGGCATACTCAAGGGGTATGCTGAATCTGCTTATCTCTGCAGATGCAGAGAAAGCCTTTGCTTGGGTTGAATTGGAGTTTCTCAAGTATACTGTTAAACTGGGGGCTGGCCACCCATCGATCGAGGATAGGTGTCGGGTAGACTGTGATTCTTGCTTGCCAACCCCTGGGACTTGGACAGGAGGGGCAGCATTTACTGGTACCTATCCCCTTTCTTCCTGCAGCTTCTGAAAACCGCCTTCCCTCCCAGTGCCAGATTTATAAGGGGTCAATTGCCCCAGGCCCCTCTGCCAGAGGGGATCCCAGACTTCTTTTTTAAAAAATGAAACTTATTTTCCCTTGAGAGTTTAGTGTGTTTGTTGGGGAAATTCTCCAGTTTACAGCCTTTTATTACATAATGAAAAGCTTGCTGATACTATTCCAAGTGTTCACTGATTGTTAGGGAGAAAAGTCGTACAGCAAATTGGCACTGATAGAGAATTATCTGAGAACCACAGTGACCCATGAAAGACTACAAGCTCTGTGCCTACCGGCTCTCAAGAGCAGTGTCCTCAAGATGATACAATTTGAAATATTTTGCAGATGCTATATACACGAAGAAAGACTTTCTTTGTAAATATTGTAGCATGATGCATTACTGTGATGTATGACTTGCCAGTCCCAATTACCCTTGTAATGTGTATTCGTGCATTCAATATAAATTTGAGAAAAAAAATCAGACAAATGTCTTCTTCAGAGCCTAACACACATATGTTTTTTTTTTTTTAGAACAAATGCTGTTGATCATTCATTTCAGTTCACTTTTTTATTTGTCATATAATTTCTGTTTTGAAGTCAATTCGGCACTGCCCCCTCCTCTCCCTCCTGCCAGCATTCAGCGGCTGCAGGGGGAAAGGAGATTCGTACATGCCTCCTATCCCAGTTCCTCCTCTTTTGTCTGCCCAGTGGCCCAGATGCTCCACATGTCCTCCCCCTCCCTCCTCTCCCCAGCTGCTGAGGGGAATGTTTCAGGATAAAGAGTGGGAGAAGCGGTTGGTAAATATGTCTTTTACCAGCCCCTTCACTTTCCTACAAGTTGATCATATTCCCCCTTAATCTCCTCTTCTCAAGAGAGAATACATTAAATTCAGCTAATCTTTTCTCATAGCTGAGCTCCTCTATGCCTCTTATCAGTTTGATTTCTTTACTCTGCACCTTCTCCAGTTCCCCAATATCCTTTTTGTGAACTGGTGCCCGAAATTGAAAAGTCTTACTAATGTTTTGCACAGGGGCAAAATTATGTCTCTCTCTCTCCGGAGTCTATACCTCTTTTAATACAAGAAATAATTTTGCTAGCTTTAGAAACTGCAGCTCGGCATTGTGCACTATTATTAACCACTTGCCGACCATCCGCCGGCATAATACGTTGGCAGTTTAGTACTGCTGCGCGAATCGCCTTAGCTGTACAGCGGCTCGCCCAGCCACAGTTGCCGCTGCGTGAGCATGTCCGCGGGTCGGGCGGACTCAATGTCCACCAGCGACCCATGATCGGCTGTTAAAGGCAGGACAGAGATCTGCCAGTGTAAACACGGTGGAACTCCGTTCTGTGAGGGGACATATGACAGATCTACTGTTCCCAGTATTTATATTTTTATATACAATTTTCATATGCATACCTGTGCCTAGGCACTGATTGGCGGCACTGATAGGCGGCACTGATTGGTGACACTCATTGGCACTGATAGGTGCCACTGGTTGGCACTGACAGGCGGCACTGGCTGGTACTGGCAGGTGGCACTGATTGGCGGCATTGGATTGTACTGGCAGGTGGCACTGATTGGCACTGATAGCCGGCACTGGATGGAATTGGCAGGTGGCACTGACAGATGGCACTGGAGGGTACTGTCTGGTGGCACTGATTGGCACTGACAGGTGGCCCTGGATGGTACTGGCAGGTGGCACTGGCATGTGGCACTGGTTGGCACTGACAGGCGGCACTGGATGGTACTGGCAGGTGGCACTCATTGGCACTGACAGACGGCACTGGATGGTACTGGCTGGCACTGGCAGAAGAGATGAGTAGATTCATAATGCACAGAGCACGCTGCTTGTACGAGCCGCTCTGTGCATGAAACTGTGAGCTAATTACACTGGAATGCAGAGAATACAGAGAGAACTGTCAGATTTTCACTGAGATCGGAGGTGGGCCGGACTGAACAGCTAACACCCGCCCAGCCCCTCTCCCATTGGCTGGCGTTTGATAGCTGTTCCGTCCCGCCCACCTTCCGACATCAACTTGAAGATCTGACAGCTTTCTCTGCATTCTCTGTATTCCAATGTAATTAGCTCACAGTTTCATGCATGGAGCGGCTCATACAAGCAGCGCACTCTGTGCATTGTGAATCTACTCATCTCCCACATCCATTGGGGGGAATGTGATGCACGCATACCCTGCAATGGACGGTACCCGGGGCAGATCCCTTTTCGGTTTCGACCCTTTTTTGTTTCGGCCGATACCGAAAACACAGATTTTGGCCGAAAATGACGATAATTTTCGGCTGCCTAAATTTCGGTGCATCCCTAGTAATATCAATCTTTGATTGTAAATTAATTTGAAAATTCAATAAACACATTGAAACAGAAAATGTCAAAAAGGGATGCAAACAAATAGTATTCCTTGTTCGGATTAAAGACATAAAAACTGCCATTGAGACGCTTGTTATGCTGTACATTTGGTGAAGAGGATGAAAGTGAATGACAAGTGGGGACTGCTTCCTTACTTTTGCACAAAATCTATTAGTTCAAGCTGATCAGCCAAAGACTGAAAATAAATTAGAAATGAGCAGCAGCTACCATCTCCTTAAAGCAGTATTCAACCCAAAAACATAAATTTTAATGTATTGCAGCTTACCAATTATTAGATATGATGACTGCATTGCTTTATTTTCATCTGGTGATCCAGCAAGTAAGTCTGTTGTTTTTCATAAGAACAAGCTCTCTTGTAGATGTATCAGTTACAGTGATGTGACAAACTAACCAGCTCAAGATTGCTCATAATTTTACGGCGGCCGTTTGAAGTGGAATACCGTTGCTATAGTAGCAGATAGCCACCCCGCGAGATCACTTTTATCAGTGACGGGAGAGGTACCCCCCCTCCCGCCGGTTTCCAGTCATCTCTGCCACTTACTTACTTTTTTTTATTTGTAGCGCAAAAGATAACCCCCCCCCCCCGAAGCTATCAAATACCACCAAAAGAACGCTCTATTGGTGGGTAAAATGAGTAAAAAAATTGTTTGGGTATAGTGTTGCATGACTGCGCAATTGTCATTCAAAATGCGACAGCACTGAAAGCTGAAAATTGGTCTGGGGGATTTGTTTTACTCTGAGGGTGTGATGGGAAGACCGAAGTGTGTGAATTCATAGAAATGTATAGCTAAACCCTTGATATATTGGAACAGTTTTGTGTCTTTTACAGTACATCCTTGACCTTCCCTTTATCGTATCTATGCTGTCACGTAAAGTGATTGTAAAGTCTAGTTTTTATGTTTACCTGCTCTGAGCCTAGATCCTCCTCTTCTTGGGTCACTCTTTAGCTCTCCTGGCCCCTCCCTCTTGTTGATTGCCCCTACAGCAAGCAGCTTGCTATGGGGGCACCCAAGCCGAGCAGACACAGAGCCGCAGCCTGCCCCCACCCCTTTCTCTCCTCATTGGTGGACTAACTTTGACAGCAGCAGGAGCCAATGACTCCACACTGCTGTCTCAGCCAGTGAGGAGGGGAGTCCCGGGCAGCCGAGACACTCCTAGACAGGGCTGAGAGGAGCTGTTACACACAGAAGGCTTTTTATCTTAATGCATAGAATGCATTAAGATCAAAACCTTCTACCTTTACAATCACTTTAATCCCAGTACTTATGTGTGGCAGCCATGTAATATAGTACAAAAAGAATCCTAAATAGTTTTAGATATCTTATGCTTACTTTTTAAGTCATGTTATTATATTAAAAATATTTTACAAATTTATTAACGTGATCCCTGTTTTTTGGTATTTTTATTGTGTTAATATTTAAACCCCAGGCCATCACATTTCAAAATGTGATATTTGTATGTAATGTATTTTTCCAAAGGAAATGTGTTATAGCCTTCTATTGTTAACGTTACCCCTTTATCTCTGTTCATACATAAAAATAAAATCATATATTATTCAAAAACCTTTTCAGTTTGTGTAGTCTGGCTATCTATAATTCTCCACAACAGAAATTGATTCTTTGCAATTTCCTTCCAGACGTTCCAGATATATGTGATATAAGTATGGTGCTTTAAACCCCTATAGCTTAGGTTATTATTTTCAACAGATATTAATAAAGTAAAATTTTGAACTCCTCATTCAGTCCATTTGAAATCATGGTATTCAATGAATCAATACACTTAGCCTTTGTTTTTGAGAAGTATTATTTAAATTACCTTTTTCGTCTGACTCAGAGTTAATTTTTGTATACAGAAGAATAGATGACTGTCTGCCTGAGACGGGCCAGGATAGTTATTTTATTCTGGCCAGTTTCAAACTAGTGGTTTTGCTAATATGCTCATTCTCACAATTCAAGTCCCTGAAATGGCCAACTAATTACAATTATTGCTCCTTCTATGTGACTAATCTTTATTCTCAACTGTTTTTGAAAGAGGCAAAGTTAATAGCATTGAACCACTTTAGACTATCTCTAGTTATCAGTAAACAAATCTCTGTGTTTAATACAATGACAAAAATATGGTGAAGTGAATAAAAATGTGAAAGTCATAAGATTACATTAAAGTGGATGTAAACCCAAAAAAATATTTTACTAACACTTTTAGCTTGTACAGGAGAGGATGTCATATAATCTGTGCCCAGTCTTGCCACGAAGAGTTAATCTAACTCTGAGTAATCATCTTCTCTTTTCTCAGTAATAAAAAAGACTACTTACTAAAAAGGAGACGTGCTGTGTGAGTGACAGTTTATTTCCTTATCTCATGCACAGAGCAGAGGAAGCTTCACACTCCCCCCTCCAGCTGTCCCAGGATTGGCTTCTCCACACCTCAGCATGATTGGGCATGCTGAAGTCGTGGTGTCTTTTCTAGGTTTTGAAAGGATGTTTCTCAAAACACAGGAATAGCAAAGGAGGAGAGTGTAGAGGTGGGTGGGGAGTCTTGTGACATCACAACTCCACCCTCCGGGCTCCAGCAAAGAGACCTACCCACTGATTCCAGATGTTTTTGGGGCTGCTACTGCTGAAGGGGGTGACATTTGCAAGGTGGGGGTACATGCAGGAGACTTGTATGTATATATACATTAATATTGTGCCATTAGTTTATACTGGGTTAGTGGTGGGTTTACATCCACTTTAAGGTACAGACTGAAATAACTCATATTATGCATGTAATAAAAATGTACTTTCTCTGGGGAGTGTTTAATTGCATGTAATATGTATTTGGAATCTGGAAAACCCACCCTCAATTAACGAAGAATTAAAGAAGAACTATGTTTAATATACCTGTACATTTAAGAGCCTGCACATTCATGTTCTATATATTTGTATGATGGAAATGTGTGAAATATCTTCTATTTTATCCCTTTCTGCTTAGACTAAGCTACTAGAGCTTTAATAATGATAATAATGAGTGCTAAAACAAGAAAAGGTCTTCACAACCCCTCATAAAGGGTCCTTTTGTCCTGTCTGCATAGTTCTGCCATGCTTGCTGACATACTCCAGTAGATGGGGCCATCTTATTGTGGATAAGGACCTGTCATAAATAACTCAAAGAAAAAGAATATAAGGAAAATAAGGGAGCTAGGACGAGACCTGCATGCAACTTGCTGTATACAGTGGGGCAAAAAAGTATTTAGTCAGCCACCAATTGTGCAAGTTCTCCCACTTAAAAAGATGAGAGAGGCCTGTAATTTTCATCATAGGTACATTTCAACTATGAGATACAGAATGAGAAAAAAAATCCAGAAAATCATTTTTTTTTTTTTTTTTACAGAAGAATTTATTGACAAATCAGCATTACACAGCATCTCAATTCAGGTAGACAATTCGGTACATGTCTGGGTTAAGCATTTGCAGATGATTATACATTGATGCAATAGATGTCTACATACAGTGATACCCATACTTAGTTGCAGTGTGCCACTGTCTTCACAGCGGTCATCAATTGTACCATGCAGGCGACAAGACACCCCGGGAGGGGGGGGAGCCAGGGGGGAGGGGAGCGAGAGTACAGGTCACCAGAAGATTCAAATCCCTCAAATCCTACACCAAATTTCTAGACCATATTTTATCATATTTTTTGGGGCATTGCCTGCTTTCATACGTGAGCTTATATAATGGTAAAACCGAGGTGACCGACTTCCTCCAGGAGTCACAGGTGTAGGCTTGCGTTGATTTCCATTTCAGCAGTATCTCCCTTCTTGCATAAAAAAGGGAGAAGGTAATACATAACTTAGAGTATCTGTCACCCTCCACCTCCTCTAGATAACTGAGTAAGAGGACCATGGGGTCCACTGGTATCTGTGTATCACATACCTCACTTAGTTCCTCAGCCACCCCCTCCCAGAATTACCTAAGTTTAGGGCAGGCCCAGACCATATGCCAGAACGAACCCTGAGCAGATCTGCATCTAGGACAGGCACTCTCCCTATCCTGGTACATACGGGATAGTCTCTGGGGGGTATAGTATGCTCTGTGGAGAAATTTTAGCTGTATGAAGCGATCTTTAGCTGCTATCATGCCGGGGATATAAGTCAAAACACAGTCAGACCACTCCTCCTCCCCCAAACTTGGAATATCTTCCTGCCACCTGGCCAAGGAAGCTACAGTCTTAGTGTCATATGACACCGTGAGATACAGATAAAGAGTAGAAAGAGGTTTCCCCATCACTTCTGAAATAAGAAGGCGCTCAACTGAGTCAGACTCTAGTGTCATCCTCTGGGGAAATTGAGCCCCGAGGACATGCCGCAACTGCCAGTAACGAAAGATAAAGGAGTTTGGAAGGGCGAATTTATTCCTAAGATCCCTAAACGGGAGAGTCTTCCCATCTAGCATAACCTGCCGTAACGTCACTATCCCCCTAGAGGCCCACGCCGAGGGATCCGCGATTGTCTGCAGCTGGGGCAACATAGGGTTTCCCCACAGTGGCATGTGTGGCAACACATGAAGGGGTTTCCGATAGATGGCCCTCGCGTCCCGCCACACCCTCATGGTGGTTTTCATTAAGTTGGTCAAGGAGTGGTGAGCCCACGGACCTCTAAACACCAAGTTACTCAGAGCAGCATAAAACCCTACAACGGCCGCCTCCAACGTCACCGCCGTGTTTTTGGGAGCCTGAGAGAACCACCAGCGTACCGTTACTAGGACTGCTGCCCAGTAATATAGCTGGAAGTTTGGTAATGCTAAGCCTCCACCCAAAGGGGGAAGATACAAAATGTGCCCCAAGACTCTGGGGGGTCCTCCCGCCCATATGAAGGGAATTATAATGCTCTCTAGTCTCCGAAAGAAGGCCCTCGGGATTGGGGTTGGAGTATTACGGAAGAAGTATAGAAGTTTGGGCAAATAAAACATTTTGAGTAAATTTACCCTTCCTATCGGAGACAACGGTAGTAAACGCCACGCTGTACATTTAATACTAAGTTGGGACAAAAGGGGGTATAGATTCCGCTCCAGATAGGCCGCTGTGGTGGTCATAATTCTAATCCCCAAATAAGTGAACTCAGTCACCCACTTAAGGGGGGTACCCATGTCCATTTGAAGGGTGAAGGGGGAACAGGACCAACTTATCCCAGTTTATACAGACGCCTGAGTAAAAGCCAAACTGTTTAAATAAAGCCAGTGCCGTTTTCAGAGATTCCTCCGCGTCCGCCAGGTAAAGGAGGGTATCGTCCGCATAGAGAGACAGTTTCTCCTCTAGCGGGGGCACCTTCAGTCCCTTCACCCCTCTGTGTGCCCTGAGCCGTATGGTCAGGGGTACCAGGGCCAAGGCAAACAGCCCCGGAGACAGCGGGCAGCCCTGTCTCGTACCCTGCTGGAGGGGAAAGGCCTCCGATAGAGTCCCGTTAGGGCGTACCCTAGCCTGGGGGTGTTTGCATAGCAACCTTATCCAGGACATAAATCTGGGGCCGAACACAAATCTGGTCAAAACTGCCCACAGGTATATCCACTTCACAGAGTCAAAGGCCTTCTC
The DNA here is from genome assembly GCA_018402905.1 of Glandirana rugosa. Taxonomy (NCBI): domain Eukaryota; kingdom Metazoa; phylum Chordata; class Amphibia; order Anura; family Ranidae; genus Glandirana; species Glandirana rugosa. The sequence goes on along the minus strand of BLSH010370751.1, from coordinate 453,612 downwards.
CGCGTCCAGAGAGGCCACCAACCCCGGGTTGTCGACACCTGCCCTATCTATGTGTGTGAAGAGCCTCCTAATATTGATGTCTGTGCCCTTCCCATGCATAAATCCCGTCTGATCAGGGTGGACTAGCTCTGTAATTACCATATTCAGTCTGGTTGCCAAGACTTTAGCCAGAACCTTGGCGTCCAAATTGAGAAGGGAGATAGGCCTATAGGAGCAGCACAGAGAGGGGTCCTTTCCCGGTTTCAGAATAACTACAATGACTTTCCCCCATAGAGGGAGGAAAGGCCCCCAAATCTAATGCCCCGCTGAACAGATCCTGCATCCTGGTGGCCAGCTCCCCAGAGTATTGTTTGTAGAACTCCACCGGTATGCCATCCGGCCCGGGAGTCTTCCCTGACTGTAGTGCTTTGAGCGCCCCCAAAATTTCATCCGACGTGATGGGTTTGTCCAATCTGTCTCGGTAGGTCTGGGTTAGTTCTGGGATGTCTATGTCCTGTAGGTAGTTTGTAAGGTCTTCCTCCCTTATAGGTCGCCCGTGAGGTATAAAGCGTCCTATAATACTGAGCAAAGGAGTGGCTAATCTCCTCCGGAGTACACAGCAGTCTACCTTCGTCACCTCTAATCTGGGGGACTCCAACTCCCCCTGCCTGTTCCCGAGAGAGCCACGCCAGAAGCTTTCCCGTGCGTTCACCCTTTTCAAAAATGAGTTGAGTCTGTGCCAATAGTTTTTTCTAGGTCAGGGATGTACGGATATTAAGTACCTCACCTAGAAGAGCCTGTAGACGAGAATAGTGCTGCGGGTCCCGTGACCTAATATAGAGAGCCTCCTGTTCACTCACTTCTAATTCAGCCCTGTATTCCAGCGCCTTCACCTTGGTCTGGAGGGTCCTGACAGATGCCGAGAACTCAGCAATGGCGTCCTCCGCATGGCTGACTCTGCTCTGTCTCAGAGATTCTAGAGCGGAGTTTGTCCATGTCCTATCGCAGCAGCCCGACCTCCATTTGCACTGCCTCTATCTTTGAGGTCAAAGCGGACTGGCAAGTGACAATGGTCGACATTACCTCCGCTATTCACGGCGGGCGGGTGTCCTCCACCTCCATGCTGGTCTCCGAGGCCTTGTATGGGCCGCGTGCCTTGCGTGCCGAGCGTGTCTCCACCCGAGTGTCCGGCTGCGGTGGCGAGCTCTCATGCTGTTACGGGAATCGGAGCCTCTTTCTCCGGCCGCGTTGCGCCCCGACTGATCCCCGCCTCATCCACGCACTGCTGCTACTAAATCCCAGCAGCGTAACCCGCCAGATCTCTGTAAAAGAGAGCTCTGACGAAAGCGGCCACTCAGGTCGCCATCTTGGACACGCCCCCACACATTGTCTGATTTTTAAAGAATTTATTTGCAAATTATGGTGGAAAATAAGTATTTGGTCACCTACAAAAAAAGCAAGATTTCTGGCTCTCACAGACCTGTAACGTCTTCTTTAAGAGGCTCCTCTGTCCTCCACTCGTTACCTGTATTAATGTCACCTGCTTGAACTCGTTATCAGTATAAAAGACACCTGTCCACAACCTCAAACAGTCAGACTCCAAACTCCACTATGGCCAAGACCAAAGAGCTGTCAAAGGACACCAAAAACAAAATTGGAGACCTGCACCAGGCTGGGAAGACTGAACCTGCAATAGGTAAGCAGCTTGGTGTGAAGAAATCAACTGTGGGAGCAATTATTAGAAAATAGAAGACATACAAGACCACTGATAATCTCCCTCGATCTGGGCCCCCCCCCGCCCCCCGTGGGGTCAAAATGATCACAAGAACGGTAAGCAAAAATCCCAGAACCACACGGGGGGACTTAGTGAACGACCTTCAGAGAGCTGGGACCAAAGTAACAAAGGCTACGATCAGTAACACACTACGCCACCAGGGACTCAAATCCTGCAGTGCCAGACGTGTCCCCCTGCTTCAGCCAGTACATGTCCGGGCCCGTCTGAGGTTTGCTAGAGAGCATTTGGATGATCCAGAAGAGGATTGGGAGAATGTCATATGGTCAGATGAAACCAAATTAGAACTTTTTGGTAAAAACTCAACTTGTCGTGTTTGGAGGAGAAAGAATGCTGAGTTGCATCCAAAGAACACCATACCTACCGTGAAGCATGGGGGTGGAAACATCATGCTTTGGGGCTGTTTATCTGCAAAGGGACCAGGACGACTGATCCGTGTAAAGGAAAGAATGAATGGGGCCATGTATCGTGAGATTTTGAGTAAAAATCCTTCCATCAGCAAGGGCATTGAAGATGAAACATGACAATGATCCCAAACACACCGCCCGGGCAACAAAGAAGTGGCTTCGTAAGAAGCATTTCAAGGTCCTGGAGTGGCCTAGCCAGTCTCCAGATCTCAACCCCATAGAAAATCTTTGGAGGGAGTTGAAAATCCGTGTTGCCCAGCGACAGCCCCAAATATCACTGCTCTAGAGGAGATCTGCATGGAGGAATGGGCCAAACTACCAGCAACAGTGTGGTAGACTTGTGGAGACTTACAGAAAATATTTGACCTCTGTCATTGCCAGCAAAGGGTATATAACAAAGTATTGACCAAATACTTACTTTCCACCATAATTTGCAAATAAATTCTTTAAAAATCAGACAATGTGATTTTCTGGATTTTTTTTTCTCATTCTGTCTTTCATTGAAGTGTACCTATGATGAAAAGTACAGGCCTCTCCCATCTTTTTAAGTGGGAGAACTTACACAATTGGTGGCTGACTAAATACTTTTTTGCCCCACTGTAAGTGTAGCCAACTTCTTCCCATAAGAAATGTATAAAAACAACTACGAATAAACTCATTAAAAACTATAGATTTAATATTTTTTCTCGAAAAAATAAAAGATTGTTATAATGGACACAAATTCGATTCATCAGGTATCTCCACTGAAGAATCACCGAAGACATTAGATGTGTCTCCCGAATAAAAGATGTTCGAAAAAGTCCAATGTTCCCGATGTGAATGTCACCCCGTTTTTTCATAAATCAGTCGGTGGTTAACACATTCAAGAGGGTGAATTTTTCTACCCTCTCCGGACATGAAAAGTAGTATCCATGTGAAGTTACTTTCTGTCTTACTCTTTTTTTTTAGGTCTTTT
>BLSH010370751.1:437245-449687 GCA_018402905.1 Glandirana rugosa | reverse complement strand
ATTTTTTTTCACCGGTTTTGGCCGATTTATATTCTTCCTCATATTTGTGATAAAAAAATCGCAATCGGCGTTTATTGATTGGTTTGCACAAAAGTGGCCGCGTTTACGGATGGTGAGAATTAATTTCTGGGGTTTTTATTTTTATTTTATTTTTTACTAGTAATGGCGGCGATCTGCGATTTTTAGCGGTACTGCGATATTGCAGCGGACATGTCGGACATTTTTGACACTTTTTTGGGACCATTGACATTTATACAGCAATCAGAAATTTAAATGTCCACTGATTACTGTATAAATGTCATTGGCAGTGAAGGGGTTAACCTGCAGGGTGTAGTGAAGGGGTTAACTATGTTCCCTGGGTGTGTTCTAACTGGGGGGGGGGTTGGGCTACCATGGGCATGAGAGATCTAACTGGTCCCAGTGACTGGGATCAGTAGATCAGCCATGCCCACACTGTCAAACATGGCGGTTCCCCGTTCTTTGCCTGTGGCCGCTCATCGCGGCTCGCCGGCGGACATCGGGTCCGCCCGAGCCGCGGGCACACTCCTCAGGAGTGCAGCGGGTGCGCTCCCCCTAGTGGCCATTCGTGGATCGCCGTCTTTTTACGGCGATTCGCACCCAGCGTCCACACTGCCGCCGTAAATAGACTGTAGGCAGTGTGGAACTAGTTGAAACCCGGGTGTTTTTATGGTGCCAATTGTTCACTTCTGGGTCCATGTTAATAGGTGGACCCAGAGCTGCGCAGTGATAATGAGGCAATGTGGTGTCAGCTTTGTGTGGGATCCCGGCTGCAGAAGAGGATGAGGCACACATATGAGGATGGGGGTGACATTTTCACCCTGAGCACTTAATGACCCCATCCCAGGACTGAGTCAAACCCACTAACAGAAGTTCACAACAAACCTGAACTTTTCAAGAATCGCTCAAATGTACTCCCATTTGATGCTGTCAAAGGTCTTACATCTAAAGCCAACAAGGCTTGTTGCCAGTAATATTAATAAGAATATTCATGTTCTGAAAGATGTTAACAATAGTGGAAAATGTTGACATAAAACCAGTTTGGTAGGGGATGTACAATTGTAGATCTTATCCACCCTGTTGACAAGCTTTAGCTAGAATTTTAACATCAGTGGGGAGTAGGGAGATACATTAGTAGGAGTAGGAAGTCTTTATCATTCTTAGGAATCACTACAATAATGACCACATTCATAGAGTTGGGCAGCACTCTGGAATTAAACGCCTCATTACAGGTTTGCAAAAGAGCTTGCAGCATGGTCTCACCATATTGCCTATAAATTTCAAAACCCTTTCCACAAAGAGCCTTATACAGTTGTGTTCAAAATAATAGCAGTGTGTTTAAAAAAGTGAGTAAAGCTTAAAATCCTTATAATCATTTTTATTTCCACACATGCATTGGGAACAGTGCACAGTCTATTCCAAATCAAAACATGAGGAAAAATGTTTCCAATGTGTTACTATTTTATGGAAAGTGAAGAAAAAGTAATATTGGGATTTTTCAAAAATATAGCAGTGTCTGCATTTTTCTTTACAAACTCAAACATTTACTGTATAAACTGAACAATGCTTGAAGATTTAGCTTTCCTGTGAATCACTGAACTAATATTTAGTTGTATAACCACTGGTTTCCGAGAACTGCTTCACATCTGTATTGCATGGAGTCGACCAACTTCTGGCACCTGTGAAAAGGTATTCCAGCCCAGGATGATTGCACTACATTCCACAGTTCCTCTGCATTTCTTTAACTCAGAAACAGCATCTTTTTATGTCACCCTACAAGTTTTCTATTGGATTAAGGTCCGGGGATTGGGCTGGCCACTCCATAGCTTTAATCTTGTTGGTCTGGAACCAAGATAATGCTTGCTTACTGGTGTGTTTGGGGTCATTGTCTTGCTGAAACACCAATTTCAAGGTCATTTCCTCTTCGGCATAAGGCAACATGACCTCTTCAAGTATTTTGATGCAGTCAAACTGATTCTTTATCCCTGGAATGCGATAAATAGGCCCAATACCATAGTATGAGAAACATCCCCATATCATGATGCTTTCACAGTGTACTGCGGCTTGAATTCAGTGGTTGGGGGTCATCTCACAAACTGTCTGCGGCCCCTAGACCCAAAAAGAACAATCTTGCTTTCATCAGTCCACAAAATGTTGCACCATTTCTCTTTAGGCCAGTCAATGTGTTCTTTGGCAAATTGTAACCTCTTCAGCAGATGTCATTTTTTCAACAGTGGAACTTTGCCGGAGCTTTTTGCCAATAGCTTGGCTTCACATAGGCATCTTCTAATTGTTATTACAGTACTCACAGGTAACTTTACACCTTCTTTGATCACCCTGGATCTGATCATTGGCTGAGTCTTTGCCATTTTGGCTATTCTTTGATCCATTTGAATGGTAATTTTCCATTTTATTCCACATCTTTCTGGTTTTGGTTGCCATTTTAAAGCATTTGAGATCATGTTAACTGAGCAGCCCCTCAGTTTCTGCACTTCTTTGTTTTTCCCTCTCCAATCAACCTTTTAATCAAAGTATGCTGTTCTTCTGAACAATGTCCAGAACGACCCATTTTACTCAGATTTTCAGAGAGAAATGCACTATACCCAGCATGTACAACATGTGCTACCATCATCCTTAAATAAGGGCCACCTGTTTGACACTTGTTGGTCTCAGCAGTGGCATGAATTTCTTGTAAGCAGATTAAGAAAGGACAGGAAAACAATTATTAAAGTGGTTCTACAACCTAAACATTTTATATCTAAATGCATTCTCTGCATTAAGGTAAAAAGTGTTTAGGTAGTAATATTAACCCCTGACACCCCTTTTACTTATCTGAGCCTGATCAATCCATTGCTGTGCTTATCTGTAGCGGCTCTCCCCACTCTCACAGGCTTTGCTGAAGCAGTGGGAGCCAGATTGCCTTTTCAGGGAATCCTTTATTGTTCTCACATTCCATGAGTGATATCAAAAATAGAATGCATGAAGGTAAAAAAAAAACTTCGGCCATTAATTTGCAACCACTTTTTTAATCATTAAAAGTTGTATTGAACCATAGAAAGGTACATACATAGGCCAAAAACATTCAGAAGAGCAGATAGCCTTGTCTTTAGCCTTAGGGTATAAATATCAGAAAACATACACAAAAACATGTGTTATGCACCTTACATTTCTTAGCAGAAAAAAATAAATTGAAATAGAAAATACAACTATGTTAACAATGCATGGCATTAAATCAGTGAGTATACCAGACTTGGGGTACATGCGCTGATTGCACTTGAGGAGGAGAAACTTTATAAGAAGTACAGTCTACACACTTTACAGTTGCTGTTTAGTTTAGCACTCATTATGTAACCTCAGAGTATGTAATCTATCAAACCTGCAGAAGCCTATGGAGAACCAATTGGTGTGGGGCTAATCCCGGGTGCTCCGCCAGTTTTTCCAAATAGTGAAAAATGCCTTCCGAGCATTTTTGTATTGGTGTCAATTCGTCCCACATCAAAATAAAGTTTACTTGCTCAATCCAGTGTTTTATAGTAGGGGTGTGTGGTGACATCCAAAAATGCACAATTTGCTTGAGAGTCAGGTATAAGAGCCTGAGCACTGCAATGTGGTCAGGGGAGTAAACATTTCCTCGTCAACAGTACCCAGAAGGCAAATAATAGGATCAGGGATATGGTATCAGTTACATCACCTGTGGCCCTTCAGCTGTTGCAGAACTATAAAGGCATTGCAAGGCTGAAAGTTACAAGCATGACTCCCAAAGGCAGAGGCATGATGGGACTGTGCAACAGCTGGAGGGCCACAGGTTGGGCGCCCATGAGTTACATCTTTCAAATAGCAGAATAATTTTGGGCATCACCATAGCATATGTATTAGATCACCTGCCTCTCTCCTATAGTTAGGGCATAGAGAGGAATCTTTTCTTCCCCACCAATGTAACTGAACAGGGGTTAAATATGCTCTATGCAGCAAAAGTATTTGAGAGAGTTTTTGAGAGGGTGAGACTGAAATAAGTTGTCTCCCATATCTCTCCCCCAAAGTCTCCCAAATCATGTTCTCATTTGCTCCTGCAAGGCAACTTCGTCACGTTTTGAGTAACAGAAATAAGGGTAGAATATTTTCGAGAAATCGTGTCTTTTTTGTTTTGCTCCAACATACTGTAACATCCTGCAATAACTGGTGGTCTGCCGGAGTTAAAGTGGCATGGTGGGCCTGAGCTTGCAGTGCATTTCTTTGTTGGAGGTATCTAAAGAACTAGTGTCTGGGGAGTGCAAATTCCTCCTGCAATTCTGCAAATGATTTTAACATTTTTCTGAAAATACAACTGAGCTAAGAAGCAGGATTCCCTAAGCTATTCCTACATTAGTGGGATTATGCCATAGTGGCTTGGATTTCAGGAAGTCCACAATCCGCAGACATTGTTTTTTTAATTAAAGAAACTGTGGGGCTGTCTGGTGCAGCATTTGGGAACCCCATTTCTGAGTATGACAGTGCAGAGTATGTTGACAAACTGCATATTAGGTACAACAGTTGACTCCGTCCCCCCAAGTACTGGAGCGTGGAAGCCATAAAATAAGTCCTAGGATAATGAACAGCCAAAACCTCCTTTTTTCTTTACTAAATTGGAGCGTGGATAACCTGATTCTAGCTGATCTCTTTTTCCCATATCGGGTATCTTCATAAAGTGTTAATGGGAGTAAAGCACCTACAGGGGATCCAAATGGGGGAATTATATAACAATTGCAGAGCCCACACCATTTTAACAAAGGTAACTCTTCCCACAACTGACAGAGGAAGTTTACACCAGGCCAAGGGGCCACATATGCTGTGTGGTCCACGGTGATAGCAATTCCACATATGCTGTGGGGTCCACAATGATGATGCCTTGCCCTCTAAAGGCACTGCTTTGCAAGTCCCAGTCATGAGGAGTCAGAATAAAAATGAAAATGGAGTTTTATTGCACTCCCCATAAAATCCTTTTGTCAAAGTTCATTGACAAACCTAGCACCCACCCTTTTGTTTTATTTGGGTGCTGCCCATATACAGTATGTTGGAGTGGTTTTCTCCTTTCAACTGCTTGTTCACTTACTGTGCTCTTTAGGAAGCAAGTGGCTGCCCTTATGCTGAACTTTTGTTTTGTTTGTATCTAGTGTTCTACTCAGCCAAGTGACTGTATAGCCCTGTTATAAGGAATGGCGAACGCTATGTCTGTCAATGAACTTGGGGAAATATTTTATATTGAGTACAAAAAAAAACACTTTTTTTCATTTACCTTCTTTCTGTAGAGAGAGAGACAGCTTTTAACACTCACTATGCCTTCATTATCAGGCTTGTAAAATTCTTGCAGGGGCAGCTGCTGGGAGCTCAGTTCCTATTGATGTTGTCATGTCCCCTAGAACTGCAGCTAACAAGAGGCCTTCCGTACACACAATGTATGGACAGGCTCTTGGAAGTCAAGGAAGAAGCATGGTTTTGCAATAAAGGAAATCAAGATATGCATTTGTAATGGGACAGATAGGGCTTAGAGTTAGGCCGATTCTGTAGTCCCAACAGGTAGGGCTGACAATGCTGCTTGGAATTGTTGTTGGCCAAACAGAAGCACTCTGTATTTTTGGTAGATCAACAAGTATTTTTTTATACTATCAGCATTTCTAAAGTGGTAAATGTGCATTTATTTGCAGATTTGTACGGCTTTTATTTTCCCAAATATAGACTTTAAGATTGCAAGAGGTTTGCCTGCATTTATGAAGATGATTTAAACAAGACTGAAACGAGACTACTCTTAATGGACTACTTCAGACATCTATTGTATGATACTAATGATAATATACTATAAATGTATAAATAAATCAAATAAAACATTGCAAAGCATGTCTCCTATCATACAAAATATAAAATTGTACAGGCATACCTATCTCCATTAAAATCGAATCAACTATACCTTCCCAATATCCTGAAGATCTCCATTGTAAACATTTGTGGTGGTACTGTATGCTTCCACTAAAAGTACCTATATCCACTACCCAACCAATATGTGTGTGGGTGGTGTCTGTGATTCCCCTTTTCTCTCCTTCCCTGTGCCCCTGTGAAAATGAGATTTTATTTATTTTCTTATCTATCTAAATTGTACAGTATACGACACAAGCAACTTATTCATATACCATGGGTTATAGCTTCATAATTTCAGTTTATTGGACACTGGAAAGCTTTTAAGTACACACCCCCATCCCTTGGCAACCTACCCTATAACCCAACCCTACTCCGTGAGTTTTTTTGCTGATGTCTGTAGGTGGTGGACCTTTTCTCATTCCCAGAGAAGCTAGCTTCACAACTTTTATCCTCTTTTATTCTTCTTACATTTTTATTTTAATCATCCCCACTGTCTACATAAGGTGTGTATTTGGATCAGTGCAACATCTGTAAAACCTTGGGAGCAGTACACAGACCCCATGCTGTGGGGATGGCCTGTAATGTTGCATTGTGACTGGATCCTGTGTGGGGCACTCATCTTGGTGCAAAGCATTCAGTTAGCTACAGGGTGTTATACAGGTTCAGGGTCACTGCCCATCAAACTGGAACACAGTCCCTGAAGACACCTTCAGAGGGGGAAGCCTGGGCTTTAATTTGCAGTCTAGCATCATGAACAGGTAAGACAGAGTCACCCTGTATACTTAACCGTTACTCTATAAACTATGGCCGTGTTTGGAAAGTATTCACTTTACAGTGTAAACTTTTCAAAATTGGAGCTAAAATTCATACAATCAGAGCTCAGTCTTAATTGGATGACCAGGTGACCATATTGGTCACACACTTTAATGCCACTTCCATCCCAGAGCCCTTATAAGGTACTTGGGCACTTTCTCCAATCCTTTCAACAATAGGATTCATTACAGCATGGTCCACACCTGGATAACTGCATACTCCTACCAGACACGTTTACCCTATCTCCCACTCTACTTTATGGGTATCCCACAGGAGAATTACCCCACTTGTAGCTTTTACCAAGCGAAATAGGAGCAAGTTCTAAACAGCAGGCAAAAATTCACTCTGTCAAAGACTCACGCAACACTCAGAATAATGATGCACCTCTTCTACCAGAGCAGGAGTCAGTCTTAACACCAGTTTGAGCATCTGATTCTAGCTCTAGAGACACATTACAGGCAGCCTATTTGACCAAAGCATAATTTTCATTATCTATCACAATTTCTGGGACAGATTACAGCCTTAATTCAGCCATCCTTGTCCAGACCTCAAAAATGCCATGCCTTTTTTCCTACTCCCGTCTATCAACTGGAGTCGGACCCTAATATACTGGTGCAGAATCACTGGGGAATCAAGAAGACATAGAAGCAGTGTTGAAGGAAGCTGCAGAAGATTTTTGTCTTCCACATTGTCACTACATTGAAGAGGGAGCTTCCTCAATATGCTTGCTAATGTTGAAAAGCTTATTCCCTCTGTAGGTTAAAGCTTTGACAATGTACAGGTGGACTCTCCTCCAGCTCTCCACTTGTCTTTGGGTATACAGAGACCCATTAAGTCTTGAAAAACTTTCCCTGTTCACAAACAGATAGAATGTGTAGTCTATGACAACTGGATCACTCCTGAAAGGATTTTCACTCCATTAAAAAAAAACTTTTCTGAATTCTGTCCAGTTGAAAAAGAGTTTACAAAAATTGGGCTATTCCTATGCTTGACCCTGCTGTTTCTGTCCTAAATATATATCTTACTGTAACGATTCTGTGGACAGAAAATTTGGGATGCACTTAAAAGCTCTCTTTACCCTGGCAGGTCCAGCCTTACAACTAGCTCTTTCTGGTATTTCAGTATGTCAAACCTCAGCTAACTGGACCAGGACTATTAACAACCAACATGACCCTGTCTCTCAGGATTATGCAGTTGCAGACCAATCACAACAGCTTCCCTCTGCTCTTCTGTGTAGATGCCCTGGAACATGTCATAAGACAAATATCCAAGATGACTCTTATCCCTTGATAACGTCCAGTGTACGAAACATGTTGGGAAGAGTCTATTCACAATGTCTATGAGTGTATCGCTGCTTATCCCCCTGGGTCTCTGCCTGTTAGCCATATTGGATGTGTGTGCACACATGTCTGACAGAATAAAGGGGAATGAGAATAAAGAAGACATCTAAAAGTGATTTGGTGGAATATGGACATTGATTCATGATGCTTTTTATGATTAAAATGTGGGTGCAATTTGGTATCTTTAATCCTTTAATAAATGTTTTAAATGGTATCACACTATTGGGAGTTTTCTTTTACCTTTTCCTGATCTGGAGAATATTGCCCATGGAAGAGTATTATGTGAAGGGATATATTTGGAAGATTGTTCTGGAAAAGGATAAGTAATTTTGAGACTTGATTATGGTTAAAATGATATATTTCAAGTAAATTATTCTGGCACATGCCAGGTGGAAGGCAATTGTTACATAGTGTTTTTTTTTTGGTCTTGGAGAATAGTGGATACACTGTTTCTGGAAGTGTGTTTTCACATGGTAGGTTATAAAGAAGAAAAGTTACTGTTTTCCTCTCATTAATTTTTCATTTTACTGAAGACACTTTATATGGACACTTTTTTTTAAGACTGGACTTTTTCTAATTCACTAATCAATTTTATGTTTCAGATTTGCAATATTTGTGTTTTCTGTGTGATTTATAATTTTGAACCAGTACTTCCTCCGGACAGGTTCAATTGATTGTACTCAAACCAGTTTGCGGTATCAAAACTCTGCTGAGGTATCTGTCCTATACTGTGCATAAAATCCCTCAACAAATTCCTTCATATTCCAAAATTTCACATGGATTTAGCCAGGTCAGTAGTCTCCCTTTTGAGACAAGAAGAACCATTGGCATTCATAGGCATCTGAGATGTCTATCTGCATGTGATTTGCAGTGGCAGACAACCATTTCTAATTTCTTTCACTGCATTTTGTCCTGTCCTCTGCTCTCAGGGTATTCACATCAATCTTAGCACCCTTTCTTGCACTTCTCAGAACTCAGGGCATCCAAGTAACAGATTATCTGGATGACCTGCTCCCGAAGGATGAAGGATGCATATACCTAACTACTTCTAGTGAATGGGGAGGAGTCTTCCAGTCCTTGAAGGTTCCAGGAACGAGGTCAAGGCAGGAGGCCAAACTCCCATCAATAACTTAGAGCTGGAAGATGCCTGTTGAAAGGGTTAGTCCAGAGTGGAGCTTTGGCTGGGGGTTGAGGCATCAGGCACTCTGGGTCAGAAACAAGTCTTGACAGCAAGGTACAAACTCAGAATCCAGAAGCATGGTCGGGGACAAGCAGGGTCATACACAGACTGGCAGAGTGATGCAAAATCATCAGGCAAAGAGAGTAGTCCAGGAATCAGGCAAAGTGCAGAGTCCAAAAGTTCAGTAGTATAGCACACACCCAGGGAAAAACAGATCCAACAAACAGGCCCAGAGCACAGGACGTTCTGCTATTTTTAGGCTGACCTGATTACAGATTGACTGCAGCTTAAAGACAGGTGGAACCAAAGAGTCCCAGGGGTAGAAGCACCAAGCAGAGTGCATGCTGCAGGTCCCAGGTTCAAAACCAGGCAGGCACGTGGCAGGGGCTCAGAGCTCTCAGGCTGCCCCTCCAGCCCTGGACCCCCTTCTAAAAGGACACCCAGTTTGAGTGCAGTCAGAAAATGCCTTCACTGTGGCATAGATCATCTATCAAGAGGACATGAGAAGCCTGGCTGCCTTGAAGTAAGCAATCCAGATTTTCTCGAGGACAGAAACTCACTGTCCAGCAATTTCTGCAAATCCCCATCACAGAAGTGATCTATTGACAGCGGATTATCTCAGCTTCCGCCACCAGGACCAAGGGGAATGGTTTCCTTATCATCTGGATATGTTCACTCTGATAAGCCATAAATGGAGGACTCTGGATGTGGACATGCTAACCTTCAGATACAAGAACAAGCTACACCTGTTTGTATCCAGGGCCAGAGAACCTCTAGCTATCCCCTGGTGCAAGAGAGGAAGATAATGGTTCTTCTGGCCCAGAAGATCCTGGTACACAGACATACTCAGACTTCTTGCAAAAGACTCCTGGCCTTTTTCCAATAGACCAGATCTGCTCTCTAGGCCTTCTACTCCACCCTGCTTTACAGTCTGCCTTTAATGGCATGGCTGTTTAAACTTATGTCCTGACGGAATATGGGAGTCTCTGAGTCTGTTATTTCCACCTTTCTGAAGTAAAAAAAAGATACACCCAGAAAGATTTATTATCATACACAGAAATCTTAATTTGCCTGGTGTGAGGGCAGTCACATCCTTCTTAGAGATTACACTGTACCCGATGTTCTGGCCTTCCTAGAAACAGGTCTTGACCAGAATCTAGCTCTCAGCATCCAAAAAGCGCAAATTTCGGCCTTATCCATCCTTTCCAAAGGCCTCTGGCTTTGCATTCCCTCATTAAAATCTTTATTCAAGGTGTCCCTCGTACTAGCCCCCCTTACAGCATGCTGTGCTCCCCTGGGTCCTTAGCTTGGTTCTTTCTGCCCTGATAAAAAACAGTTTGAACCCATCAGGGATATTCCCTTGGAGACTGTTACCGCCTAAATAACCTTTCTGGAAGCCGTCACATCTGTTAGATGTATCTCAGAACTAACATCTCTTTCCTGCAAAGGGCCCTTCCTGTCTGTTTCACAATGACAAGGACGTATTACGCACCAGACCCTCTTAGCTTCCAAAAGTGGTGTCAGAGTCTTTAGAGTATACCTTAAACCTTCTGCTTCCTTATGATAACCAGATTCCCTGTTTGTTCTTTCCTCAGGTCCTCGCAAGAGTCTCTAGGATCACTAGATCACTTGTTCTCTAAAACAGACACCTGCTCCTGCCCTGTTATGCGTACACTGCACCAGATCTGTTGGAGCATACTGGGAAACTTCTGTCTCCCAACTTTATAAGGGCTTCTATTTTTACCAGGTGCTTGTTCAGTTTTTTGCTGATGCAGCCTTGGACTGCAAATTTCTTTCAGCTGCAGCCTGAACCTGCTTGTTTTTGGGCCTGTTGGCACAGTTTGTTTGCCTAGCTGTTGCTGACCCTTGTATTCATTGCTTTGGGATGTTCAATGATGTATGAATAAGTTGCCTTAGTCCTGTACTGCATGATTAAGATGAGATGTATTTTGACTTGCTTATAAATTCCATGTCTTGGAGTACAGTACAGGATACAGGACACTCTCCCTGTAATCACCTTGTTACTTTGCATTGCTTGCTACAAAACTGAGGACTCATGGAGTTGAGCTGGGTATCCTCAAAAACTTTGCAGTGTTCAATCCCCTGAATGTACAAAGCTATAACCCAGGTTGTAGCTATAAGCTTTCCTGTGTTCTTTACTGTACTCCAAGTTATATAATTTACAGGTAAAACAAATTTCCTCTTTTTTCTAAGTGTAATCTTAATGCAACTTGTGATGAAATCGGGTACTGCCCAGTGTGTGTCTGCCTTCCCTGCTACTGCTTCGCATGTTCCATGACCTCATAGGTTGTGACGGTGCAACTGACTTGAAGTGGGGGGGGGGGGCACACGTGGGAGAGTGGATGTGAAAACTTTGCTGCATTTGATAAATGTCATCTATCTGTGACCCATGTATTTGGGAACAATCATATTTGGACAGTACTTTCATTCCGAGATATTTAACAAGTGGTGACAGCCTATGACATTTGAATGAATGCTTTGGTACTGGAAGGGCTGTTATAGGAATATGTAAAACAGTTGTGTTACGCTAATCAGTAAACAAAACATTGATTTGAAATAGTGCACAACAAGAATAAATACATAAATGGAAAATGTAAAGACCAAATTGTCAAAAATGCAGGCTTACCAACTCAACATGGTTCTCTAATAATGCAGAAGTCATAATCAGCATGTGGTATCGGGATCCACACCAGCCATGCCTCCCTCGTTGTTGCTCATGGATGTGCACTAGCTCAGTCTCTCACTTAAAGTGGTTGTAAACCCTTTACTATATTCAGTGAAGTGAATAGCCTAAGATGATAAACAGATGAAACAAATCTCCCTACATAAGTTTCACATGCTGCTGTCTTTCCCTTTCTACACTCTTTGGAAAGTGCAAACACAACCCCTTCAACGAATCTCCATCTATTCGTCTCTTGAACAGATAAGTCTAATGTCGAGACGTTCAAGGAAGTGAGGAGACAGAAACACCTCGCCCCCACACAAGGAAAGGAGGTTACTCGAGAGTGTGTTACATTCGGGTCTGAGGAGTGGGTGACGACTTACTTCTTTGTTCTAAAGATTGTCCTAGACGTGAAAGGTTTCTCACATCTTTCCCTTTCTGTCGTCGTACACTTTGAATACATCCCTCTAAACAAAGTAGACAAATAGTAGAATCCGATAAGTGAAGTGACTTATATCA
>BLSH010370751.1:426353-437145 GCA_018402905.1 Glandirana rugosa | reverse complement strand
GTGCAGTTTTTTTTCTTTCCTTTCTCATAATAATCTGTTATAAGAATAGTGAGAGTTTTACTTGTGGTCCTGAACTGGGATCTCCCCGATAGTATATGCTTTTTTGTTATAATCTAACACAGATGTTTTAGGCCAGTGATGACAAACCTTGACACCCCAGATGTTTTGGAACTACATTTCTCATGATGCACATGCACTTTGCAGTGCAGTTGAGCACTATTATAGGCTAAGGAAAATGGATGGTTACCCCTAAATAGATGGGTGCACACTTGGCATACCAAGTTATAAGCACACTTAAGCTGGTCAAAGATGGATAGAATTTTGTACTGCAGGGACTGGCCGAATTTCGATCCATGTGTGGCTATGCCTGTTTGACAGAAGTCAGTCGTTAGATGGACTTCTTTTAAACATACTTGTTGGAAATGTTTTCTTTATTAGTCAGCTGCAGCCATGATCAGTGTATTCTGACAGCGGACAGTCCCGCTGACAGAATACAATGTCCCAACAGAGAGACAGCCTCCATCCACCTTGCTTATGTGAATTTGATAGCTGAACAAAAAAATAATTTATGGCCAGTTTTAGAGGTGATTATGTGTATGCAAATATTAATACTTGAAATCCTCTTGGTGGTGTCAGCCATTTGTATATGCAATAGAGTTTTGGAAATCTGTGTGGTCAACCAGAGTCACTTAGAGAATTCCTTTTTTGGGCTTTCATCGTGAATATTTAAATATTCTATTCATATGTTGAGAAATCATTGTATTGAGCAGTGGTCTCGTGCATATACAGTAACTCACTGTCTAATGTTGCACCATGCTATGATCATACATATTGACTGGGCAGAGATGATATAGGTACTTTTGGTGAATGCATGTACAGTACCTCCACAAATGTTTACATTGCAAAGTTTTTAGGATTTAGGGGAGGTATGGCAGGTTGGGTTTTAATCGTTATAGGTAAGTATGATTTTTTATTTTGTAGGTTAAATTTTTTTTTTTTTAATCGTCGAGGGGATATGGCTTGCAATGGTTTTTGTTTTTCTGTTCATCTGTGTATTAATGGAATTAACATTCTGTAGTAATCAATTAACACTAATCTATTTTTGGTGTTTACATGAAATCTACCGGGGACTTCAGATGGATAATAATTTTGTAGGTTCCACATTTGGTATGTAGTAAAGATACGTTTTTACAGCCGCGTTTTTTACAGCTTAAAAATTCCTCTCCATGTTATTCAATGGCTTCATACACACAGAGACGTTTTTGAGCTGTAAGTGGCATAGGTGTTTTTAAGCTCCAAAAAAACCCAGGACCAGCGCGTTTTGAGGCTCCAGCGCTAGAGTTGTAACAACGCTGATGCCGGTAAAAGCTCAAAAACACGGCTTAACGTATATAGAGCGTTAAGCCTCGTCTGGCATTTCTCCGCCTCTATTAAAAATCAATGGTTCCCTGTAAGGGGCCCTCTGGATGACATCAGCGGGTGGCCCCCGCCCCATGCCAATATAAGTCATTGCACACGGGGGACCCAGCATTACACCAGGAGATCGCGTAGAGTAAATATCAGAAGAAGAACAGAGGGAGAAGACAGAAGACCTGGCAAAAGAGCTAGAAGACAGAAGACCGCGCAGAGAGGAGAACCGGCAGAGGGAGAAGACCTCGCTGGAGGAGGGAGAAGAGCCGGCGAGGGAGAAGATGCCGGAGCTGATTTAATAAAATGCTTTAAAAACCTGTGTACTTTGTTTATTTTTGACACTTTTTTTAGGTGAATGGGTAGGGGTACAATGTACCCCATACGCATTCACATAGGGTGGGGGTCCAGATTCTGAAACGCCCCCGCCCGCAGACACCAACAACCACTGGCCAGGGTTGCCCGGAAGAGGCCCTTGTCCTCATCAACATGGGGACAAGGTGCTTTGGGGTGGGGGGCGCAGGGTCCCCCTGCCCCAAAGCACCCACCCCCCATGTTGAGGGCATGTGGCATGGTATGGTCCAGGAGGGGGGGCTCGCTCACCCCCCTTTCCTGACCTGCTGGGCTGCATACTCAGATGAGTGTCTGGTATGGATTATGGGGGGGGACCCCAGGCCATTTTTTTTTCTCATTTTGGCGGGGGTTCCACTTCAAGATCCTCAGCACACAAGTCGCACTGCAAGTCGGATCCTCATGATCCAACCTCTATTCAAATCAATGTCCTTCCATAGGGAACCATTGCTTTTAAATAGAGGCAGAGAAATGAGGCTTAAAGATTTTTTAACACAGCTTTTTTCCTGGCATCGGTACTAGCTTTACAGCTTGTTTTTAAAACACTCTTGTGTATGAGGCCTAAAGCAAACCTGTGTTCTGAAAAAAAATCAGCATATAGTCTATACCGTAATGACCCTTAAGAAAGATACATTGGGATTTATGTACTAAACTTGGAGAGTGAAAAATCTGGTGCAGCTGTTCATGGTAGCCAATCAGCTTTTAACTTCAGTTTTTTCAGTTAAGCTTTGGCAACAAAACCTGCACTCTCCAGTTTTAGTTAATCAACCCCATTGTGCACTTCTTAACGCTGTTCCAATTCTTGCTGCAAATTCAGCAAAGATTCCAACAAGTACCAACCAACCAAATTCTTAAAGTTAGTACCTGTATCCTGTGACAATGCTTGGGCCTGAAAAAAGTGCTGCTCAAGCACTAAACACTGCATTTTGAGGTGGGGGGGCTGCTTTTTTTTTGTATTTGAGTAAGCACAATCCAACTGGGAAACAGTCTTTAAAAGCTAAGAGTCTATTCATTCATTTTAGTCATTTTACAATGCCATTGCTAAAAGTATAGGCTATTTAATATCTCCATGTGCTGCTGTTTTGGAAGCATTTACAGCATGTCCATGTAGTGTTTGCAGAGTTTTTTTTCCATAGCTCTGCAAACACCTCTCAACAGCCTGGATGAATCTAATTAACCCTGCTAAACAGGAAATGTAACTTGAATATTAAGTTATTTAGCAAAAAGAGGAATGGATGATTGCTTACATTGTAGGTTGTTTGGTTTGATGCTTAGCTATTAGTCATTGTGCACTTGATGACAGATTTCCTGCCCTGGGATGCTGTATCTGGACTTGGTAGAATAATACAGCTCTGCACAATGCACCCACCCAAATTAAGTTCACACAGCAGCTTACCATGCTTGAAAATGGCTGATTTTCGTTTACTACTATTCCCGGGAGCTGTCTGAGACCGTTTCATCATAGAACCCTCTGGGGTATAGAAAGTGCTATAAGTGCCTGTAAATCTCTGCAAATGCATGTACTATATGACATCACGATAAATGTATGGAGGAAATTTCAGTAGAATTCTAGTGGTTAATTTGCGCAAAGTTAGAAACCGCTGGCATCTAGTAAATGGTGAGAGCAAACATCTACCAGGTGCTGCTATATGTACCATCTCACTCTACAAATTGGTGAAGACACTGGTGAGCATTCCCAAACTGCTAAATATGTTTTTTCTCTTATAAACAAGGCCTTAAAGCCCGTGTACACATACATTCAAAAACTCTATCCCCCAGTGCAGTGATTCCCTGGGTCATTCAACCCACTTGCTGTAAGCTGGGGGCATTAAAGCTCTGCTCCCACTCTGGAATCACAGAAGAATGCTGCAGAGTTGAGAACTATGCCATTACTCACCGCAGTATTTAGGATTCACCCACCAGTGGACCTGTGATGTCAGCAGACAGGACTAAAAGCACCAGAAGAAAAGGTAATTGTAGGGATTTTTTTTTTATACTACTGTAGGGGTGCTCCAAAATGGTGGGGCGCAAGCCCGGAGTTGGGCTAAGGTTGGACTGTCAGACAATACCCTTATTGTCAATATAATAATGGTCTTGAAAAAACACTTAAATACAATGCTGGCTTAGAGGTGACTGATCAGAACCTGCATGTCTGCTATTGTTAAGTACAGGACTTTTTTCAGTGGAAACCCAGTAGTAAGCAGTTCTGTCGCCTCCAGCACTGAATGTGTGTGTTGGCAAGGGGTACTGGGGTTAGGGTTGCTACCTCATCCCTTTAAACCCGAACACATATGAATTACACAGGTTCTGAGGATAATTTAATGCAGATAAGGCACCAAGTGAGTTTAATTACCACCTTAATCAGCCACAGAACCTGTGTAATTAATGTGTTCAGTTTTAAAGGGATAAGGTGGCAAATCTAACTGGGGTATGCTGAAGATAGGGTTGCCACCTCATCCCTTTAAAACCAAACACATATTAATTACACAGGTTCTGTGAATGAGTAAAGTGTTAAGTAAACTCACGTGGTGCCTCATCTGCATTAAATTAGCCTCAGAACCTGTGTAATTCATATGTGTTTGGGTTTAAAGGGATGAGGTGACAACCCTAGCTGAAGAGTCTATTGCTGGGTACTACCTGGAGATCTATTGTCGCTGGGACATGTATTGTTGTAAGGGGGGGTCTAGTGTTACTGGTTGCTGGAGGATCTGTTGTTGCTAGTGGGGTCTATTGTTGCTGGGGTTGCTGTTTTGTTGCTGTGGGATCTATTGTTGCTGGCTGCAAGAGATCTATTTTCCTGCTTTTCTTGTTATCAATAATACATTTCATACAGAATACTTAGCACCACAAAATGATACTTGGTTCTGAATTCTAGGGGGACAGTACTGGGGGGGGGGGGGTCGGTAGGGGAATATCTGCACTTCTTCTATGAGAAAAAAACACTGGTCAAGTATCCCACAACTAGCAAAAATCAAGTATTTGCAGCCTTATCAGGTTTACATAGAACACAAACTAATAAACAGTACAAATATTTAATAGTAGTTGTTAAACAAGTGTATAATGTGTGTCACTGCTCTATTAATGCATGCTGATTTTTAAGCGCTGCTACAGCTTTAATGGTAACAGTTTTTTTTTTTTGTGGAGCAACCTGGATTGTAACAGACTGCTTGCTTTCCATCTTTGAGGAGGAGGCAACAGCTTTGCTCTTCACTGTGAACCTTTGGTCACAGTAAAATGTTTACTTATACCAAATAATGTTTTGCCTATTTTTATTTTTTTATAATATTGCAAACTAAAATTGTTGCTATTGAAATACATCAAAACTGCTGTTTGATTTACATCAACATTTTGACCTCGATGCACATGACAAGTGACATATATGCAATGGAAGGCTGCATGCGATGATCTAAGCTCCATCGCTAGTAACAGAAGCCTCCATAAGGAAACAAAGGCAATTTTTTTTTTTTTTTCTTCTAATGGAAAAAAACATTTTATTTCTCCTTTTGATCTTGCAGAGGAACAATAACACATCATTGTGCAGCCCCCTTTTCTAGTTCACATTTCCCACTGGTCATTTCTTGAAAAAAGCTTTAACTAACCCCCGGAACACTGACAAAATCTGAGCTGTGATTGGAAGGAGGTTTTCTCTCTCTCTAGTTTTCCTATTTAAGCCGTGCATCAGGGTTAGCCTAGTTGCTGAAATCATGAAAATGCTGGTGCCCTGAAGCAGTTGGCTTTACAATAAAGCAAAACAGGCATTCTGTAATATAATATGAAGAAGAAAAAAAGGGACAAACAGCCTTGCAGAGAATGCCAGGTAAGTCAGCTATTTGCATCATCAGCTTGTATGAGAAATCCTTTCCCCATATGCATATATTTATGGCTATTGAATAGGATCGGCTCAGCTGTTTTCGTTACTGCTGTTGAACGATTCTGCTGCGTTGCATATTTTCCTCCGAATTGGTCTGGGATGTGCATAAAATGCATTTCTTCAGTGATTTGTTTAATGAGATCCCATCTTGATAAGATTGCAGTGACCTGATTAACAGTGATCCAACCTTTCTCTTGTTCAGCGTTATTTATGGAACACACTGTTCTTGTTGTGCACAATGGATCATGCACCCTTTTACAATCTAACATCTGTCCTTCCCAAGGGAGACTGCTAAACATTCATAGCTGTGTTCTTATCAGCTGAGCTGAGCACAGTTTCTGCAATGCCTTGTTTTGGTGTAGTTCTTGAAACCTGTATATAAATGAGACCTGTTATCTTAGAAAATCAACATTGTTATGCTGTGCCTGAAATGATTAGTTTATGTTGCTGAATGGCAGTGCAAATGGCAACAGCCTTCTTTGTGCCTTTTGTGAATTGCTCCTTCTACTATTCTGTGCTTGATTACAATTACATGATTTCTTCCATTACCCTTTTCTTCTCGCTCTATCTATCTATCTCTATATATATATTTATTTTATTTTTTTTTAATTATTGTTTTTCAAAATATATAATTGCTAGTTAATCTTGTTTATTTTCTTAAGAACATCATACATTTGTAACATTGAACTATTCTACTATACATCTACATGACCATGATTTTGTATACTTTGCTTAAAATGATTCAAATGTTCAGTTGGATGAAATAAAAACTTAGAGTTATCTTTAAATCCGCATTCAGTATAAATAACAATTGAATCATTAGATGAAAATCACATATTGGTTCCCACATTTAATGTTATTTTTGCCCCCCAAGCACCAAATATTGTACAGTCTTTTCACATGGCAAGTGTACTTAACCAGTGATAAGAAAATAATCACTGTGCCATAATCATATTTTTTTTTTGTCTGAAGTTCAGAAAAATGAGCAATGTTACTCTCTCTCGGGATCTTGTGTTGACATATGTGCATAAATGTATATGAGGACTTTATATTTGTATATAGCGTGATTTTTCTAATTTTATTGTTTCTTGAGCAAAAGCAATAGGCGGATGTCAATTGCTACATCACACACACATACAGAAATATATATATGCAGTCATGCACACAATTCATGGTTCCAAAGTGACACAGTATATTCAAAAACGCTGATAGAGAAGGAAGTAAGTTATTTCATACTGAGAGTTTAGGTAAATTAAGGAATGTATAAAGGGAAAGCCACCAAATATTCATGTATGAAAAGTACCAACTTCCCAATTAATAAGGTGCATGTCAAAACAGACTAATGTGTGAGGCAAATGAGGACTTTTATTCAATTTTCATAGCCACTTTTTATAGCTGGTATACTTATTAACTTGTGGCACTGAACACTCCGTGTATGGAAGTGTTTCCATAGTGCTTTATTTATTATATCCACCCATTTGGTCCTCTCTTCCCTTATACTCATTTGGTGCAGTGTGGATGGCAATATGGACCTACACGGGGCGGCATGGACAGGCTTTATGTCTGAAATTGAATCCAGTTGTGAGTCATGTAAAAAAGATGATAGTGATTTAACGCTTTATTTGGGCAGGATTCAGGGTGTACTAAAGCGGAAGTCCCATCTGTTTTGGCACTTGGATTATTTCCAGAAATATATACGAGAAGACATAAATCCAATAGGTTTAAGAATCCAGATTTTTCCTACCATAAAAAGTCCCACTGAAGATTTAAAAAAATCATGGCAACAGACACTTACTACGTGCAGCAAAGAATTAATGTTGTTACTAGTCCAACAATACAACAGTGATATGGAAGCCTTGGATAAGGAGATTGATGGGTTAAATTCGGAGTATCAGTCTGTATTTGAACATTCTAGTTTCAGAATAAAATGGAAAGATATTAAAGAGCACCTAGAAACTCTGAATAAAGAGATTGTGACCAAGAAACAGAAAAAATTGTCCATGGATAAGCTGGCCTTTTCTCAGGGCTATGCCTATAAATGGGATAACAAACAAGGTGGTAGAAACCCAAATAGAAGACAGCCAGGTACATCATTCACATATGAAACTACTGAATCTGATTCATCCCTTTCCATGTTTTCCCTCCCACAGGCATCAGGTCAGGGATTGGGGGCCCAGTCGTCACGCTCTCACAAGCGCACTCGTCGGGGTGGCGGTTTGTCTCCCTCAGATCCTAGGGGTAAGAGGCGCCCAGGTCCCACATCTCAAACAGGTGATGTAGCAACAGGTACTAATTTGACTCCCACTTTACAAAGCATCATCACCAAAGGTGATTTTTTAGATCCAGTGATGGCGCTGCAGGAGGCCAAAAAACAGAGCAACCTATCAGCTTATGTCCGTCGACCACCCAACACTCAAACCCCCCTGACCAATCTGAATTCAACATCATAAACCTTACCAATCTGGCCCTGAACTCAGCAGAATTAGCAGTATTAAAGAAGGGCCATGGTTTTTGCCCTATGTTACCCATTAACATTTTTGAAACTATTAAGGATCTGTATCTGTTTGCACGTAGATTGACATACAGATACATTTTCAATGATCAAAGAAACCAAAAAAAGTTGGAAAAAGAGCTCACTGAACAGATTACTAAACATTTTAGCATGAATGAGTTCAGGGCCTTAAGAGATTTTCTGTTATTGTATGAGGAGAGTTCTGGTGGCTCGTCAACTGTTGAGATGGACGCCCCAGACCCTGGATCCATGCACACCACAAGTAACCCATTATCGGATAATCGTACTTCTTTTAAACCCAAATCATGACACTTTCCTGATTTACTCACCTGCCCGAATGTGTGGGCTTTTGTCCAATTGACTATTCACGATTTAAAAACCCATCGGTGGCCTACTCTGGAGGATAATTTGCCCCCTGCCTTATCCAGGGCCCTCAAGTCTTTAATGATGAAGCCCGGGATGATGTAGTGATTAAACCATCCGATAAGGGTGGAAACATTGTATTGACGTCCCACCTACAATACCAGAGAATGTGTCTCAAAATCCTTAGGAACAGGGAATGGTATTCCAAGATTAGACCTCAATGTATCCCTCTCTTTCAGGAAGAATTACCGTAAACCCAGTGCTGGGAACACTATTTTACATTCTTCAAGTGCCCGCCCCGCCCCCCTGATTAAAAGTATTCCGTACGCGCAGTATCTGCGCCTCAGAAGGAATTGTTCCTCTGAGGATGACTTTTTTACTCAAGCTAAGTCACTTCAAATGAAACTAATAGCCAGGGGATACTCAAAATCGCTTTTGAGAAAGGCTTTTAATAAAGCTAGGAACAAGTCCAGGGCCGAACTTTTATTTCAGAATAATCCTAAACCCAAAGTGAATACTGTTAAATTCATTACTCAATTCTCGGCCCATGAGAAATCTCTACGATCGTTGATGTCACGTCATTGGCATTTACTGACTGATGACTATGTACTTTCTAAATATGTATGACCTTACCCTGAACTGGTATTTAGAAGGGCTACATCCCTAAGGGACACTCTGACCTCCAGCCACTACTCTACTGTACCTAGAGGGGTTAGGTCCCCCAAAGGTACATACCGGTGTGGAGAGTGTGATAGATGTCCGTGGCTTATTGAGGGAAGGTGGGTATACCTCCCAAACGGTTCTTGGTTGCAATCACGATACCATGCCACGTGTAAGACCCGTGGTGTGATATATCTAATGAAGTGTACTTGTCATGCATTTTATGTTGGGAAAACTATTTGTGAATTCGGCCAAAGAGTACGGGATCATATCCATTACTCCGGTAATGGTAAGATCATAACACCAGGGAGGGATGGGTGGTTGGGGATTTGCTATCCCCAGAGTGGAATATTTTAATGGTTGAGCAGCACTATAAATAATATAATTTTTTTTGCCATTATGTTTTTGTACCTATTATGATATTTTTTTGAGATTGTGATGGTTAATAGTGGGGGGTCCTTTTTCCCTGCCCCCCCCATTCATTGTCTGCCTCCATCTGTGGCCTTTCCCTTGGGGGTTGTCTTCTGGGATGGGCACTTTCCCACCCTCCCTGGCCCTGTCACCTTTGGCCTATGGCACCTTATATGTTAATGTTGGGTCATTTTCCGTTTGTGTGTGTCCCCCTTGCCTTCTTTTTGGGGGGAACCCTTTGTGTTCCATTAGGTGATTGACTGTGAGCTTAATCCCTCCTTACTATGAGGGTTTAGCTCCGAGCAGAAGTACGTTCGTACCCTACGATCGTATGCGTGCGGAGCCGGTGATGTTGGCGGTCTGCGCCGATCGTTCCTGACTTTTGGCACCTTACAGGCTTATACTTGGTCAACTTTTTTATGTGCACCCCCCTGTTGTCCTCTGGGGGGAGCCCTCTGTGCTTTATCTGTTGATAGACTGTGAGCTCAACCCTTTTTCATTGCGAGGTTTGAACTCCGAGCGGAAGTACGTTCGTACTTTACGAACGCATGCGCGCAGGGACTGCTGACGTCGGCGGTCCGTGCTGGTCGCGGGTGCCGCCGTCATTGAATCCTTTGGCACCAAGCAAGGCATATAAGGGCAAGCCTGCAGTGATATCAGTGTATGGCGGCCCACACAGCGGACATATATTGAAGAACATTACAGGGTAAGTGATTGGAGACACATGGAGATTTTAACCTTCAGCTCAACCCACTACCTATTTGAAATGGCTGAGCTGACCTCCTGTGCCTTATTTTTAGATTGTTGGGGCACAATCCCCCTGTCCACCTTGAACATTGGTGTGTCTCCGGGTAGATTTCTTTACCATATTTGGGCCAGGATAGACACTCATTGACATGCAGCCATTAAACCAGCTAATGTCCACAGCCCTTTAAATCAGGTACATTTGATAAACTTTGCTTATATACATTAGGTATCCTAAGCTATTTTTTAAGGTCTATCTACTATCCCTTGTTCTCATTTTTAGATTGAACATCTCCTCTGTCTCCATGGCCCTGTGGTTGCTTTTGATACCGCTGTGTGTGATATAATCCTAAGACTTTCAATTCTGAGGTGAGTATTCCCACCACAATGGGTTGGGGATATGTTTCTTCCCAATCCAATCCAAGTGATGATCAAATGCCACCAAAAGGAAGCTCTATTTGTGGGAAAAAAAT
>BLSH010370751.1:416244-426343 GCA_018402905.1 Glandirana rugosa | reverse complement strand
ATGGAGATTTTAACCTTCAGCTCAACCCACTACCTATTTGAAATGGCTGAGCTGACCTCCTGTGCCTTATTTTTAGATTGTTGGGGCACAATCCCCCTGTCCACCTTGAACATTGGTGTGTCTCCGGGTAGATTTCTTTACCATATTTGGGCCAGGATAGACACTCATTGACATGCAGCCATTAAACCAGCTAATGTCCACAGCCCTTTAAATCAGGTACATTTGATAAACTTTGCTTATATACATTAGGTATCCTAAGCTATTTTTTAAGGTCTATCTACTATCCCTTGTTCTCATTTTTAGATTGAACATCTCCTCTGTCTCCATGGCCCTGTGGTTGCTTTTGATACCGCTGTGTGTGATATAATCCTAAGACTTTCAATTCTGAGGTGAGTATTCCCACCACAATGGGTTGGGGATATGTTTCTTCCCAATCCTTTCCCCCCCCCCCCTTCTATATATATTTTTTTGAGTATTGAAGTAGTTTTATACTTACCTACACAGACTGCTGTAGTATTTTGAATTTCGGCCCTTGGCCTCCTTATTGCTCGATATTGAAGCTGGAACCTTTGTATAGTGGTGTCATGGCCCCGGGCCTAGGATATTGGTGAGTTGAATTTCCACACCCCGGAGATATTCTCCCTTGGGAATTTGCCCTGGGGCTGGCGGTGGGACCTCCCTAACCATCACATTTTATAATGTACATAAAAAGTGTTCTCAGTCAAGCCATGCTGCCTGGACTGAATATGATGTAGTAAAGAATCATTGATATATGCTTATTATGTAACAATTGTCTTTATAGAAATACTGTTAGCTGAAGCCTTTCTGAAGAAGCGGATCCCCGCAAAACATGTAAAAGTATATGCTGGAATAGTGAGGATCCCCTGTGTGGTGTCAGAAATCAGACATTCTAGCATTAAAACTTCAGCTCCAATGTGAATGTATTTCTGTATTTGCGTGTTGTGATCTCGATGGCAGAGAGAGTTTTTGTATATTTTTTATAAATCTTGTGTTATGTCCATTACGTACCGTTAAAAGTCCTCATTTGCCTCACACATTAGTCTGTTTTGACATGCACTAAATTAAGGAATGGGGCAGGGGGTGGTGAAGCACTAAGTACCTACTCACTAGACCCTATATGCAACCTACCTACATACAGTATACTGTAAGTCTCCTCCATTGCAAGTATTGCATTTATGTTGATAAAACCTCTCTCACTTGCAGTGTTAGTCTGTAGCATTCTTTTGCATGCCTCTGACATAATTTTACTTCTGGCACTGAGTAATACCTAACAATCAATGTATTTGTGAAACTGTGGGACTTAATATGTCACATTAAAGAGAACAGTCATGATTGCTCTGGCACAATCAAAATATTAGTTATTAAATATATATTGTTCAGGTTTACTTATGAAAAATGTATATTTACACCTCTGTGTAGCATTGTTTTCTTTGTTTAAGGGTGTCTCTTGTGTTGCTAGATTGGAATGATAGGAGCCCTGAAGCCTGACATTTGCTGGCTTATCAACTGCCAAATAATTTCTGGGGCTTCCAGAGTGTCAATAACACTATAGTCTTTTCAATTACTGCTAAAGTGTATGTATAGCCCAAACTTTTTTATTGGTTTGGATTGAATACAGAAATGTTAAAACCCTGTTAGTTTATTATTTTCCCTCGCTGTGTCCCATTTGAGAGATTTTGCTTTAATTCTTGTCCATGAGATGCAACAGAAAATATGAGGAAATGTTAACTAAGAGAAAGGAATTCCCCTCCTTCATAGTCACTGGAACGATTGTCCCTATGGCATCATTTAGCCTCACCTCTTGTTCTAGTGACTACTCTAAAATGCAAATTTCCCAAAAAAGAGTTCTAATCCTTTCTACTCTAGCCAAAACAAAAAACCTTTTTACTATGTATACAATTTAACTTTAACGTTTGGAGCCAAGCGGCATCAATGTCAGATGGTATTGAATAGAGCTGCACAATTAAACGTAATAAAATCGCGATCTCCCCTCCCCTGCGATCTCCATCAGGCATTACCGCAATTTTCAGTGCAGTTAATGAAGTCCAACTTGCGAGGAGACTCAGCGTGACTTGACTGTAATAAAAGTCAATGCAAGTCTTTTCTAAGTTGGAGCGACTTGAGTGTCTGGGCAGACTGCCAAGTCTGGGCAAAGAGCCAAGTTCTGAAGTCACTGCTGATAAAAGAAGCTAGAAGAGATACAATGTAATTTCTTCAAAGGAATGAACTCCCGTGTATAGAAGATGTTTCGTTTAACCATTTAAAGACTAAATCTTTTCTGATTTGCTGCTTACAAATAAAAATCCAGTATTTTTTGCTATAAAATGACTTAGAACCCCCAAACATTATATTTTTTTTTTTTAGCAGAGACCCTAGAGAATAAGATGGCGGCTGTTGCAATATTTTATGTCACACTGTATTTGCGCAGCAGTCTTTCAAACGCAATTTTTTTGGAAAAATTACCCTTTCAAAAAAAATAAACAGTGATGTTAGCCCAATTTTTTTGTATATGTAAGATGTTGCACCAAGAGAATTGCGAACTTTATTCTAAGCAAAAAAAATTGTGATTCTCATTTTGGCTAGAATCGTACAGCTCTGTCTTTTGACACCCCGGCCGCAGCCGTGGCTTGGTTGGAAGAGGGGGATCGGGCCGTGTAGAGTTGGGTGTAGGGTAGTAGGATATGCTCTAGTTAAGCCTTGATCAAAGAATTATTCTTAATCCTGGATGTTTCTCCCTTTTTTTTTTTTTTTTTTGGGAGAGTTTAAAATACAAAAGGTTGGATTTGTGTATAATGTGGTATGGGAGGGAGTATAGGAGGGGAGCCGCACTGACAGCGTGTAAGGGGAACTGAGATGGTGCCAGGGACTAGACACAAAAATAAGTTAAAGGTTATTGATTTTGAGAATTGCACTGGATGTAAATTGGGTCACATAAAAGGCCCCAAAAGGGGTAGGAGGTGGATAGGGTAACTGGATTGGTTGGAAAAGTAAACACACTTAAACACATTTTGGTCACTGGGATTGATGGTTATGATTTTTTTAGTGGGGGGCGGGGGTCTCTTTGGGTTCTCCGGCCCCCTCTTAGTTTTTCCTCTTCTCTCCTGTATTTTTTTTTTGTTGTTTTTCAGTTCATTTTTTCCTCTCACCCTTCCTTCTCTTTCTCTCCATTTTTTTTTCTTTTTCCTCCTAAACAATGAATAGGGTGGTCACAGTTGGGACATGGAATGTGAGGGAAGTGGGTAACCTAGTCAAAAAGACAGCCTTATTTAAAACAGTAGCAATTTTGGGGATTAAGGTGCTATGTTTACAAGAAACACATCTGGTGGGGGACTCCACAGGCCGGTTAAAGGCTAGGGGATTCCCCCATCAATTCCACTCTACTTACACATCTTACTCTAGAGAATCAAGTATACTAATCCATTCCTCAGTGGGGTTTTTTTTGTAATCAGCTAAAAATAGACAGAGAGGGCAGATATGTATTTTTATACTGTAGGTTGGCAGAGGTTCCAGTCATATTAATTGGTGTGTATATCCCCCCACCCTTTAAGCCAGGTATCATTGGTTGCCTTTTGGAGTTTATTGCAGATAAACCCGGTATTCCTGTACTATTGATGGGAGATTTTAATATGGTTATGAACGTACAGCAAGATAGATACCCGGTGGGGAGAGGGAGGGGATCTTCACCATGGACCCCACTGAGTGAGATACTTAGGGATACGGGACTCTGTGATACTCGGCGGGCCCGTTACCCTGAGACTCCTGCCTTCTCTTGTCATTCTGGAGCCCACTCCTCCCTCTCACGGATAGACATGGCCTTTGGCAATGAGGAATTGCTTTCGAGGGTGGTGGATATCAAGTATGAAGCGAGGGGTCTTTCGGACCACTCGCCAGTGGTTGTGTCTATAAATTTGGGAAGAGGCCCTCAGGATAGGGATTGGCGGCTTAGCCCTCTATGGTTGAGGTTAATAGCTCCGAGGGAACATATGTCGCTCAAACTGAAGGAATTTCTCCAGCAGAATAGAGGAACAGCGAGTCAAGGGATAGTGTGGGACACCCTCAAGGCCTTTTTGAGAGGGCTCCTGATACATCAAATTGCAAAGAGGAAGAAGGGGAGTGAGGAGTGGGAGCGGGAAATAATATATAAGGTAAAGGAGGCGGAAAGGGCCTATGTGGAAGACCCCACTCCAGAGAAATTAGATAATTGGTCTGAAGTTCAGGCAATATATCGAACGGTGTCCCTGAAAAAAGCAGAAACTAAATGATTTTTTTGAAACAGTCTCAATATGAGGAGGGCAAGTCCGTTGGGCACATGCTGGCCCTCCTGGCAAGGTCCCAAGAGGGACGGATTAGGGGTATAAACTCCATAGGGACCCCGGCTGGGGGGACCACCATGTGCCAGGCAGAGATACTAACAATTTTTAAGGGCTATTATAAAAATTTGTATAAAACGAAGGTGAGGAGGGTGGAGGGAGAGATAAGGAATTTTTTGAGTAATTTAAAAATCCCACGGTTAACAGAGAAGGATCGAGAATTTCTAGAGGCACCCATAACTATTGAAGAATTGGAAGGGGTAGTATTAGAGGCCCCTAAGCATAAAACACCGGGCCCGGATGGATTACCGAATGAAGTTTACTCTGAGTATGCAGGAGTATTGCTCCCGAAGCTACTGGCAACTTTTAATGATGCCTTCGGGAGGGAAGAGATGCCGGCTTCTATGTCTGAGGCTACCATTGTCCTTTTTCCTAAGGAGGGGAAGGACCCCCAGCAGTCAGCCTCGTATAGGCCCATTTCCATGCTTTGTACCGACGTGAAGCTCTTGGCTAAAGTGTTTGGCAAATCGTTTAAGCAAAGTAGTGCATAAAATAATCCATGTGGATCAAAGCGGTTTTATTCCGGGGAGGTTCACAGCCCTAAATATTAGGAGATTATTCCTGAATCTGCAGGTGCCCTCGGAGGGTTGTGGTTCAAGGTCAGTACTGTCATTGGACGCTGCCAAGGCCTTCGATAGCCTGGAGTAGCGGTATCTTTGGGAGGCCTTGTCGGCGTTCAATTTTGGCCCGACATTCCTGAAATGGGTGGGTCTTCTATATCAGAACCCTAAAGCAAGAGTTAAAATAGGGCAGAGAATGTCGGACTACTTTTCACTTGAGAGGGGAACAAGGCAGGGTTGCCCGTTGTCCCCCCTGCTTTTTTCGGTGGCAGTTGAACCCTTGGCGGTAGCTGTGAGAGAAGCACAAGATATACAGGGGTTTAGAAGAGGGTCAGGAGAAAAAAAGATTTAGTTGCTTGCAGACGATATTCTTTTCTATTTGGGGGATACAGGTCAGTCATTGGTAGCAGCGATGAAGTTGGTAAAGGCATTTGGTAGGCTGTCAGGCCTATTGGTCAACTGGGAGAAGTCAGTTCTCCTCCCGGTGGACGGGCCAGTGGAGAAACCGTCAGAGGATATGGCCCCTTTGCAAATATCATCCACCTTTAAATATCTAGGGATAAATATATCATCTAATCCTAAGCAATTTAAACAAAAGAATTTAGAACCCTTAGTGAGAAATTTTAGATCAAAGCTGAGTGGATGGACGTGCCTTCCCTTGACGGTCACGGGCCGCTGTAATTTGATTAAAATGATATGGCTGCCCCAGCTGTTGTACATTCTACACAATTCCCCTATATGGATCCCTGGGGTGTGGTTTAAGAAATTAGAGAGGCTCTTTAGAGAGCTGATCTGGAAGGGCAAGCAGGCTAGGATTAGCTTGCGTTGTCTACAGCTCCCTAGGGACAAAGGGGTCTAGCAGTCCCCCACCCCTGGGTTTACTTTTTAGTAGCCCAACTACAGCATTTGGGGGGGGAACTGAGCACGTCTAGTACAAACTATAGTTTGCGGCCCCCCCAAGCCAGTACCCCACATGGGTCCTGGCTGGAAGCACTCGAGGCAGACTCAGTGGGAGCGCTGAATCAATGTCCAACAGGGACTTTAATTTAAAGGGTGTGGCGGATGGTGAAATCGTTGTTGGAATACAAGGTTACAGTGACTACGCACCATTATGGGAAAATAAGAGAGTCCCGGAACTGGAAGGATTGGGGTTCTCCAAGGTCGGAAGCAGAGGGGGGTATGTAGAATGAGGCAAAATGTTTAACGGGGAGGGACTGAAGTCCTTCCAGGAACTAAGGGAAGAGTTCGGGTTGCCGAATAAACTTTTTTTTCAATACCTCCAGCTTAGGCATGCCATTGGGGAACAGTTCAAGGGGGAGGGGACGCTGCAATGGTGTGAGATTCCCCTTTTGAAGAAACTTCTGTTTGCCACATCTCAAAAAGGACTGATCTCAGATCTATATACGAGGTTAGGACCTGGGGCAGGGGAAGGGGATCAGTTGGCTTTGGTGAGGAAAAAGTGGGAAGCAGATGTGGGGGAATTATCTGACAGTCAGTGGAAAGGGGTGGTGGCACTGCCTGGTAGATTGTCCCTGTCACCCCCGCAAAACCTGACTCAGCTTTACATTTTGCATAGGACTTTTTATACCCCCAAGAGACTATACTACTTTGGGGGATGCCAGGATACCCTCTGCACAAGATGCGGGGGGGCGATTGGTGCCTGAGGTTGTTCAGGTATTGGAGTGGTGTCCTGAATAGAGTCAACTAGGTTTTTGGGTTGGCTCTGTCCGGGGACCCGATTCTGTGCATCTTGGGGCACCTGGAAGGAAGAGGACAAGATGGTCAGGAGCGACTGGCAGTGGAGAGATGTATCTACCAGGCAAGGAAATTGATAGCTCTTAAATGGCGGGATACTGTCCCACCGTCATTGAAGACTTTGAGGGAGAGGGTGAACTCAATGATTATGAGGTAAAGGATGGTATATTTAAGAAGGGGAAAGATTGACGTATTTGATAGAATATGGAGTAGGTGGATTGGAAACGAGGGTTTGTTGTTTAGGGAGGCACTCAAGAAGTGAGAGAGAAGATGGATGGTCTGAAGTGTGTTGATGAAGGAAAGAAAGGGAAAGGGGAAAAGGGAAGCTACAATCCAGAGGGGGGAGGGGGCGACTTGGGGAGATATATTGTAGAACTGTTATATTCTTTGTAACGAAGTTTAATGAAAAGCAATTTACTGTATTACGAAAAAGTAAAATAAAATATAATAAAAAAAAAAGAATCGTACAGCTCTAGTATTGAAGCTTAAGAGTATTCTTTGGAGAAAGTTGGTCAAAATATATAGTGAAATAAGGGGAAATGCAGTATATTTTTTATACAGATTGGTGCATAAAGTGACCTTACACTTTAGTCACCAGCTTATCAAAGCATTAGCATGAGCATTATGTAGATTGAGATTTGTTTCCCCTGAGCATTCTAAAGCCGGGTACACCCGCTGGGTTGCACAAAAAAAAGACTGACAGTTCCAGTCCGGACTGCTGTACTACCCATTTGAGGTTAGTTCCGCATTCTCCCCCACTGAGCTGTTGTGTTCTGACAGGGAGGTGTCCCCCGTGCCAGAACATTCTGATCAGTGCTCTCTGCCATTGGCTGAGAGCGCTGATTGGGAGTCGGTCGGTCTGCTGCTGGTTTTAAAGGATGCATGTCTGGACATACACACTGGCCTAATGTCAGCTATTTTTTTTTTAATCGGCCGCTGTCTCCCGACATTCAGCCTGTGTGTATGGGGCTTAAGGTTTGTGGTGTCTGGAAAAATTCTACTAGGGTACATATACATAAGTGTTATTACAAAGGACTTTGGTGGTGCAATGGTCATCTTATGCCTATGTTCACCTTCATGCACAATAGGGTAGAACCATATATCTTTAGACATATAGTTGGTTCTTAATCTAACTAGATACAGTATTAAGTACCGAACCCTAAGGGTTGGTTTAAACCAGATGCAGTGGGACTGCATTGGGCAGCTATTCCAGCGCAGTCCCACTGCATGGGCAAGGCAAAATACCTTGTCTCCTAGGCCCGGTTCACATGCAGTACTCTTTTTTTCAGTGCAGCGTGAGGCAATCCAATGACTTGCACCATATGGCGGGCAATTGAACTTTATGAAATGTCTGTGTGACATTTCAATAAAGTTTGTTTAAAAAAAGGAAACTGCAATCTGCCAAGTTCAGCATTTCATCACTGTGCTGAGCACAGTTGGATCGCACTGTAGCCGCTGCTCTGCAGTGCAGCGGCTGGTATGCACCAGCCCTTAGAATTAATGTCATATATGAAAGCAGAGATCATGTAATTCGGGAGAGAAGACCAAGAAATCCTGAATCTCAAAATATGTGTTTCTTCTCTGTGTCCTTGGCATGCAGATCATATCACTGGTGATTAATTACAGATATGCTCATTTATAATTTTCCATTGAATGAATAGTCATTTCTATCAGTATGTATGTGAAAATGCATTATTGAATAAAAGTCTTATTTAGCCTTCTGATATTCCCAGATTACCAGTAGAAAATTAAAAAAAAATCTATGGTGTTTGCATAATTGACAGATTTTTTTTTAATTATTATTTTATTTAGCATGTCATTGCATCATCTCTGCTGTCAGTAAAAGAGCTGACATTAAACGAAAAAACTAAAACAAAAAAAAATGGTGTGTGGGTGCCCCCAATCCATACCAGGACCTTGTATACCTTTTGGGGGTTAGGTCAAGCAAAAATAATAATAAGTAATAATAAGCCCCCCAAATCCACACCAGGCCCTTATCCAAGCATGCAGACTGGCAAACCAGGAAAAGGGGGGGCAGGCATGCGCCCCCTCCTGATTATACAGGCTACATGCCCACAACATGGGGGGGGGTGGGCCCTGGCATAGTACCTTGTCCCATTGTTGATGAGGACAAGAGCCTCTTCCCCACAGAGGTGCAAGGGGTAACTTATCAGAATCTGAAAGCCCCCTTTAACAGGGGAGACCCCAGGTACCAGCTCCCCCCATGTGAATAAGTATGGGGTACAAAAACAGTCAGTAGTAAAGAAAAAAACACAGACCGTTTTTGACAAGTCCTTTATTAAAATAATAAATAAATGTCCCCTGATGTACATCCATCACTGGCCATGATGAGCGACTACTGCCGACCGGCACGGGGGGGGGGGGATGCAGACATCTGACCACTCCATCACTTGCCTCCTGCCAACTGACACTCCACTTCCCCTCACTGCTGAAAAAACTAAGGGACAAGGGTCACCCAGTGACGTCATTGATCATACATGTCCATATTTGGTCAATCATGTCATAAGGGGGGCAGGGTCACCCGTTGACATCTCGGATATAAAGTAAACTGAACTGAAAACATATGTAAATACTGATGTAAACTAAATCTGTTATTTCTATGCATAAACATGACTGAACAGATGACTCCTGTGTTCAAGGGGCCTAAATGCTCATAAAAGGGACATGGCCGGTGTTATAATTTGTATTTGCTCTATATATTTTGTATTCATTTTAAAGCTGTCCATACTTGTCCGAAAATAGTAGTTTTGTTTTTGGTTTCGGTTTGATATGGTCTACTAGAGGTTTTGGATATTTTGTGGGGTTTCAGAAGGCCAATATTTGGTATTTGGTGTAGCTGGACAGAAAATTGGAATTTTTTAATGAAAATTTTAATTTATAGAGATATATTTTGCTGTGTGTTTTTCCAGCTACAGTCTATAGCAGTGTTTCTCAACCCGTGGTACGTGTACCCCTTGGGGTATGTGCACCACGGGCAGGGGGTACGCCGTCCAAAGCCGAGGGAGATTTCTCGCTCACTCCTGCTATGGCTGCCTCCTGTCACAAGCCTGCCACCTGGAGAGTGACCCTAAGCGAGCAACTGTATGGGCGGCTCAGTGACATTGCTGGGGGGCAGCGCGCACATGGATGACACCCGTGGAGGGTCCAGAAAGCAGGGTTCTTCAGCCAGAATGTGTCGGCGCCATGCCATCCTCACTCACTCCTGCCGCCTCCTTTAACAATACACAGGCCCGTTGCGGCCGCCCGGTGTGTGACAGTCTGAGCGAGTAACTCTCTGGGCAGCTACACACTAGATCCTCCTCCGCCTGCCGCTGAGGTGCATGGGGGGTCTGTACTGATGGAGGGGGGAGATTTCAAGAGGGGGTTATCTGA
>BLSH010370751.1:398987-413290 GCA_018402905.1 Glandirana rugosa | reverse complement strand
CTGCACTGATGGAGGTGTGATTCTTGAGGGATGGGGTTCTGCACTGATGGAGGGGGATTTCCTGAGGGAGGAGGGGTTTGCACTGAGGGAGGGGGTTATCCTGAGGGAGGGGGGTCTGCACTATTGGAAGGGGGGTTATCCTGAGGGGGGTCTGCACTGATGTAATGGGGGGTTATCCTGAGGGGGTCTGCACTGATGGAGGGAGGGGTTATTCTGATGGAGGGGGCCTGCACTGATGGAGGGGGGTTTATCCTGAGGGGGGTCTGTTAATTTGGGATTATGTGTGCATCTCTGAGTGTGTTAATGTGGGGTTATGTGTGTGTGCCAATTTGTTAGTTTGGGATTGTATGTGTGGTTCTCATTGTGTTCATTTGTGATTGTGTGTCTTTATCTATCAGTATATATGTGTGTGTGTGTGTGTGTGTGTGTGTATCTGTCATTGCAGCATGCACACATACAATGATATTGCACGCAAACAAAAAAACATCACAAACACACACAGAAATCATCACAAACACATACTAACTTTACACACACACACACACAGAAACCATGACACCCAAACAATAGAAGTTACTTTCTCAATACAGAGGTACTTAGGAAATTTTTTTAGACCTGCAGGGGTACTTCACCGTAAAAGGTTGAGAAACACTGGTCTATAGCATTTAAATACTTGTATGAGTGATGTGTTCATTTTAGCTCCAGTATTAAAACTTGCTCCCACAAGGGCAAGTCAGACAAATATTAGGAAAAGGACAGATTAGTCAGGTATGAACAATTTTTTTTATTGGCCCATTCATTCAGTGATACCTGACATTAAAGTTTATGTAAAGGCATGTTTTGTTTTAGATGGCGTTGAGAAGGGTTGGACCCTCTATTATGTCTTTATTGCTTTTTGTTTAAAGTGATTGTAAAGTCTTGTTTTGTTTTTTTTAATAACAAACATGTCATACTTACCTCCTCTGTGCAGTTGGTTTTGCACAGAGCAGCCTGGATCCTCCATTTCTCGGGTCCCTCTTTGCTGCTCCTGGCCCCTCCCTCCTATCGAGTGTCCCCGCAGCCCACAGCTTTCTATGGAGGCACCCGAGCCGAGTCAGAGCTCCGTGTATCCATTCAGACAGGGAGCCTCAACCCGGCCCTGCCCCCTCTCTCCCCTGATTGGCTGACTGACTTTGACAGCCGCAGGAGCCAATGGTGCCGCTGCTGTGTCTCAGCCAATCAGAAGTGTCCCGGACAGCTTAGACATTCGTGGACATCACTGGAGGGAGAAGGGGCTCAAGTAAGTAATTAAGGGGGGCTGCTACACACAGAAGGTTTTTTATCCTAATGCATAGAATGCATTAAGATAAAAAAACCTTCTGCCTTTACAACTCCTTTAACCAAAACCTAGGCACAGTACTGTAATATAAATAAGCGCATCACAGTGGCCTGTTTATTTATCTACAACACTATATCAGAAACCCACATACTGTATATTTTAATAACCACAACTTTAATACTTTACAAATATTCAGTTGTGTTAAGCAAAAACATCACAGACCTACGCATATTATAAAATCAAACAGAAAACAGCTACCCTTTATAAGTTTCTTAATCATTTAAAGCATAACTCCAGGATACCTCAAAAAATCATCAATTAGTTAACTGACTTATATAAAACACTAAACAGTAATTAGTGATCACACTTTTCACTTTCACCGTTTAGGAGAAAAGTCCAGTAGAAAATTCATGATGGATTCACTTTAATTAAAAAGAAAACAGCTTCAGCCAAGCAAAGTAGGAGGCGTCACATCCCGCCCTCTCACTGTTCTCTTCACAAATTACAGTTCCCATCATGCCAAGTGAATTGTAGTGTATGTGGGTGGGTATACTGAGCCTGTGGACTCACCCACCTGTACATTAAATCACGCCCCCATATTCTCCAGCCTCACCATCACTGACACAAAGCAAGACTAGATAAAACTTATTTTCATCATGTAGGTTTGCTGGTCTCGGAACACTGCCAGCTGTTTATTTAGGTTTCCCTTATGAATTATTCTCCCCCACACACTGAAAAGGAGAATGCCGGCTTACTTCACTCACACAGTGACCAGCTGAGTTGGAGCTGACAAGTTCCCTCAAACCATTTAACCCAATACATGCTGGGCAACCACACAGGCAGGCAAGGGGTACAAATCTCATTAGTGACATTAAGAAGGCACTGTGACAGCCCAGACATCAGTGATCGGTATTAACTTTGCCGATCACCGGAGATACACAGGGGAGAGAGAGACTCTTATGGTCTTTCTGTATACGCAGAGAAATGGGGGAAGGAGATGAGCGGCTGTACAGACTTAATCACATAGCTGTTGGGAAGTGAACTGAGCCTGTGGCTAAAAATCCCTCAATTGCCAAACTGTTAAGTTAATCAGTGAGTGCTTTAAGTAGTAGAAGGTAAATGTGTCTGGCAGTTGAAACGTTAACTGTTAACCACAGGCTCAGCTCACTCCATAGCAGCTATGGGGTTGAGTCTGTAAGTCGCTCGGCTCCTTTCCCCATTCTCCTCTGCCACTGCTTCTGTGTGAGGTTTAGACTGAGTATCTAGGATAGGGGTGCGCATCCCGATTCAATTGCGATTATCTGGTCAACGTTTTGATTCGATTTCACAATGCATCACGATTAGGATACAAGGGAGGGTAGGAACTGAAGGATGGAAGAATCCATGACTAAGAATGGAAGGATGGGGGAGTCTAGGGATGGAGATGGGGGAATCCATGGACAGGAATAGCAAGATGCAGGAATCCATGGACAGGAACAGAAGTATGGGAGAGTCTGGGGATGGAGATGGAGGAATCCATAGAAAAGAACAGAAGGATGGGGGAGTCTGGGAATGGAGGAATCCATGGATGGGGGAGTCTGGGGAATGATGGGTGTAGAGGGGTGTGGGTGGTAGTGATGGGTGTCAGTGGGTAGGTGTAGAAGGGTGTGGGTGTTGTTAATGAGGGGTGTGGGTGGGAGTGATGGGTGTCAGTGGGTGGGTGTCAGTAATGATGGGTGTAGAGGGGTGTTGGTGGTTGTGATGGTTTGTCAGTGATGCTGGGTGTAGGGGTGTGGGTGGTGATGGGTGTATAGGGTTGTGGGTGGTGGTGTGGGTGATAATGGGTGTCAGTGGGCGATGCTGGGTGTAGAGGGGTGTTGGTGATGATGGGTGTAGAGGAGTGTGGGTGTTGCTGGGTAGTCATGGGTGTGGGTGAAGCTGGATGTAGAGGGGTGTGGGTGGTGATGGTGGGTGTAGATGGGTGTGGGTGATGCTTGTTGGTGGTGATGGGTGTGGGTGGTGTGGTGGCCAGGTATTAAAATAACTGTAAATAACTGTAAAGGATTCACCTGCGCTGGGATATGTATAGTTCAAACAAATGATTTGGACAGTGATTTACAGAAAAGACTGCTGCCCTCCAGAACTTTTCCTTGCAAAGAACAAGGTAAGTAAATGGATATGAAAGAATATTTGTTGGAGTTGGCGCTGTCTTAATGTTATTAGTTTAACTTATATAGATATACAGATATGAAAACTTGTATAGATATACCAATATGAAAAAGTGCAAAAGTGTATTAAAAATGGTATGGTAGGGGTATCCTCGCGCTACTATGATAGGAGTGGTGCAAGTGGACTAGGTTGCTGCTGTACCTAACTATATGACAATATAAGCAATGTAATTGAAAGGAATGGATGGTACTGCGCAGCCTATTTCTGTAGGTGTTAATATATAGTGGTCTCATACATTATTCTGATTTAAAAATATACGTGTATGATGTAAAAATATATACAATGATGAGGATAACGCATGCAAAAATATATAGGTATAAATAGACGATATAAAGTGCAATATATAATAAATCTTTCAATAAAAATGCAGTGGGTACAATCTTATAAA
Source organism: Glandirana rugosa (assembly GCA_018402905.1). Lineage (NCBI taxonomy): Eukaryota > Metazoa > Chordata > Amphibia > Anura > Ranidae > Glandirana > Glandirana rugosa. Next base: position 409,376 of record BLSH010370751.1, on the reverse strand, counting down.
AGCATTGGCTATATAAAACCTAAAACATTAAAAATGGCAGTGATATAATCCAGTAATTAAAAGTGACAGTGAAGATATAAAACTGTAATTGTAATAGATTGAAATTCAGCAAATAGTTTCACTCTTAAAAAGTCCTAATTAAAACTGTAGTGATAGTGATAACTGTGATTCGTGTTCCAAGTGTTCATATAAAATCATTGGTGCTTCATTTGAGTGCAGCGAATCTCTTTTGCAGGGGGGTGTTCACCCCAAGAGGATTCCTTCAGTGAGTGCTCCGATCGAGTAAGTGCTCACAGAACTCTCACCTTGTTAGTTAAGATCATGTGCGCATCATGGTTTCTTTGGGTCCTATTCCTCACTTCCACGCTTCCTTCGAGTCTCGGACTGGGCAAACGATCGGTGCGACCAATCGGTCGCTCACCCTCTCCTGTGGTCCTAGAACTCCATGCGTCTCAGGCAATAGGGAAGAGACAAGACGCTCTCATGGTGTAGTATTGTAAAATAGTAGTATTTATTTACCCAATTAAAACCATAAAAAAGATATCCAAAAAGCTACAAAACTTTAAAATATACACAGCGGCGTCTAAGCACCTGATCAGGAGAGGCTGAAGCTTTTGGGCCAGTAAAGAGGACGCTCTGTTTTTCCTTTTTTTCCCATTTTAAACAATGGTAAACGGGATGGCGCCCTGAGAGCTTCTTGAACGGGAACTATCGAGTAGGAGGAAGGACCATAACACACCAGGAAACCGAAGAATAAAGACCCCATTTACCACATGCGGGCTACCCCTGCAGGGGTAAGGAGACTCTGGTAAGTGAGGGCACAGGAGGGGAGCACAAGTCACCTTAAACTGAAGCAGGATCAAGCACGGAAGTCACCTTTACATATGTTGAAATCAAGCATCTGTATATACATCTATTTGTGTCGAATCGAAGATTGAATTCATTCATCCAAACTGTGATTGATATATATGAACATTTTTTCTGATATTTATATTTCATTTTTATTTTTACGGACTTTTCACGGACATTTATATAGAATTCTACGGATCACTATTTATAAGTTCTGGGATCATACCCGCTCACACATTTTGATTTTACACTGATTTCTCTATACATGCACAATATATAAGTCTTATTTTTAATATTTTCTATTTACGGACTCTTACGGACTTTTTACGGACATCAACGGACATCACCATTTTTAAAACACTTTTGCACTTTTTCATATTGGTATATCTATACAAGTTTTCATATCTGTATATCTATATAAGTTAAACTAATAACATTAAGACAGCGCCAACTCCAACAAATATTCTTTCATTAAAATAACTGTGTCTTAATGAATCCCCTGTGTATTAAGTGCCCCACTGTAGTGTACATGCTTCTTTGTAGCAATATACCGCATGTCTCACGGTTCCTCTCGGCACTCATATGACCGCCTGGCCCTCCTCTCTCATCACCGGCTGACGTCAGCCGTGGATTCTCAGCCCGCCCGCTGGCTGTAGCTGACAGATCAGAAGAGAGGTGGGCGGGGCTGAGAATCCACCGCTGACGTCAGCCGGAGAGAGGCTGGCTGGGTGGTCACATGAGTGCCAAGAGGCACCGTGAGAAATGCAGTACTTTGCTACATAAAAGCATGTACACTACTAAAGGGGCACTTAATACACAGTAAACAGGATTCATTAAGGCCGCAGATCTGACTTGCAGCACGGTTTGCAGGCAACTTCTGTAATAGAAGTCAATGCAAGTTGCCTCAAAAGTAGTACAGGAACCTTTTTCTAAGTTGGCGCGACTTGAGTCGCTCCTATTAGAACGGTTCCATTGCAATGCATGTAGGCAACTTGTCAGGCGACCCAAGTTGCCTGGCAAGTCAGTCGCCTATGGGCAAGTCCGATGACATCACCCGGCAATCGATTATGGGCAGCCGCCGCATTGATGCCACATCAGGGATGGCCGAATCGCGATACATTGATTAATTTCAGCACCCCTTATCTCAGACTTGCTGGTCTACCCACTGCAGCGAACAGGAAGTTTTGCTGAACTAAACTACAGATGGGATGTGACAAGATTGGTGGAATGCAAGGCATAGCAGCCACCGGTCTTGCAAACAGGAAACCACTGGGAATCAACCCCATGATTTAAAAAATGCTCTGGCTGTTTCTCAAAAAGAAGACGGACTGCATATTCTACAAAGGTAGGAAAGCAGCATTAAAACTATGAAAAAAAGTTTTTGCCCAGAGTTCTGCTTTAAAGTGGTCTGATAAGCTTTCCTGCTGGGGAATGATGGTTTCCCAGAGGGAATATCGGGTCCAGATTTGTTTGGGTATAAATGCCCTTAGCAGCTCAGAGAATAAAGTAAACTCTGCAATCTTGACATCCTGTGAGGAAGTGCCTCATTGGCACAAATTGTGTCTAGGGATGTGGTCTGGCATGCTGGTTTCCCTGCCATCAGGAGCTTTCCCTCATATCTGTTTTGACAGTATAATTCTATACATTGTTTTGTTTTTGTTTGAAATATCCCCAGCAGAATGCAGACTGCCATAAGTAACTTGATAGGGGTTTAAACCTTCCTCACTCTATCCAGAATTAATTATATATTTTCTAAATAACACATCTTTAAACTCCCTTTTTCTTTTGTGAATACATTTATTTTAATTATTATCCATTGAGAGCTGCAGGGTTTAAGGTTGGCTTTGCAAAATGCCAAGATACAAATAACTCTTCCCCCTTTTCACACAAAGGAATGATACCTTAAGAGGCCTGGCAATTCAACCAAAAAGCAAAGTCATCATATAAGATTGCCTTAATAGTACCTTTCGGACCTGCATTGATAACCACTTACTTATCAGCGTATTGTAATAATATGCCAGCAAGGTGCACTCCCCATCCTGGGTGGACGTCATATGACGTCCTCCCATTTTCAGGCTCAGGCATGTTCCTCGGGATTCAGCCCATCTGTGATCGGGGTAAAGAGCCAATAAAATTGTCTCTTTACCACGTGACCAACTGTCCTATCACTGCCGGTTTCTTCCGCCATTCTTGTGCATCCACGTGCACGCCGCTCGTATGCGCACCCGGGGGCATGCAGCACAGCGATCAAGGCTGAGGCTTGTCCCTCGGACAAAGTCCAACCCTGATCAGGGTAAAGAGCCAATGAAATGTATCCAAACACAGCCGGTCACAGAACGTTAACAAACCGTAGTAACGAGTGTGTGAGGAGGAGATTGAGGTAGCAGCTTGTTACCGTTTACAGTTTACACTAAGCATACTGATTGCCCCCCCCAAATAATAGAGGATCTGTCACAGCCCATCAAAGTACCTGTCACCTGCCCATCAGAGTACCCGAGCACCAGTCACAGCCCATCAAAGTACCCAAGTACCTGTCACCTGCCCATCAAAGTACCCGAGTACCTGTCACAGTCCATCAGAGTACCCGAGTACCTGTGAAAATGTCCTAATTGGGCCCAAAGTGTCAATATTTTGTGTGGCCACCATTATTTTCCAGCACTGCCTTAACCCTCTTGGGCATGGAGTTCACCAGAGCTTCACAGGTTGCCACTGGAGTCCTCTTCCACTCCTCCATGATGACATCACGGAGCCGGTGGATTTTAGAGACCTTGCAATACTCCACCTTCCATTTGAGGATGCCCCACAGATGCTCAATAGGGTTTAGGTCTGGAGACATGCTTGGCCAGTCCATCACCTTTACCCTCAGCTTCTTTAGCAAGGCAGTGGTCGTCTTGGAGGTGTGTTTGGGGTCCTTATCATGTTGGAATACTGCCCTGCCGCCCAGTCTCCGAAGGGAGGGGATCATGTTCTGCTTCAGTATGTCACAGTACATGTTGGCATTAATGGTTCCCTCAGTGAACTGTAGCTCCCCAGTGCCAGCAGCACTCATGCAGCCCCAGACCATGACACTCCCACCACCATGCTTGACTGTAGGCAAGACACACTTGTCTTTGTACTCCTTACTTGGTTGCCACCACACACGCTTGACACCATCTGGACCAAATAAGTTTATCTTGGTCTCATCAGACCACAGGACATCATTACAGTAATCCATGTCCTTAGTCTGCTTGTCTTCAGCAAACTGTTTGCAGGCTTTCTTGTGCATCACCTTTATAAGAGGCTTCCTTCTGGGATGACAGCCATGCAGACCAATTTGATGCAGTGTGCGGGGTATGGTCTGAGCACTGACAGGCTGACCCCCCACCCCTTCAACTTCTGCAGCAATGCTGGCAACACTCATTCATCTATTTCCCAAAGACAACCTCTGGATAAGACGCTGAGAACATATACTTAACTTCTTCCATGGTGAGGCCTGTCCTGAGTGGAACCTGTCCTGTTAAACTACTGTATGGTCTTGGCCACCATGCTGCAGCTCAGTTTCAGGGTCTTGGCAATCTTCTTATAGCCTAGGCCATCTTTATGTAGAGCAACAATTCTTTTTTTCAGATCTTCAGAGAGTTATTTGCCATGTGATCCCATTTTGAAATTCAAGTGACCAGTATGAGAGAGTGATAGCGATAACACCAAATTTAACACACCTGGTCCCCATTCATGCCTGAGACCTTGTAACACTAACGAATCACATGACATCGGGGAAGGAAAATGGCTAATTGGGCCCCATTTGGACATTTTCACTTAGGGGTGTACTCACTTTTGTTACCAGCAGTTTAGACATTAATGGCTGTATGTTAAATTATTTTGAGAGGACAGCAAATTTACACTTTTATACAAGCTGTACAGTAACTACTTTACATTGTAGCAAAGTGTCATTTCTTCAGTATTATCACATGAAAAGATATAATAAAATATTTACAAAAATGTGAGGGGTGTACTCACTTCTGTGAGATGCTGTATATTTGTAACACATAGCATTTGTAATACATAGCAAAAATTACCCCCCAAAATACATTCTGCTACTGTGTGAGACTTTTATTGAGTACCTGTCACCAGCCCATCTGAGTATCTATCACCAACCCATCTGAGTACCCAAGTACCTATCCGCAGCCCATCAGAGTACCCCAGCACCTGTCTGCAGCCCATCTGAATACCCGAGTACCTGTCACCAGCCCATTTGAGTACCCGAGTACCTGTCACTAGCCCATCTGAGTACCCGAGTACCTGTCACCTGCCCATCTGAGTACCCGAGTACCTGTCGCCAGCCCATGAGAGTACCCGAGTACCTATCCGTAGCCCATCAGAGTATCCGAGCACCTGTCTGCAGCCCATCAGAGTGCCCGAGTACCGTCACCAGCCCATCTGAGTACCCGAGTACCTATCACCAGCCCATCTGAGTACCCGAGTACCTGTCACCAACCCATCTGAATACCCGAGTACCTGTCACCAGCCCATCTGAGTACCCGAGCACCTGTTACCAGCCCATCTGAGTACCCAAGTACCCGTAACCAGCCCATGAGAGTACCCGAGTACCTATCCGCAGCCCATCAGAGTGCCAGAATACCTCTCTGCAGCCCATCAGAGTACAGGAGTACTCCTAGAATATACCTTGGGGTGTTTGATTTTCAAAATGGGGTCATTTTGTGGGTAATTCCATTGTCCTGGTGCTCCATAACCTTCAAAAGTGGGATAGGTAGCAATGAAATTAGATTTGTAATTTATGCACCTAGATCGCATGAAGGTACTACTTCAATGTTGGCCCTCTTTATGTGGACAGGCTGTGTAAAATTCTCACATATGTGGTATCGCCATACTCGGAACGACTAGCAGAATGTATTTTGCGGGGTAATTTTTGCTATGTACATGTGATGTGTTAGAAACATAATGTAAATTGACCACCTTGTGTAAAAATAAAAGCGTTTTCATTTTCTTTCCACGTTTTTCAAAGAGGTGTGGAAAAAAATTAACCATTCAAAATACTCATAATGCCTCATAGAATATACGTTGGGTTGTTTGCTTTCCAAAATGCTTAGTAATTCCACTGTCCTGGTGCTCCAGGGCTTTCAAAAGTGTAATAGGTCGTCAGGAAATTAGATGTCTAATTTATGCTCCTAGAACGCCTGACTGTGCTCCCTACATGTTGGACCTCTCTATGTGGCCAGGCTGTGAAAAAGTCTTACACATGTGGTATCGCTATAGTCAGGAGGAGTAGCAGAATGTATTTTGGGGTGTAATTGGAAGCATGCATATGATGTGTGTAAGAAATAACTTGTTGTTATGACAATTTTGTGTACAAAAAAAAAAATCTTAATTTTCCCAAGAATTGTGGGAAAAAAATACAACTTCAAAAAACTCACCATGCCTCTTACTAAATACCTCGGAATATCTACTTTTAAAAAAGGGGTCATTTGGGGGGTATTTGTTCTTTCCTGACATTTCAGGGTCTCAAGAAATGAGATAGGCCGTCAGTGCATCAGGTGTGATCAATTTTCAATGATTGACACCATTGTTTGTAGACTATATAACTTTCACACAGACCAAATAATATATACTTATTTGGGTTATTTTTTTCCCAAAAGATATGTAGCAGTATAGGTTTTGGCCCAAATTTATGAACAAAAATGTCTTATTTGCAAAATTTTATCATAGAAACAAAAAAGTGTTTTGTTTTTTTTCAAAATTTTCGCTCTTTTTCACTTATGTCGCAAAAAATAAAAAACCTAGAGGTGATTAAATACCACCAAAAGAAAGCTTTATTTGTGGGAAGAAAATGATAAAAATTTTGTTTAGGTGCAGTGTTGCATGACTGAGTAATTGTCATTCAAAGTGTGAGAGCGCTGAAAGCTGAAAATTGGTCTGGGAAGGAAGGGGGTATAAGTGCCCTGTAATGAAGTGGTTAAATTCCATATTCCATGCCTTTTTGGACTTGTAAATGTAATATTACTGGTGTAGCCTTAAAACCATTATTACAAATATTACTTTCTTATAATCAATTAAAGAAACCCGGTCAGCAAACATCATGTTTATAAGTAGAAATTTAAGATTGCTTTATTTGTAAAGAATATTGCCCCCTCCGAGTAACGCTTGTGAGTGTGTTGGATTCTTCACTGCAAAGATGCAAAGTCACCAGCACTCAAAATAGGTGTGGTGAAAGCAATGTAGTATCACTATGTTTCCTTAAGAAAGAGACCCTATGAAGCCCTGAATCGTCATTTACTTGCCTTATGAAATGCATCTATTTGGAGTGCTGGTGACTTTGCACCTTTGCATGTGGTTCTGGTATGACACCACCTGTAACATACACTTTAAGCATCCATCATTGCAAGGTCAAGTACTGTGATGAGTGCAGCTTCTTTTTGGACTTTATTGAATTATTCACTTTCAATCAGCGCTCTGCTATTTCTTCTCTGGCCCCTACATATCTGCCTAATGACAGCTGTGGTTATGTGCAGGAGATCACCTGCAATTGATTCACCAGGTCTTGGTACCCAACCGGTCTTTGTTTAATTGCAGCAGCCTTATGTGTTGGTGCTGGCCCAACATTTTTGCTTTCTTGCTCCCTGTAAATTCACAAGTTGCTGATCAGCATCCAAATTAATGCAGGGCACTCACTGGAAAGCTATGTTTGCTGCATGTGTAGAATTTGTATCGTACACATGAACAATTGGCTTGGGGGAGGACACAAACAGCAGCTTACTGGCTGCAGGGAAACCAGGGTGGGCAGGGGGGTGAGAACAGAAAGAACCATTTCAAAATATAGTGTTCGTTCTGGTGACAGGGTTTCTGTATATGGTTTTTTTGGAAAAAGGATATTTACAGCTTCATAACTAATGCAGAATCACTAATTCCAGGGAATTCCAAAAAAAACAAAATAGTACAGATGAATATAATGTAGTTATCAGTGAAATTTTGTTTTTTGTTGATGTTGCAATGTTTTGGACACATTGAATCTTGGTAGGATTTTAAGGGATCCCTAACATTCCAAGCAATACCAGTACAGTTAGCAGTTGGTTGAGACACAATGTGGTTAAGGTTGCTTTTGTTGTTCCGGGTACTTTTCTACTAGCTTTCACAGCACCAGCTCACCAAATTCACCGATGTACTACTGGCTTAGTCATGTTCACGTGAGCCAGTCCAAAGACTTTCCTAACATATGAACATTTAATAGATAAAACCAATATATAAGGTCTTATAATTCTTCTGTGTCAAAAATCAAAGCATGTATATAATAGTTTGCTGAACAGATCAAGGGCACAAGAAAGGTAATACAAACTCTTTCACTTGTTTTTTTTTTCTTTCTCAGACATCACAGGACACAGAGCAGGCTATATATTCATAAACATACTAGGTTATGCACCACCTATAGGTGAATGGACACTGGTAATCCAATAAAAAACAAACAGGAAGTTCCCCCTCCTATATAACTCCTCCCACACTGGGAGCACTTCAGTTTTTTCACCAGTGTCTTGAAGGTGGATGGTCACTTCTACAGCTCTGTGGAGCTTCTATGCTGGTTCCCACACAGGTTCTTTTAGAATCAAGGACAGCCTTCATACCGGATCCATTTCAAACGGCATTAAGCTAAGATAAATGGTACCCGGGCCTCACTAAGAAGACAGAAGAAACTGCAAGGTTTTGCCTGTAAGCGACCATATATGATGCTGGATCCTGCGTGTAGGTAAACCTGGAACACTGAACCAAGGTACGCCTGCAGGGCGCTATATAGGTCCAAGGGAGTGGACCTTCTGAATGGGTACATGGTCCTTGGAGGCAAAGCCCGCCGTGATGGATGAAGGTTGGGCCTGCAGTCTCCTCCAGGCCCTGCAGCGGGAAAGGTGAGTAATCCCCAATGGGGATAATGTTACTGAACCCAGCTGGCTTCCTGCAAACATAGGAAAAAGTTTTTTTAAAATTTCCCTCCTTTTGCCTGCACTTATTTTTTCTCACCAACAGAGTGCTCGGCTAGAAAGACACAGTCATGATTGGTCTTGCCTTCAGTTCCTGTGAAGCTGCCACCAGGGGGAGCCTGCGCCAGCATTAATCTGTCTTTTCACTATGTAAGTGAATGGACGATCGCCGGAGAGTCGCCTGAAGCAGTCAGGACAGGGCTGGAGAGCAGGCTAAAGATCCTCCTGGTGACCTGTGAGTCTAGGGGTGGGAGCTGAGTCAAGCTGGGCAGGAAGCTGAGTTTGGGGAACGTGGGTAAAGCAGTGCATGCAGAAAGGAGAAAAAAATTGGCGCAAAAAGGGGAACTGAGATCAAAGATGAAAAGTGGGAGATGGGCAATGAGGATAGGATCCGAGACCAAAGGGAGGGGGAAGGGGTTGATAATAGTATAAAATGAACACGAGTTAAAACCACTAACAACCACTAACAACATTGATGTAGAGCAATAGTAAAAATAATAGAGGTGACAGTGACCTAAAAACCATAAATTGTAACCCAGCATTGGGTTTAGGTCAGCCATGGTCCATATAAGTCAGGTTACAATCCACTAGGCAGCTCGGTGGAGAGGTAGAAACAGCTCTGCAAATGAACAGGGAAACACAGGCGCTCTTAAGTGTAGCTGTATGCAAATTTATTAAAAGATAATAACAAGTCTACTCACAAACAGCGACTTGTATAAGGCACATCAATGATGGATGTTGTCATCACAAAGGGGAAGCCTCAGCCGTGGGTCCAGGAGTGAGGACAGAGATGGAACGGGCGTCTGCAGAGTCTGTGGATGGTAAACACCAGTGGCTCCCGGCACTTGCTTCCAGCGGACTTCCTGAGACCCAGCCTATGACGAAGGATGATGTCACAAAATTCCTTCCACATGGACCGGGCCCCTAAGACCAGACAGATTTTTCAGTTTAACCATTTTAACACATTGCACATCACAACCTCACCTGGAAATTCCCCTCTTGGTTAAAGTATATCATGGCTCTTCTTAATATGGGCACATGCTTGTAAACGTATGGAAAAAATATTGTTTCTGTTGGTTTCTGTCACGTACCTGGCGGTGGAGTCTGTCTTGTGCAGGAAGCAACCACTCTAGCGGCCCTGGTTCGAGGGTCCCCAGTAGAGCAGACAGGGAGCCCAGGAGCTCAGGGGGGCACGAGGGCTGGACAGGATCCCTGGTGGTGATAAGGATGGTCCGGTGCAGCCGTGGCCTGGTAGGAATAGTGGTGGTCCCTAGGACAGGTCGGGAGCACGGGGGGACTCGAGGACCCGAGGGACAGACGAGATGACCCCTGGGAGCTTGGTCCCGGCGATCTCACCAACGAAGGACGTGTTCTGTCTGAGGTGGCGGTCCATGCACTGTCTTTGGTTGTCTTTGTTATAAAAAAGGTATGCAAATGTTCGTACACGGGTATAATTCTTCTCGGTACTATATGAAATTGGTTCTCCCCTTAAAGGTCCACTCCAACACTACACGTTACACAATTTTACCAATTTGACTTTTTAGACAGACCAGAATCCCCGGGCCAGGTACACCTTCCT
>BLSH010370751.1:382045-392662 GCA_018402905.1 Glandirana rugosa | reverse complement strand
GGTTTTTCCACACGCTTCTTGCGACCCTGTTGGCTATTTTGAATGAAACGCTTGATTGTTCGATGATCACGCTTCAGAAGCTTGGCAATTTTTAGAGTGCTGCATCCCTCTGCAAGATATTTCACTATTTTTGACTTTTCGGAGCCTGTCAAGTCCTTCTTTTGACCCATTTTGCCAAAGGAAAGGAAGTTGCCTAATAATTATGCACACCTGATATAGGGTGTTGATGTCATTAAACCACACCCCTTCTCATTACTGAGATGCACATCACCTAATATGCTTAATTGGTAGTAGGTTTTCGAGCCTATACAGCTTGGAGTAAGACAACATGCATAAAGAGGATGATGTGGTCAAAATACTCATTTGCCTAATAATTCTGCACACAGTGTATATATATATATATATATATATATATATATATATATATATATATATATATACATACACACTAACGCAACAGGCAAATAAGATCTCTCTATTTGCCATTTGACCTATTCAATTATTCCAATTGCATATATGTAATATAAATATAATCTCCAACCATACCTAATAGATTACGTACTTTCAGATAATATTCATCTAATACACTTGGTACATTTATTAAGTTACTATTTATTTTTTACTAAATTATTCCTGTATGATTGTGATCATTTCTACATATTTGTGTTCAATTTCATTCTAATTTAGATTTTTCATATTTAATTTTTTATTTATTTTTTATTTTCATATCTCTAGTTTTATTTTTATCTCTATTTTTATTTATATTTATCTTTATTCTTAATTTAAATTTTTATGTTTTGTTTTTATTTATTTTCTATAAATTGATGTTTTTATTTGTATTTAATATACGGTAATAGGCTGCCCAATATAATATAAGAGATGTGTTGCAGATATGTGCAGTTTTTATTGACATTTTTTAAAGTGCTCATATGTTTTCAACACTCCTGAGTAATTACTGTAGCCATAGACATTATCTAGTTTAGCCCATGTTATGGCCACGCCCACCTTCCAACCAATAGAGCTTGCCTCCCTAGGATCATTAGCCTTGCCCTTATTTAAGCCCTTTTCCAAGATGGCGGAACTACGGGCTGAAGAAGGAGCATGCGCTCCGAGAACGCGCCGCCCATCTCCACACGCCTCTACGCGCCTGCTCTGTGTCCCGTGATGTCCGAGAAAGAAAATTGAATTTTTATACATACTTACCTGTAAAATCTATTTCTTTTGAAGGACCTCATGAGACACACGGGTCCCTCCCCACTGTCTTTGTGGAGTTCAATGCTTGCTACAAAACTGAAGTGCTCCATGTGTGGGAGGAGTTATATAGGAGGGGGAACTTCCTGTTTATTTTTTATTTGATTACCAGTGTCCATTTACCTATAGGTGGCGTATAACCCCATATATATATGAATATATAGCCTGCTCTGTGTCTCGTGATGTCCTGCAAATGAAATGGATTTTACAGGTAAGGATGTATAAAAAAAATCAAATTTTTTGCAGTAGTTAATTGATCACTTCCCCTTCAGCTGTTGTCTTCTCTCAGAATGCATTATTGTGTATGAGATTATGGAGAGCAGGTATCAAAATTGAAAAACCCTCTCAGTGCTTAAAGTGATGGTAAAGGCTCGCTTTAAAAAAAAAAAATGAACAAACATGTTATACTTACCTCCTCTATGCAGTTGGTTTTGCACAGAGCAGCCCGGATCCTCCTCTTCTCGGGTGCCTCTTTGCTGCTCCTGGCCCCTCCCTAATATCTAGTGCCTCCTCAGCCAGCAGCTATCTATGGGGGCACCCGAGCTGAGTCAGTGCTCCGTGTATCCATTCAGACACGGAGTCCCGACCTGGCCCCACCCTCTCTCCCCTGATTGGCTGACAGACTTTGATTAACAGCCGTGGGAATCAACGGCGCCGCTGCTGTCTCTCAGCCAATCAGGAGGAGTTTCCTGGATGGCTGAGAGGATCATGGGCATTGCTGGAGAGAGAAGGGGCTCAGGGTAAGTATTAGGGGTGCTGGGGGTCTGCTACACACAAAAGGTTTTTTTATCTTAATACATAGATTGCATTAAGATAAATAACCTGCCTTTACAATCACTTTAATCTTGCAAGTACACATACTGTAGTTGTATCTCTAATTCCTGCCAGGCCACAGCCAGGGCTGCCAAGATGAATTACTTGGGGTTTAGGAAGTGGATTGTCGTCTTTTAAAAAGCACAATTAACATTCTTACACTCTTTTTAATGTTGGTTTAGTTTATCAAAGTGTTGTAAATTTGGTCAACCTTAAAGAAATATAAAGTGGATCCATTGACATCATGGACTTTTAAGGTACTTAGTGATAACAGAAAAACAGATTAAAAAATATCAGCATTTTGGGGCACCTGTAGACTACATGCTACACCATTTCCATTTTTGTATCATAGTATCAGTGTAGGAGGACATGATCATACACCACCAAACTCTGACCACTATATCTAAGTGGTCAAATCTCCTTCCCCTATTGAAACATGCCCCCTCCCTCCAACTCCCCCCCTCCCCCATGTAAGGGGATTTTTAGTAGGGAAAGGCCTGATCAGTAAAATTATGACATACTTTACAATACAGTTTGTTCATATATGATGTAAAAATTATGTTTATATTGTACATATTGGAAATGTATTCTCTTTTTTGTGATTACTAGATTATTCATCCTGAAAACCTCCTGAAGAAGTGGGCTTGTCCCACAAAATGCATCAAAGCTCTTGGGGACTCCACATACACTGATACTATGATACACAAATGGAAACCGTGTAACATGATTTATGCATTCTAAGGGTGCACCAAAAACTCAGGGATTTTTAAAGCTGTTTGACTGTTATCTGTAAGTACCTTGTCAGGAAGAGATGAGTTTATATTTCAGTAAGATGGCCTCTAGAAGAAAATTGTATTTTCTGTGCATTTGGTGTTACATTTAGCAGTAAGCATGCCATGATACCTCCATGCATGCTGTGCTGATGTAGCATAGCCTGCTGAAACCTGTTATTGCTGTTGGCAGAGGTACATGCACTCTCTAGCTACTAATTATATGTAGGCAATGCGGTGTTTTCTCTAATAACATAATATTCTCAATATTTACCTTTATCATTGTACATTTTTTTCTAAAATATGCTCCCTGACCATTAATAAAATATATTTCGATCACATTAATTAATGTAGGTGAAGTAATTCGTAACCCAGTAAAACATAGCAGCACTACTGCTAAATCTTGATTTGTGCTATCTGTGGAAGCAAGTGATGTGGTATGGCATTAAAACTATCACTATGGGCCATAACAAGCTAAATAAAACCCAAACTCTTGTATAAAAGCTTCTGTTGAACTGCATGCTTTCAATAACTAAGTGCATGACTGTATTTAAGTACTTCGGTGATATCTAGATCAATTATTATGTACATTTTAAACCAGTAGATTCTACGTCTAACTTTTTGTTTTCCAAGATGTAAATAAAAAATAATTAGGCTTTCTCTTGTTCAGTTTAGAACCCATGACATTTCTAAACCAGTTGATTAGTTAATACCTTTATAAACAATAAAGTACACATCATGTCTTCCTTAAATTGCCTATATAGATATTGCAATGCAGATATTCAATGAGAATTACATTTAAGACTTTTAATTGGAGATCAGTGAAATGATGCTCATGAGTCTCACCTACCTTTGCTGTGTCTTCAGGAAATTTTCCAGTGAGGATGAGCAGATTGTGGACCTGGACTTACCTAGAGTTTCAGGTGCTTTCCCTTTCCACCCCTCCTATTTTCATAGCCTGGAGCCCCTCAACCACATCATGGGCATTCTGGCACTACACAAGTCAATCATGTATGTTAGGCTTGTCCCCAGCTTTTGATTTACATCCAACAATAGGCACTCAGAAGCCAGGGGTGGGTCCAATATACACAATCTGTCTGTCAAAATGGACCCGTTGTTTTGATGATATGCATCACCTGAAGGATTCTTTTTTGGCTGCCTGTGATATGGCGCTGTGGTTATTTAATAAAGCAAATGTTACAGTGGGAATTAAACTGAGAGAAAGCATCTAAACTGCACATGAGAACTTCATTCTCTGGGGAGTTGCAAGTGTCCAAACCCATGTGGATACCTCTATTTCTGAAGAAGAACTTTTTTTAAAGGCCTATGCAGTGCACCTTCTCAACATGTGCTCTTTCTTTCACAAGCTGAACTTCGAGATAGAGAAAGAGTTACTCTTGCAGTAGGGCCCTCTCCACTAATTTACTCATTATGTCTAGAGGATGATGAATAAGGTCCCTTTCACATGGCCATTCTGATCAGGTTCCCCTGTCAGTTTTTCAGCGGCACCTGATTGGACGGTCTATTCACCCCTATGGACTTGCAGGTGTAAACGGACTTGTGTCCCTTTACACCCGCCTGCCACCAATCCGGTCTGCTAAAAGCAAAGAGAAGGGGATCTTTTCTCCTCTATGTAGAAGGATCGAATCAGAGGTAGTCAGGTGTAAATTGACAGTGGAGTGTGCTCTGTTCGAGTCCACTCTGCATAAGCTGAGCAGACACGGACCTGTCATCCGCCCATTCTGCTCTGGTCAGTGGACAGATCCCCTGCTGATCAAAACAGATAGCACCAGTGTGCAAGGGGCCTTAAGGGATTTACTAGTTAAAACCAGTTAACCGGTGAAGAGGAGCTGGTATGGGGGATCGGTCTTCCAAAGGAAAAAGCCTGCAGGAGCAATGATTAAGGTAAGTGTTAACCTTATTTTTATCCCTCTAGAGAGAATTAGTAGTTAACCCTTGCAGTGTGGAGAGGGCCCAGCTGCAAGAGTTACTTTTTTCACGCATAGGAACTTTAATGGCATCCCAGTTTTAGTCCATAGGGTTCAATATTGAGTTGGCCCACCCTTTGTAGCTATAACAGCTTCAACTCTTCTGAGAAGACTGTCCACAAGGTTTTTTTTTTTTAACAGAAAAGGTTTTATTAAACAAATTTGCATTACAATACAGCACATTCATCATTATATGAAGGAGTATAGTAAATATCTCAGTAAATTTATTCCTCGCAGGAAACACAGTCAAGATACATTGATAGCTTGCCAGGTGAACCACAGTAGTCCAAATCATGGTCAGATTCCATTACCTATACCCGTGTCGTATCCACTATCTTTTGCCCAAATATTCCTGAGAGTGAGTTATAGGGTGAGAAGTTAGAGACCGGGGGCAAGGGGGAGGCAGGGCAAGAGAAGGTATCTCCCCAACAGTCTCGTAGCACTCAACCATATGCATCTATCCAGCCAGACCAGATCAAATTTTTGATGCCATTGTCTACTTTCATATGTCAATCTGTACAGTGGTAAAACTGAGTTAATCAAGGTTTTCCAGGAATCAAAGGTGGGAGGCTCCACCTACTTCCATCGTAGCAGTATTTCTCGTCGGGCATAAAACAACAAGAAGGTAATGCATAGCTTAGTATACCTGTCTCCTTCCACATCTTCCAGATGGCTCAATAGTATGACCTTGGGATCCAGAGGAATCCCTGTGCCACTAATATTGCTCAGAGTGCCAACTACCGCCTCCCAGTAAGGCTGGAGCTTGGGACAGGACCAGACCATATGTCCAAACGTGCCTACCTCCCTCTAAAACCTGGGGTATGCCAAGTCCCTCTGTGGGAATATACGTACGTCTTTGTGGGGTATAATATGCGCTGTGCAGGAATTTGAGCTGTATGAAACTGTCTTTTGCCACTATCATGGAAGGGATATATGTAGAAACACACTTTTCCCATTCCTCCTCTCCAAGAGCTGGAATTTCCCCCTGCCATTTGTGCATAGTACGGTGTGCCCTGGTGTCATATGCCACTGTCAAGTACAGATATAGTGAGGAGGGGGGTTTCCCCATCACGCTAGAGATCAGAAGGTGCTCATTGGAGTCAGATTCTAGGACTACCGGTTTGGGAAACTGAGCCCCGAAAGCATGTCTCAGTTGCCAATATCTAAATTGGTAGGAGCTAGGTATCGCGTACTGGCATCTTAGGTCTTGGAATGACATTAGTCTACCATCTGTGATTATGTGCTTCAGAGTGGTGATCCCCTTTTTTGCCCATAGGGAAGTGTCTTGGACAGTGTTCAGGTGGGGCAGCATGGGGTATCCCCAGAGTGGCGCATGAGCGTACAGTTGATGAGGTTTCCTATAAATTGCCCTAGCGATCTGCCAAACTCTTATTGTGGTCTTCATAGGAGTTTTCAGGACCGGAGTAGCCCGTAGGCCCCTGAACACCAAATTGCTCACGACAGTGTAGGAACCCAATATAGCTGCTTCCACGGTAAAAGTGGGGTTCTGTTTGGGCTGGGAGAACCACCAGCGTACGGTGACCAACACTGCCGCCCAATAATAGAGTTGGAAGTTCAGAAGTGCCAAGCTCCCTCCCGAGAGAGGGAGATAAAGTATGCTTTTTGCCACTCTGGGAGGTCGCCCGGCCCAAACAAAGGAAATCAAGAGTCCCTCGAGCCTACCGAAGAAGGCTTTGGGGACGTCTATTGGAATATTTTGAAAGAAGTACAGGTACTTAGGTAAGAAGACCATCTTTAGCAGATTAACCCTGCTTCCTGTGTCAAAAGAAGTGAGCGCCATGCCACACATTTCGCCATTAATTGTGACATCTGTGGGGTCTGTATTTTTCTCCATACATTTATGTCTCTCGTGATCCCTAATTCCCAGGTGTATGAACTCGTCCACCCACTGGAGAGGAGTGTATGTATCCACACAAGGGACTGATGAGCCTAAAGGGAACAGTACCCATTTATCCCAGTTTATTTGAATGCCTGAGTATTGATTAAACCAGTTGAATTGAGATAGTGTAGTGTGAAGAGACGTGGAGGCATCTGCTAAATAGAGCAATGCGTCCGCAAATAAAGATAACTTTTCCTCCAGTGGGTCCGCCTTGATAACCTTTACTCCTCCCTCAGCTCTGATCTGGATAGCAAGAGGTTCTAAGGCAAGTGCGAACAGTCCCGGGGACAAAGGACACCCTTGGGACATTCCACGGCCCAGTAAAAATGATAGGCTGCCATTAGTGAGAACTCTAGGCTGTGGGTTCGCGTAAAGCATGCATATCCAAGCCATAAATTGTGGTCCAAACCCGAATCTAGAGAGCACCTTCCACAGATATCCCCACTCCACAGAGTTGAAGGCCTTCTCCGCGTCTAATGAGGCTACCACCCCAGCTGAGTCCGGTGAAGCCCTAGCAACATGAGTGAATAGTCTCCTGATGTTAATATCTGTACCCCTGCCTGGCATGAACCCTGTTTGGTCCGGGTTTATTAAGGCCGTTATGACTGTGTTTAGTCTGTTAGCCAAAATCTAACAGTTTTGCAACCACCTTCAGTAGGGAGATAGGGTGGTACGAGGAGCACAAAGATAAATCCTTCCCAGCTTTGGGGATCACCACTATGACAGCTCCGCTCATGGAGTTTGGAAGAGTATTTGACTCAGGCGCAGCACTTAACAGAGTATGCAGTCTATTAGCAAGGTCTTCCGCATACTGTTTGTAGAACTCCACTGGAATACCATCAGGTCCAGGGGTTTTACCAGACTGTAGAGTTTTGAGTGCCTTCAGAATTTCATCCACCATGATGAGGCTGTCCAATTTGTTATGGTATGTAGGGGTCAATACTGGAATGTCTGTGTCGTCTAAGTATAGTGTCAGGTTGTCTTCCCTGTATGTTGCCCTGGATCTGTAAACTGACTGGTAGAATGACACAAAGCACCCATTGATCTCTTCAGGGGTTTATAGAAGGTCCCCCATTGGGGCCACGAATATATGGGACACTAAGCCCTCCCTCCTGCTCCTTAGATAACCAGGCTAACATTTTTCCTGACCTCTCCCCTTGTTCAAAAATACGCTGCGATTGCCAACATCTTTTTTTGGGTGAGGGAGGTACGCAAACGTAGCACCTCTTGAGTCATCGTCTGTAGTTGGACATAGTGTTGGGGGTCCCGAGATCTAATATATAAGGCCTCCTGGATTGTCGCCCTTCCTTCAGACCTAGTCAGATCAGCCCTTCTTTCTCTGCGGATTTTGGCAATTATGGTCTGCTTTTGGCCTCCCACACCGTCTGAGCATCTGCTGAGCCCGGGTTGACCACCCAGTATTCCTTCAAAGCCACCGTAAATTGACAATCAACCGCCGAGTCCGAGACCCAGAATCTGGAGAGCCTCCACAGGGTGGTTGTAGGGGTAATAGAGAGATCCAGGCCCAGAAACAACGGTGTTTGGTCAGATGCGCCCCTAGGAAGTATCTTGATGTCCATGACTCTGGGTAGGACGAATGCACAGGCATAGACCAGGTCTATCCGGGAGAATTTCCCGTGGGATGCAGAGTGGCAGGTAAAGGCCCTAGTCTGTGGATTTCTCCATCACCATACATCCGTGAGACCATACGTCTCAGCCCATACCGCCAATCCCGAACAAGAGGGGCCAGCCGCTAGCATTCGATCTGCCCCCGAGGACAAGATTAAATTTGCCCAAGATCACAGTGTCATCTGAAGCAAACTCCACCATTTTAGCTGTGATCTGATTTAACAGTAAAAGTGAGGCTGGTGGCGGTAAATAGAGGCCAACTGTAGTCCACATAGTGGAGAGTATCCTAGCATGAATAAAAACATATCTTCCCTCCGGGTCTAGTGCCAAGCCCAGGAGTTTAAAGAGGAGAGTCTTGAGTACTAGAATACTAACCCCCCTCGGGAAGTTAGAGTAGGTTGAGTGGTAGTGGTAACCCACCCACGGTTTTTTAAGAGCTAAAGTTCTACTCCCCACTAGGTGGGTTTCCTGAAGTATACAGATGTGGGGGCTATAGGAGCTCAAAAATTGGAACACAAGGGACCTCTTAACTGGGGTGTTCAGGCCCCTGTTGTTCCATGATATGATATTAAGGATAAGCAATTGTTCGGGTGTACTATCCCAAACTGGTAAATTGGGAAGGAAAGAGGAGGATACCTGATGCTACATCCCAAAAATGAATCCAAGAAATTACCCCTAGGCATAGGTTCCCCAAGTGAACAAGGCCACATTGGAATTCGGACTGGTTATCTAATTAGGCATTCCAAAAGGGGGGGTTTTGATTAAAGAATAGACTGACCAAACCAGTTGTTCTATACATATAAAAGGGACAGATAACGGCTCTGTGATATTTGGGACTGGTTATCTAATTAGGCCAGGGGTGTGTGTATGTATGTATGTATGTGTATATATATATATATATATATATATACTGTATATATGTACATGCACATATATTCATCCAGATACATGGGGATGTTGTAAAAGGCATAGTCGGGGGGTGGATAATTGTTAGATGTGAGATTGTGATGCCAAAATCTGATTACCTTTTTGAATATGCTGTTTGGACTTACCCAGAAGGAAGCGATCGTCACAGGAGTACAAATATAATAAAAGTGGAGACAATGAACGGACCACAAATGCAAATGACTTTAGAAGGAAACTTCGCAATATTTCAGAAGGGTATTATATTCTGTAGCCTTCATGATATGAAAGATGGAGTCTATGCAAAAATCCTAAATATAATGGTCACAAATTCTAGAGACTGTCCTACAATTTTACAGTGGCCAGAACATGGACTTTTTTTTGAGCGAACTCAAACTTTTGTATATAGTGATGTTTCATATTTATCATTACCATTATTGTTGCATTTTACATTGTTTACCATTCCAGAGAGTTGCCCAGAATCAATGAGATCATGGTGTAAAACAGTATTTCAAAAACTTTTGAACTTATTTTGGGATGCTGCACAAGGGCTCAATTTTAAGAAAGTTTCAAAGAGGGATCTGGGTACTGATATAATATCAGTTTGGGTAGTTCAATTTGGAATAGGGTCGATATAGAGAGCCTAAATATGCGAGAACAAAATTTTGTGGGTGGATTGCAGCAGATACTGCTTAACCACTTCCACACCCCGCACAGTATATTTACTGCGGCAGTGTGCCACTGTCTCACGAATCGTCATAAATAGACGGCGATTTACGGACAGGCAGATCGCCGCCATTACCAAAAAAAATGTAAATGTGCCAGAAATGAATTCTCATGGTTTGTAAAAGCAGCTACTTTTGCTCAATCAATAAATGTCGATTGCGATATTTTTTTTTACCAAAAATATGTGGAAGAATATAAATCGGCCAAAACCGATGAATACATTTTTTTTTTTATATTTTTTTTTTGGATTTGTATTATAGCAAAAAGCAAGAAATATTTTTTTTTTTTTGCAAAATTGTTGCTTTTTTTTTTTTTTTTGTTTATAGCGATGATCAGAGATGACCAAATACCACCAAAAGAAAGCTCTATTTGTGGGGAAAAAAGGACGCAAATTTCGTTTGGGTACAATGTTGCACGACCGCACAATTGTCAGCTAAAGCGACGTAGTGCCGAATCGCAAAAAGTGCTCTGGTCCTTCCGGGGCTGAAGTGGTTAAAGGGTTAAACACTCTAGATGAAATGAAAATAGATATTCAGAACATTCACACCATTGCTGCAGATTTACAGAACATTCAAATGTTGGTGAGTGCACTGAATAAAACACTTCAAATCAATAATGGGGTGTTTATCTCGAAAGA
>BLSH010370751.1:293507-304011 GCA_018402905.1 Glandirana rugosa | reverse complement strand
TACCATTATGGTTGTGACGAAGCACGCTAGACGTGTGAAACGCGTTACCTACTTTTTTGTACCCAGCTCCATGTGCATTTTTTGCATGATCTTCTTGGAACATTAATAAATTTTTATTTTGCATCAAGCCCGGAGTGCCGCCAACCTCATTACAATATATTCACTTGCATCTGCCGCAGCAGCAGGGCGAAGCACCCAGGTGATAGCAATTTACTACTCACAGTGTTTGATTCTCCTAGAGCAGCTAAACAGTATTTGGATTTAAGAAAACATATTGTACAGGAAGTGTGGAAATCATTTGCATGACATGTTATGAAATGTGCCATGGTAAATGAGTGTTATCTTTTTATCTTGAAAAAAAAAAATCAAGTCTACCCAGAGTAGATTAATAAAAACCTAACTTACAAGAGGGGTTGACTTTATCCAGTTATGTGAAAAGCAAATTCACGTTTGCTTATTTCATCTGCACATGATTGGCTAGATTATTAAAATATTTGCACGGCTTATTATGTGAGGATTCTCAACTCTTTTAGTAAATTAGCTTAATACTGTGGATAATTCTGCAGACTGATTGTGAGCTGCTATCATAAAGCAGACAGGGATACATTATAGCTAAAATAGGGCTTGGATTTTGAATTCTATAGTACGGGCATTTTTATTATTATTTATTGTTTTTTTTAGATTAAAGGAGAAAATGCTTTAAGGGCATCCAGAGACATCATTTTAGGCTGAAATATAATTTTATTTATATTACCAAGTAATATGAAATAGAATAATATCCTGGAAAGCTGAACTGCTGTATCTGAGTGTGATTTGTAATATTTTTGTGTGCTATAAACAAACCATGCTCTGCTCCAGATTATGTCTCTCTTGTGTCTGGGCTGCATGAGATGGCTCTCCACAGTCTTGAGCCACTGTAACTTTTAAATAATCCAAAACAAGGAAAGGTGTGTACATTTATTAACAGCAGTATCATCTTGCAAGATAATATCTGATATGGTTTGGCATCTTACATAGTTACATAGTAGGTAAGGCTGATTAAGACAATAGTGCATCCAGTTCAACCTGTGTAGGTGTACGTGTGTCAGTGTCTATAATTATTTCCCATATCCCAGTATGTTGTGCTCTTTATGATGCACATTAAAGAGTCTTTTAAAAATACCCATACTCCCCACTGCCACCACCAATTTTGGAAGAAAGTTCCACATCATTTTTGCCCTGACAGTTAAAAACCCCCTGCACAGTTTAAAGTTAAACCGCTTCTCCTCCAGTCTCATTGTGTGGCCCCATGTCCTCTTACCACTCCCTGAGACTGAATCGTTTTTTTTTCTATGCTGGGATCAACATTGAGGTATTTGTAAATCGCTATCATGTCCCCTCTTAAGCGTCACTTCTCCAGCGAGAATACATTTAGTGCTTGTAGTCGTTCCTCGTAATTGAGGTCCTCAAGTCCCCTTATTAATTTTGTTTCCCTTCTTTGGACTCTCTCCAGTTCTAGCACATCCCTTCTGAGGACTGGTGGAAAGAACTGGACAGTGTCCTCCAGATGTGGCCTAACCAGAGTTTTATGAAGTGGCAGGATTAGTTGTTTTATACCTGAAGTATATCCCTTTTTTATGCATGCTAAAATTCTGCCAGCTTTGGTGGCTGCAGCTTGACATTGCATACTATTGCTCAGTCTGTCATCTACTAGGATCTCAGATCTTTCTCAATCCTTGATTCCCCTAGTGGTTCTCCCCCTAGTGAGTAGTTTGCATTTATGTTTTATGCCCCCAAGTGCAATACTTTACATTTATCCACATTAAACCTCATTTGCCATGTTGTTGCCCACTCCATTATTTTGTTCAGGTCTTTCTGAAAAATTTCTATATCCTGATGTGAAGTTATTGCCCTAACTTCTTGTTAGAAGATTTTTATTTGGCAAAGATAAGAGCCATTTTTTCTGTCTTGTGTGGCATTTTCTTACATGATTACACAATAATTGCTTGGTGCACCAAGACACTATACAAAGTAGTAATACAGGATTAGTGTATTCTATGTTACTTGACTTCATCTATTTATATAAAATTTCTTGTAACATGTTATCTGTTTGGTTTTTTTTTGTAAAATGTGTAGCCTAAATTGAAAACAGATTTATCAGAATATTCATAGAATTAGTTATACTGTATTTTAAGCAATAAGTAAATTGGCACCAAAAAAATCACCCATAAAAATGATGAGGCATATAACATAGTTGCCACATGATTCTCTATTTAACATCTTTTATTTAAATAAATAAAAAAAAAAGCAGATGTAGATTATGAGGTTAATTAGCTGGTTGACTGTTGCTGCTTTGCATTAAACCATGTGCTTATAGTGCAGGGCCCTTAACACAGCTAAGTACAGATAGGGATCCATTAAAGAGAAAAAAAACTAGTAGTGTAGTGTACTTTACAATTGTACAATGGGCTCCCTGGCTTTGGTTGTCTGAAACCAGCAGAGTGCAGTAGCAATGAATGAGAAGGGGAAAAGAGGAAAGCTCAGTCATATGATCTGCCAAAGTCATACAACCGTACTGCTCTAATCACAGTAAGCAGAGAGAACTCCACAAAGTGCTACAGTCAGTACCACTATCTTTGTTTTATGAACAGGCTGAAAATTGCAGGCCATTGTAATGAAACTAGTATAGTATTAGAGTATAACTGGCTGCCATTTTTGTCTGAAATTGTATTTAAATTGAAATATATTTTTTGCATTGTGGAGAAAGCAAGAACACCTGTAGGCTTTTGTACATTGTTAGGTTTATTGTTTTTTTCCTCTGTATGTCTCTTTAAACACAATATACATATCTTAAAAAAAAAAAAAAAGAACATCTGTAGGCAGTTGGGAAGGACATGGGGAGAACATGTCCTTATATAAATTGTATAATTACGCTGAGGACCTAGTACTTGGCAATACCTCTGTCAGGTCCTGGTAGTATGAGACCCCATATAGCAGGGGTCTCAAACTGGTGGCCCTGCAGCTGTTGCAAAACTACAAGTCCCATGAGGCATTGTAAGGCTGACAGTTACAAGCATGACTCCTACAGGCAGAGGCATGATGGGACTTGTAGTTTTGCAACAGCCGGAGGGCCGCCAGTTTGTGACCCCTGCCATTTAGCATTAAAATTGAATTGTATGTGTGGTTAAGTGTTTAATATTGAAGTGAATAAGCAGAGTGTTTTTAAAGTATTCTGAGCGCGTGGTCAGCCACTGTTTATAGTGCAGATATTAGGGTAAGTATGGTACTGTAAGGATTACATTAATGTGAGGGATTAACTTAGGGGTTAGGTTAGTTTTGGAGTCAGGGTTTAGGGTGTTTATTTGATCATTTATTTTCATCTAGATTCCCTTTTCTAGCTGCATTAGAGAGGAGCCATTATAATTCAAGAAACAAGAAACCACCTCTTCTTTCTGTTGTGTATTGGTCTGCACATATGAAAATATCTATGAATATAATTATGCAGCCTTGAATAACAGAATTTAAAATTAGTTTGTACTAAAAGATTTGCTTTATATTGTATAATTACAATCCTGGGATAGGTAATGTGGATTGGGTTAACTAGATTTTATTATAGTTTTTAGTGTTAAGGGGTTCAAGGATATGGAGGGTTACATGTTAGAACCTGGTCTAATGTTAGGGACACTTGGGAAAACTCTGATTTCCTACTTATTTTAGGTCACCAAGAACTCCCAGTTCCACACATCAGTGTACCTGCTGTACATACAGCTGTGTAATAGATATAGTCAGTTTCCTTTAAATCTATATACTATGGTCATTAAAATATGGTTCTAAATCTAAAGGAATTTTAGCTTCTATTTGCAACATTGCTTTTTGGTTTACCTGTGTCATGAAGATTACTGAATGAGAAAGGAATATGCTTTTTTATGTGAAAGACATATAGTTTTATGATCTCACAATGACTTGGCAGTCTTTTGTTTAGCACTAAACCAACAATAAACTTGGTAAATCATCGGTATCATATATTTCATTTTTGTAAGTAAAAATGGCAAATTTTCACTACTTTTTTTTTCCACTGATCCATGGGTTTTGAAAATTAAATATTTAAACATGGGTCAGTACTATCCCACAAAATAGCTTTCAAATGGTACTACTTCAAAGAACAAAGTCTGTATTCTGAGTTTTGCAAAAGGAAATTTTAAAGCACTACATTTACCTTTTAAGCTTCATTGGAATTGGTTGCTCAGATAATGTGACAGTAATCATGCAAATTACCCATAGTGAACACTATCAAACCATATCACTAAAAAAATGAGGTGAGGGTGAATGACACAACTTGCATGTTGCATAAAGGAATGCAATCATCAGCATGTGTTTTTTTTTTTTTTGTTTATGTATATTTACACGTGCATTTATACTCACTGTGTACATCATGTAGTGTTCATTGAATATTGATGTTTGTAACTTTTTTTTTTTTTTTTTTTTAAATTGATATCACTGCCATTGCTGTATAACTAGACAACACAACCTAAACATTAGAAAGTGTTTTTGAAGCTAATGAGGGGGGATTTATCTTATACAACCATATGGTTGTGTGTGTGTTACTTTCAAACTCCTGCTGTTAAGGTTTAAATTTAAATTTACCTTAAGGACCTTATTGCAGTGCTGCTTATGCTGCCTTTAAGAGGGGACTCTAGACAAAACGTGTTTTCTTTTGGATAGAATGGCAACTCTCATTGCCTGCTTTGTCACAGAGCCCAGAAGTGAGATAAAATCCTCCAATAGCAATTAAAGTGAAATATAAATGAGAATGGGGACATAGACAGCAGTAAAAACATGGCTGATGTTCACATTCCCTCCCCAGTTTATGCAAATGTAAAGTTTTGTCTAGAGTTCAGTTTTAAGCACTACCGGGCTTATTTAAATAAACACTAAATAAAAACATAAAACCGGTGACTGCTGGTTATTTGAAATACTTACCTTAGGGTAACTGGAAATAGCTTGCCCCTGACACTGCTAACATCCTGAAAATGTAAACATAAGAACTGGGAGGGTGGTAGGGTGACAAAGTGCTACAAACACATCAGCAGTGGGGATGACTGCTTGTGTTCTCACATATGTCCTTTAGTACACCAGGAAATCTAAAAGCTGGAGTGATCTAATATGCAAATAGGGACTTCAACTTCTCCAACTATTAACTTTTATTATTCTTTATTGGCACAAAAGTGTGGTGGGCATCCTCATGGGCTAATAGGAAGGTAGGGGAGGACACAAGGCTAATCATTCCTATACTTTTCCTGCCTCACTAGCACTTATTTGCTTTTAGCACTTTTTTAGTATGTGATTTTGGATAATTTTAAAGTGAATGGCTGTGCAAAATAAATACAAAAAAAAAAATCACATTTCCCAGTGCTCTCTTTAAAATTGTTGTTACATACTGCATATTTTATTTTTATTTTGCCCAGATATGTTCTATAAATTTCTTGACTTTCTAGGTGACCAGTTTTTTTTTTTTTTTGGAGCCAGGAAAGTATAGGGGACCCTTTAACAAAGGTAGTTGAAGTAATACGTAGAAATCTTTCAATGCTTTAGGCCAAATAACATTCACAGAGTCAAGCAAACTATTACATTCCTTGTTTCATTACACATTCTACAAGGGAAGTAACATTTAATAAAATAAATACATATAAAAGAGTATTATGTTTCCATGGCACTAATATTTAGTGGCATGGTCTAACCCATATCAACCATTCAGATTTAATCTTGAATATTTATAGATCAGAGTAGTGAAATATTATTTTACTTGGTTTTACTTGTTTTTTGCCATCGTAAATAAGCCTATGTGTGTTGATCCTGTTGGTATCAGTTAGGAGAGACAGTAGCAGCAGTAGTGTTGGGAAATCACTGGGGAAAGTTTTACAAAATAAGATCTTCAAGCCAGTTCTGCAAAGGTAAGTATAAAAATAGGCCCATGCTGACTTCATTACCCTCCACCCTAGACCGTTCGTTTCTATTGATAACTAGTCCACTTTTGTTTTGTCTTTGCTCCCATTATTTTTATAAATTAGATAACCGTTTGTGTGCTAAATTTTTCACTTATAAATCGATGAAGAGAACTGGAAACATGCAAGTAGTCCTTGGATGACAAACATAGGAAAGTTAGTTTTAGGTGTTTAGATATTTGTTAGCTAAATAAAGCACATGCATAGGTCAATGTCACCTTGAGCCTGCCTCCCATAGTAGTGTGTGTTCTGTCATGTACTCATAGCATGCACATGCTCTCCATGTGTCTACTGTATTCAATTGATTTTGCTAAGCAATGTTATAATTAGCACTTGTTGATATAGGCATGACCAAGAAATGTGACACCTGTTACAGTATGTATGTTTTGTTTCAGGTTTTGATATAAGCATATAATTACACCCACAAAGTGCCAACATTGCTTCCAGTGAAGAAGTGATTGAGATATGAAGATTTGTGGGTTCAGTCATCCCTGCTGGGGCAAACTTCTTATTAAATAAATGTCAAATAGTATCACATAAATTTTTTTATTTTTTTTAAAAACCCATCTCATGGGTATGAACAATCTCAGCAATTATATATATAAATATATATGTGTAATGTAAGATTTCTAATGTTAGAGCTCTAATCCTAAATGCAGAAGCAGATTTGCCCAATAGAGGAACCCATTTCTCCTAATTCTTGTGGCAGTGCCTTCACAAATCTTCATTAGGACCCCAAAAGCATGATGTTGTAAAGCTTTGCAATGTGTACGTGTAAACGGTATATCATGTATTAAGGGTGTATACCTCAGAACCACAAAAAAATCATTGTGGCTGATTTACTATAAGAGTATATGACCTCAAAATGGCTTTTCACTTTGCTTAGTGAATGACATAAAGCTGTATTGATTTTGTTCATTCAGTTACATCAGAGCAAAAATTACATTTTCCTTGTATACGATTGGATATTCTCTGCAAAGTGAATTTTTACCTCATTTACTATGCTAAGTGAAACTTTTATTTTGCAAAGTGAACATGCTCTACTCATTTAGTAAATCAACCACACTGTGCTTCACAATTTGGTTCATGCTTATGGAAAACGCTTGGGAGAACTGCAGTAACGAAAAGCTTGTCTTCTGGGTAAGAATGTTTGTACTATAATTGTAGCAGTAAATTAAAGCTGAGGTTTAGGCATTCCAAATTTTACACTTAGCATTGAAGGATAACCCAGTGAAGACTGCTACTGACTCTGCCCTTGAGTCCCCAGTTCTGTATACCTGGTGTGACCTTTAAAATAAATTCCAACTCTCCTTGTTGGGTTTCTTATTTGATGAATGCAACAAGAACAGTGAAGAAAACCTCAAGGTAGGCAGGCATTGTAGACTGGTACTATATAGTATTTATTTGTGATACTTTTTTTTTTTTAAGAGAAATTACCTTTCTGGAACACATTGTGAACTATTTCAGTTTACAGTGTCAGGATTTCAGTATGGTGCCAAAAACATAAACAAGGTCTTGACCATTTTGCTGGATTTCAGATGGACTAGCTACCAGGGAAGACCAGCACTTAATAGATGTGAGAGGTCTGTGAGTTATAGCCCCAAGACCTTCCATTTAACCAGCTGTAATAAAAGTGAATGAAAATAAGCAGCTTGGACCCTGGGCAATTCTCAACTTCAGGCTGCGTTATTTATTAAAATAATCTAATTAGGTGATATTTGTATTTATTGTTTCTGTTGAAAAGAAATCATTGTGGGCAACTTCTCACAGTGATTAAGTATTTTATATTCCTTGAGATAATGTCATTTGGCCTATAACTTAATGCAGAATAGTATAAACGGCTTGGCTGGGATAATATGGGGATTTATAAATGTTGTGCTTGGCCAAGTATTGTCATTTTTACTTAGCATATAAGAAATGTTTTTTACTGGAGTAATAAAAGTCAGCTCCCATGGATTAAAGCTGATCTCCAGGTTTCATTTAACTTTAACCAGAGAAAATTGAGCACTGTCTGTGATACTTTTTTTATTTGCACTAACATATAATTTTTTTCAGGACAAGCTTTCAGGGTATGTCCCCTTCTTTAAGGTCCAAGCAGTACTGCCTGGACCTTGAAGAAGGGGACCTCCCCCCGAAAGCTTGCCTTGAAAAATCGTATTTTAGTGCAAATAAAAAAAGTATCACGGACAGTACTCAATTTTCTCTGGCATAATTGAACTAATACAGCTACAATCACCTCAAGCATTTAACTTTAAATCATTTGTTTGGACCATGCTTCCTCTGATTGGCTTAAGGGAAGCTTTCAATTCATTCACAGAATGCAGAGCTTCCACTGAATGGCTGAGCAGCACTCTTGACAGCCTGACTTGATTTTGTTTCAGAAGCAGGGCGGGAAGGTCTCATCCCACTGCAGAAACACAGAACTGTATACTATAGGTTGTTGAGGGTACATACAGAGTATACAATGCTCCCAGCCACTGCAACTGTTAGTGAAGTAACTAGTTTGAACCAGCTTGGTCCAAACTATTTAAAGTTAAATGAAACCTGAAGTTTAACTTTAATTTAGTGTATTGTATCTGCTGCAGGTAAGTGGGTTTATTTATGTAATTGATTTCATTTGTAATTTTTTTATTCTTACATTTACTTCAGTTTTTCATCCCAGTAAAAGTTTTATTTTCTTGTCCGTTAAGAGAGACAGGATTCAGAGACAATTGGGTTATACTGCTGCCTACAGAAGGATTTGGACAGTGGCAACAAAATAACAGTGGCCAGTCTAGTATAACCCTTTACACTGCCAGCATGCTTCAGGTTTTTGCTAGTGCCCTCGGAAGATGCATGTCTTTTCTCTACTGAGAAAAGCTTACCTGTTTTTCTTGTCATTTCATCTTCAGCATTATGTTTTTGCTTCAATCAAGACTTCATCTACACACCTCTTGGACTGATATATTTATGCATTTTATAGAGATATCCAGATTGGCATATTCCCAGAAAGAACTTTGGAGGCTGGACTGAAAGATTTGAGGGCCTACATGGAATGTGACCTTCAAGCTCTGGGCTCTGCTTTCACACTTTCCAGTCCTTTGTGGTGTGACACATTCTATGAAGACTCAATAATGAGTAGATATGTGGGCTGATCATCAGGAGCATCTATATTTTTTCTTACAGGTGCCTGATGCCATTATTACACCCGTTTCCCTTCCGTTTCCAAGGAAAGAGTTAATACGCTGAGCAACTAAGTGCTGCATCACTGGTTGGAGTGTTACGCATGCTCTGTTCTCTTTCAGCTTTTCAACATGAGGTAGCATCTTACTGCCATTGCTCCTATTCACTAGAGACATACAGTTCCACCTCTGTCGGTCCTTGCTGCCACCTACAGTGACCTGGTCACCTACCAGCCATTAGAACTCTTCTGCTCTCAACAACTGCTACATTCTCAAAGAAGTTGTCTTTATTAACCACTTCAGCCCCGGAAGGATTTCACACTTTAGGACCAGAGCACTTTTTGCGATTCGGCACTGCGTCGCTTTAACTGACAATTGCGTGGTCGTGCGATGTTATACCCAAACAAAAGTTGCGTCCTTTTTTCCCCACAAATAGAGCTTTCTTTTGGTGGTATTTGATCCCCTCTGCGTCATTTCTGATCGCCGCTATAAATAAAAAAAAGAGCGAAAATTTTTAGAAAAAAAC
Organism: Glandirana rugosa; assembly: GCA_018402905.1. Taxonomy (NCBI): domain Eukaryota; kingdom Metazoa; phylum Chordata; class Amphibia; order Anura; family Ranidae; genus Glandirana; species Glandirana rugosa. The sequence goes on along the minus strand of BLSH010370751.1, from coordinate 294,343 downwards.
AGTTTTTCTTACTTTAAAAAACTTTTTTTTCATTGGTTTTGGACACTTTATATTCTTCCTCATATTTTTGGTTTAAAAAATCGCAATCTGCGTTTGATTGGTTTGCGCAAAAATTGCCGCATTTAAGGATGATGAGAATTAATTTCTGGGGTTTTTATTTATTTTTTTATTTTTTCCTAGTAATGGCGGCGATCTGCGATTTTTAGCGCCACTACGATATTGTCGCGGACATGTCGGACCATTTTGACACTTTTTTGGGACCATTGGCGTTTATACAGCGATCAGTGCTATAAAAATGCTCTGATTACTGTGTAAATGCCATTGGCAGTGAAAGGGTTAACCTGGAGGGGGTGCTCTAAGGGTTAACTGTGTTCCCTCAGTGTGTTCTAATATAGAGGAAGTGTTCCATATAGAGAAAGCCTGTAATCACAGCCCTTCCCCCTCTATGAGAACGGAGATCCCTGTTTACATGCACGGATCTCCATTCTTTCACTGCAGGGGGGCCATCGTGGGTAGCCGGTGGCAATAGAGACCGCCCTACCCGCTCCCTGCCCCCCCCCCCGGACACAGTGAGCACGCGAGCGCGCCTCCGGCGGCGCACGGTCAGAATGCTAGTTATCGCAGCCGCCTTCCTGTGACAGCAGTTTGCAATAACGAGCCATCTATGTCCGAAAGAGATATACCTTGTGAAGGAGATATAATCTTGTGTGACTCCCTTGTGTCAATTGGGAATCTCGTGGGGGAGGTCCAATTGGGAAAGTGACGGTTACCGTAAATGTGTCATTAGTCTCGTAAAAATATCGTGACTAGCGACATATTTGCGGTTACCAGGGTTT
>BLSH010370751.1:245011-271311 GCA_018402905.1 Glandirana rugosa | reverse complement strand
TATAGTGAACTTGGTGTGGAGTTATTTACTTTAAGGTCATCACAAAGGACAAGGGGGCACTCTTTACGTCTAGAGGAAAAAAGATTTCATCTACAAATACGGAAAGGTTTCTTCACAGTAAGAGCTGTGAAAATGTGGAATAGACTCCCCCCAGAGGTGGTTTTGGCCAGCACGGTTGATTGCTTTAAAAAAGGCCTGGATTCTTTCCTTAATGTAAATAATATAACTGGGTACTAACATCTTTAGGTAAAGTTGATCCAGGGTGAATCCGATTGCCTCTCGGGGAATCAGGAAGGAATTTTTTCCCCCGTTATAGCAAATTGGATCCATGCTTTGCTGGGGTTTTTTGCCTTCCTCTGGATCAACTGTGGGTGAAGGATTGTATATGGGATTATTTGGTTGTATGTGTGTATGTGTATATGTGTGTATGTATGTATATATATATATATATATATATATATATATATATATATATGTATATACATTTTTTTTTTTTTTTGGTTGAACTGGATGGACTTGTGTCTTTTTTTCAACCTGACTAACTATGTAACTATGTAACACTGTCCAGTCAGGATAACTAAGCCACTTCCCAGCCGTCATTTTGCATACTGCGGTCGGGAAGTGGTTAAAGGTGCAGGAACACACTGGACACCTAGCACATTGTACAATGGCTGCAAAGGTGCCAGTGTGTTTACCTGACCTAATACAAGCATACAAAAAGTAAGCCGCTGCCTCCATCTATAACTGTTTTTTATAGCAAGGAGCATTAGAGGGCAACAAATGACAAGAAGCAACCAAGGAATAATCCAAGGAAAAAACAAGCTCGCTTATCAAACAGCTTGAAACCAGCCAAATTAACCAGTCTAACAGTATGTGTTAAAAACATGGGATTGGTTGCACACATTTGCAAATGCATGCGTAAGCTAGAGGGCACTGGCAAGGCTCCCTGTGACCTCTAGTCCCTATCTCTGACTTATGAGAGACTCCACTACTCCCTATGTGGAGTCTCTCATAAGTCAGAGATAGCATGCATTTGCAAATGTGTGCAACCAATCCCCTGTTTTTAACGCATACTGTTAGGTTAATTTGGTTGTTTTCAGGCTGGTTGGTAAGTGAGCTTGGTTTTTCCTTGGATTTTTCCTTGGTTGTTTTTTGTCACTATATCAATCAAGTCAGTAGTATAAAAAAATAGAGCTAGAGTTCCAGAATGTATAAGCCCCACACCATCTGGAAATTCTATTACCTGCGCCAATGATATCCACTGAAAGTGGGTGATAAATGGTCAGATGTACCACTAGTTGCTACTGTTCTAAATTACAAATAAAACCAATACAACATAAGCCAACAAACATTTGACATATGCAGCAGCGCTAAAACATATCAATAACGTGCAAGTTATCAGATAATCCGACAGGGTATGAAAAAATCACTATGCGAATAGATCCACAAGTCCCAGTACAAATTAAAGTTAAAATGTCCACAATTCACAGTGATGAGTTGTGTAAGTGAGTGTCTATAATTCCCGAGGAAATTTCACACAACACCTCGTGCACAGGTAAGACCGTGAATCCCTTCACCAGTTATTGGATTCTTACCAGAACTTGTTGCTTGGCATTCTCATGCATTCTCATGCACAAGCAGACCAGCCTTTTAGTGTGACTCCGACACTAACCACGTTGGCAATCTCATCTCTTAACTTTCATTTATACTGGGACTTCTGGATCTATTCGCATAGTGATTTTTTTCATACCCTGTCAGATTATCTGATAACTTGCATGTTATTGATATGTTTTAGTGCTGCTGCATATGTCAAATGTTTGTTGGCTTATGTTGTACAAGTCAGTAGTGTGCCTAGTATTGTGAGTTAATCAACTAGAGATTGATATCTTACGCTGGATGATGTGTATAATCACCACATATGTGGAGTGAACACACTGTGAATCTAAATTATGAAAAAGTGGGTTGCTGCTATTTAAAGTTTGAAAAAGTGCCTAGTATTCTCACCTGCTGGACGTCTGTTGATGAAACCTACCTGGTCCAGGTGGATTCATTTTTTGCCACACTGCTCTTATGGATCACAGGAGTGCAGTTTGCTCTGCACTCCTGTGACCCATTTTCAGCCGACAGTGGGCTAAAGCCCGATGTTGGCTGATGTCACACAGTTGGTCCAGGTTTGGACTTGTGTGAAAGATCAGTCAGTAGCTGCCCAGAAGTCTGGACTAGCACCTGGCTCAACAGCCCAGTGTTTCAGCATGCATTAACACTTTGCGAACAAATGCAGCCAAAGAAAAAATTGACAGTCGGCTCTATTCACAAATGGATAAAGTAAGGTAAGATACCGCACAACGTTTTTCAAAAATTGTTTTGGTATTCAGTAAAAAAACACTACTAAAATACTGCATGTGCTATTTTATGAAGTCATGTGGTATTTGAGTAGTGAAAGCCTACGGTAATTTACCACCAGTGGTAGCTGATGTCCTTAAGAAAACTGTAAACAGCTGCTTGTTAAGGAGCCAGTGGCTGGTGTCCTTAACAACCAAGATAGAACGCGAAAGGCATATATCAGAGGAGAGTAAAAAAAAAAAAACCCAAGAAAAGTTTTACTTATATTAATAGTAAGAAAGGAACGTTAGAACATATTGGCCCCATAAGGATGATGAAGGGAATCTGGTTACAAAAGACGGAGAGATGGAAAAGGTTTTGAATTCATTCTTCTCATCAGTCTTCACAAGGGGACTCAGTAACCAAGACTGTAATGTTAATCTTCATAACGCATCACAGGAAGCACCCTCATTGCTAAGAGAGGACAGAATTAGAAATAGACTTGAAAAACCTAACATTAATACGTCACCGGGACCAGATGGCTTGCACCCGAGGGTCCTTAAGGAACTCATTCAAGTGATAGCCAGACCATTGCTCCTAATTTTTATGGACAGTTTACTGACTGGAATGGTACCAGCTGATTGCAGAAGAGCCAGTGTAGCGCCAATATTTAAAAAAGGGCAGAGATACATCCCTAGAAACTACAGGCCAGTTAGCCTAACATCAATAGTCTGCAAGCTCTTTTAGGGGATGATAAGGGACTATATACAAGATTTTAGTAATGAAAACGGTATCATTAGCAGTAATCAGCATGGATTCCTGAAGAATCGTTTTTTGCCAGACTAATCTATTAACCTTCTATGAGGAAGTGAGCTGCCATCTAGATAAAGGAAGGCCTGTAGATGTGTTGTGTCTGGATTTTGCAACGGCATTCAATAAAGTTCCCCATAAATGTTTACTGTACAAACTAAGGTCTGTCGGCATGGACCAAAGGGTGAGTACATGGACTCAAAACTGGCTACAGGGGTGAGTCCAGAGGGTGGTACTAAATGGTGAGTACTCGGAATGGTCAGGTGTGGAAAGGTGGGGTCCCCCAGGACTCTGTCCTGTGACCAATCCTATTTATTTATTCATAAACGATCTGGAGGATGGGATGAACAGCTCAATCTCAGTATTTGCGGACGACACAAAGCTAAGCAGGGCAATAACTTCTACGCAGGATGTGGAAACAAGATCTAAACAAATTAATGGGGTGGGCAACTACATGGCAAATGAGGTTTAATGTTGAAAAATGTAAAATAATGCATTTGGGTGCCAAAAATATGCATGCAATTTACTCGCTAGGGGGAGAACCTCTGGGAGAATCTAGGTTGGAAAATGACTTGGGGTTCTAGTATATGACAGGCTCAGCAATAGCATGCAATGCCAGGCTGCTGCAAGTAAAGCCAACAGAATATTGGTATGCATTAAAAAGGGGATTCACTCCAGAGATAAAACGATAATTCTCCCATTCTACAAGACTCTGGTCCGACCGCACCTGGAGTATGCCGTCCAATTCTGGGCTATGCTGGAACTGGAAAGGGTCCAGAGAAGGGCAACAAAGCTAATAAAGGGACTGGAGGATCTCAGCTATGGGGAAAGACTACAAGCATTGAACTTATTCTCTATGGAGAACAGCCGCTTGAGGGGGGATATGATTTCAATGTACAAATACCATACTGATGACCTTACAATAGGTAAAAAAACTTTTCAGTGAAAGAGAATTTAAAAAGACACGCAGCCATTCACTAAAATTAGAACAGAAGCGGTTTAACCCTAAACTGCATAGAGGGTTCTTCACTGTAAGAGCGGTAAGGATGTGGAATTCTCTTCCACAAGCAGTGGTTTCAGCGGGGAGCATCACTAACTTCAAAAAACTATTAGATGGGCCCCTAAATGGCCACAATATACAGGGTTATACAATGTACTATTTGCATATAAGCACACACACACACACAGGTAGGACTGGATAGACTTGTGTATTTTTTTCAACCTCACTAACTATGTAACCAGTAAACACCACACTTGTTAAGGAGCGGATGGCCGCCAGGTCCTTAACAACCGATGAGTCATCAGCTGTCAGTTCGATTGCCCACTGAAAGTTGAATGTAAAAAAAGAATTGCTGGCAATAAAAAATGAAGAAAAAAAAACGGCATTACTCCACCAATCCATACCAGGCCCTTTGGGGTTTGTTAAATGGGGCTTTCCAGATTTCAATAAGCCCCAGCTTCGCAGACCCCCACAACAACCAGCCAGGGTTGTGGGGAAGAGGTCCTTGTAACCATCGACAAGAGAATAACATTGATTATCTCACTAAATGGCTTTTGCCTGGGGAAGGGATGGCACCAGGATACACTATGGAAAGAAGGCAAGCCAGCATAGGCAGTGTGATGCTTTGGGCAATGTTCTTATTGGGAAACCTTGGGTCCTGCTGCCATTCATGTACATGGTACTTTTACACATACCACCTACTGTACCTAAACATTGTTGGTGACCAAGTACACCCCTTCATGGAATTGGTATACCCTAATAGCAGTGGCCTCTTTCATCAGGATAATACGCACTGCTGTAATATACAGTGGATACGGAAAGTATTCAGACCCCGTTAAATTTTTCACTCTGTTATATTGCAGCCATTTGCTAAAATCATTTAAGTTCATTTTTTCCCTAATTAATGTACACACAGCACCCCATATTGACAGAAAAACACAGAATTGTTGACATTTTTGCAGATTTATTAAAAAAGAAAAACTGAAATATCACATGGTCCTAAGTATTCAGACCCTTTGCTCAGTATTTAGTAGAAGCACCCTTTTGATCTAATACAGCCATGAGTCTTTTTGGGAAAGATGCAACAAGTTTTTCACACCTGGATTTGGGGATCCCCTGCCATTCCTCCTTGCAGATCCTCTCCAGTCCTGTCAGGTTGGATGGTGAATGTTGATGGACAGCCATTTTTAGGTCTCTCCAGAGATGCTCAATTGGGTTTAAGTCAGGGCTCTGGCTGGGCCATTCAAGAACAGTCACGGAGTTGTTGTGAAGCCACTCCTTCGTTATTTTAGCTGTGTGCTTAGGGTCATTGTTGGAAGGTAAACCTTCGGCCCAGTCTGGGGTCCTGAGCACTCTGGAGAAGGTTTTCTTCCAGGATATCCCTGTACTTGGCCGCATTCATCTTTCCCTCGATTGCAACCAGTCGTCCTGTCCCTGCAGCTGAAAAACACCCCCCCAGCATGATGCTGCCACTACCATGCTTCACTGTTGGGACTGTATTGGACAGGTGATGAGCAGTGCCTGGTTTTCTTCACACATACCGCTTAGAATTAAGGCCAAAAAGTTCTATTTTGGTCTCATCAGACCAGAGAATCTTATTTCTCACCATCTTGGAGTCCTTCAGGTGTTTTTAGCAAACTCCATGCAGGCTTTCATGTGTCTTGCACTGAGGAGAGGCTTCCGTCGGGCCACTCTGCCATAAAGCCCCAACTGGTGGAGGGCTGCAGTGATGATTGACTTTCTACAACTTTCTCCCATCTCCGGAATGCATCTCTGGAGCTCAGCCACAGTGATCTTTGGGTTCTTCTTTACCTCTTTCACCAAGGCTCTTCTCCCCCGATAGCTCAGTTTGGCCGGACGGCCAGCTCTGGGAAGGGTTCTGGTTGTCCCAAATGTCTTCCATTTAAGGATTATGGAGGCCACTGTGCTCTTAGGAACCTTAAGTGCAGCAGAATTTTTTTTTGTAACTTTGGCCAGATCTGTGCCTTGCCACAATTCTGTCTCTGAGCTCTTCAGGCAGTTCCTTTGACCTCATGATTCTCATTTGCACTGTGAGCTGTAAGGTCTTATATAGACAGGTGTGTGGCTTTCCTAATCAAGTCCAATCAGTATAATCAAACACAGCTGGACTCAAATGAAGATGTAGAACCATCTCAAGGATGATCAGAAGAAATGGACAGCACCTGAGTTAAATATATGAGTGATATATGTGTCACAGCAAAGGGTCTGAATACTTAGGACCATCTGATATTTCAGTTTTTCATTTTTAATAAATCTGCAAAAATGTCAACAATTCTGTGTTTTTCTGTCAATATGGGGTGCTGTGTGTACATTAATGAGGAAAATAAATTAACTTAAATGATTTTAGCAAATGGCTGCAATATAACAAAGAGTGAAAAATGTAAGGGGGTCTGAATACTTTCCGTAACCACTGTATATGTAATTTTTTTTCTTCAGTGTTGTAATGATAGATGAATAAATATATACACTGCGCTCAGTATTACAAAACTGAAAGTAAAAAGATGTAATCCAATTGGCAGTCTGATAAACAAATGACAAAAGGTTGGATCCCACTCTGATTTGCAGAAAGTGCTTGTGCTCTCATAACATAACAGACAGTGCTCCAAAGTGCAAGTAGGGTGTCCCACATGGATGTACACTCACCCTTATTTATGGACCACCTATCACTAGCGTGGTCAAACACGTTTGTGGGGTAACCCCTGGTGGCTGGTTGACTGTCCGGCTCCTTGTGAGAATATCCTCCCAGGTGCGTTTTAAAAAAATATCAGGATAAACTTCATTGCGCAAATATCAAATTCCGTTTATTAAAATCAGGTTAAAAACAAAGGAAACACATTGTTTGGTGCCTATCGTCCCCGGCACTCAGCGTGTATTGCAGGTGATTTGATAGGCTAATCAGCCCGTATGTTGTGGAACCACCATCACTACGGCTTGGCTCGGCTTGATCCCTGGATTAGAGATGTGAGCAGAAGCAGGCCGCTGTGACGCGATCACACTTTGGCGCGTTTCAGCCAATCAGCGGGCTGTCAACAGGAAGCTCTACCTTTTAATGATAGATGACCTCAGCCACAGGCTGTGTATATAATGTGCATGAAGGACTTTGTATATAATCTGGTGATCGCTATGATCACTTCAGCTCCCGAAGATTTACTCCCCTTCCTGACCAGGCCATTTTTTGCGATACGGCATTACCTTACTTTGACAATTACACGGTCATGCGATGCTATACCCAAATATTTTTGCACTATAAACAAAGAAAGGATAATTTTGAAAAAAAATTTATTTACTTTCTGCTATAAAACATATCCAATAAAACAATGTAAAATGTCTTATGTATATAAGTGATTCTGCACAGCACGGCTGCCCTTTAGCAGCAAATCCGCTATAGGGCGGTTGACAAGTAGATAATTAGCACAGTTAATGCATCACCTTACTTAACCTTTTGGCTGCCAGAGCCGTTTTTGAATTTTTTGCATACATGTTTAAAAAATCATTTTCGGCCTGAAGAATAAACAAAACCCCCAAACATATATTTTCCGAAAGCCGACACCCGAGATAATAAAATAGTGATGGTTCCAGTTTTTTATGTCACACGTTATTACCGCAAAGCTCTAGGGAAAGCAAAATTTCAGTAAAAAAAACACTAAAGGCAAATAAATGCAATAAACTACCCACATTTTTGGTAAAATATTAAAGACAAAGTTGCACCGAGTAAATACCCAACATGTTCAACCTTAAATGTGTGTATGCCTGTGAAATGGCAACAGACTTACCCTATATTTTCTATCAGTAACACTTCAAAAGCTACCTATAGGTATCAGTTCAGTGTTACGAAGGAGGTCTTGTGTTAGAATTATTGCTCTCGCTCCGGCGCGCGCAGCGATCTGTAACGTGTATTGAAATCAATGCTTTCACACGTAGGCGCCCCCGACGCATTGCGTTTGTTTTTACATGCGTATATATGGGGGTGGGGAGGCCTCAAAAATTTTTGGGGAGGATTTTATGTGCTTGGGTGTAACTTTTTTTTTTGCAAAAAAAATAAATTTTGTTTTACTTAACCACTTCAGGGGCTGAAGTGGTTAAGTAAAACAAAATTTATTTTTTTTGCAAGGATTTCCAGCTTTAGGACCGGAGCCCTTTTTGCGATTCGGCGCTGCGTCGCTTTAACTGAAAATTGCGCGGTCGTGCGACGTTGTACCCAAACAAAATTTGCGTCCTTTTTTTCCCACAAATAGAGTTTTCTTTTGGTGGTATTTGCTCACCGCTGCGTCATTTCTGATCGCCGCTATAAACAAAAGAAGAGCGACAATTTTGCAAAAAAACCCAAATTTCATACTTTTTGCTAGAATACAAATCCAAAAAAAAAATATAAAAAAACATTTTTTTTCACCGTTTTTGGCCGATTTATATTCTTCCTCATATTTGCGATTAAAAAAATTGCAATCGGCGTTTATTGATTGGTTTGCGCAAAAGTGGTCGCGTTTACGGATGATGAGAATTCATTTTTGGGTTTTTTTTTTTTTTACTAGTAATGGCGGCGATCTGCGATTTTTAGCGGTACTGCGATATTTCAGCGGACATGTCGGACTATTTTGACACTTTTTTTGGGACCATTGGCATTTATACAGCGATCAGTGCTATAAAAATGCACTGATTACTGTGTAAATGTCATTGGCAGTGAAGGGGTTAACCTGCAGGGGGCGCTCTAAGGGTTAAGTATGTTCCCTGGGCGTGTTCTAACTGTAGGGGGACTGCCCTGGCTGGGGAAGGGAAGTGGTCACAGCCTTCGTATACAGGAAGGCTGTGATCACAGCCCTTCCCCCTCACACAGAACGGAGGTCCGTGTTTACATGCACGGACCTCCGTTCCTTCGCTCCGGGGGGGCCATCGCGGGTAGCCGGCGGCAATCGAAGCCGCCGCACCCGCTCCCTGGCCCTCCCCGAACACAGTGAGCGCGGCCGCCCGTCATATGACGGCGATTTGCACTCACGAGCCACCTTGTCGTCGTCAATTGCCGATCGGCGGTCGGCAAGGGGTTAAAGCAGAGCTCCACCCAAAAGGGGAAGCTACACTTATCTGCCTCGTCCCCCTCTCGGGTGCCACATTTGGCACCTTTCGGGGGGAGCATGAACCTGGTTTTGACAGGTACCCGCTCCCACTTCCAGGTGATCTCGCCCCCCCCTCCTTCCCTCGCCGCTGGGCCATTCACAAAGCACATGCGCAGTAAGGAACAGGCTGTGAAGCTGCAAGGCTTCACTACCAGTTTCCCTTACAAGCAATGGCAGCACCTGAGAGCCAATGGAAAAATCGGCTGGGGTGAAGACACTGCTGGATTCCTGGACAGGTAAGTGTCCTAATATTAAACGTCAGCAGCTACAGTATTTGTACTTGGACCTCCTTTTTAACCTTTTTTTTCATTACATAGGGGACAAAAAGTTCCCTATTTTTAGTTTTTTAGGTGACAGGATCTCTTTAGTGAGACATGCAGAGTCTAAAAGACCCTGCATATCTCCCCTGTGCTCCACTTAATGTTTTGCAATGCAGATCGCATTACAAAACATCTTTTCTTGGCTAAGCTAGCCAAGGACACCAAGAGCTTGATGCGGAAGAGACGTTGCTTTCTGGGTCACAACAAGAAGGGGATGAGAGCAGACGTGTGCTCTTCTCTTTCACCTCCAGCCGGAGCCTGAAAAGCATGGTGGGATGCGGGGGGGGGGGGGCGGTACAGGGGGGTGTCTGGGAAATTGGGTGGCAGCGCTGCTGCCTGTCAGTTTCACACACAATCCCGGTGGCTAGAGCCACCGGATTGTGTTTATAACCCCCCGTTGTCAGGTCCGTATGACGTACGAACTTGGCAGCCTAAGGGTTAAAGCAGTTTTTAGAAGTGCCAAAGATTTTTGAGACTAAGACCCCTTTCAGATGGGGCACGTCCGTTTTGATCGACTTCGCTTGCTCAGCAGGGATCGATCCATTGACCTCCGTTGAGCAGGCGGATGAGAGGTCCGTCTCCCCTCACTGTGCTGACATGGACCTGTCAGAGCCCCACTCTCCTCTATGGGGAAATCGAATGAAAACAGACCACTTGTCCTTTTTCATCTGATCCCATCCGATCTGCCAGACGGATGGAAAATAGGACCTCCATCCATCTGGATTTGGCAGGCTGGATCGGATAATGACGGATGTCAGTGGACATGTCACCGCTGACATCTGTCGCTCCATAGAGGTGAATGGAGTGTCCAATCATGTCCGCTTGAAAAACGGACAGGCGGGCCTGATCGAAGGAGAGTTGATAGACTTAGACCATAGACCTCGCGAGAGTTGATGACACAGTTGGCAGGGGTGCAATGAGCTCGGCCCAAGTGCAAGATGCAGATGTGAGATAGGCCGCCTGGATTTCCAGGATGTTTGCAATGATGTCTGCCGTATTAAATGCCCATCTCTCTTGAACCAACGTCTGGCTGCAATGTGCCTCCTAGCCTATTGCATTGGACCTGTGGTAAATGTGGTCCAGAAGACATGCCTTAATGAATGTGGCTTTACAAGCATCTCCCTGCTTGTCCACTAGTGCAGACCCCTGTGCATCAAACTTGTTTGCTATATGGACCAGGATAGATGGTTTGCTCAATTGCTTCAGGAATTCTAGGTTAAGGTACCTGAGGTATCCATGTGTCCATGGGACCATCTGGATATAGGTAGTCAAAAAACCCTATTAAGTTGAGTTAGCTTGAGGCTATTAGTTAGGACCATGTCCTCACTCTCCTTATTTTCTAAATGATCGCCCACATCTTGTGAGATAGTAGGGACACCGTCCCATTTGCGGTATTGAATAAGGCATCTAAACTAGAGAAAAGATGACTCCTTGATTTGATGATTTACCATCCAGCCGTATCTTGATAGTGTAGGCCACAGCCTCCACCTCTGTTCCACTAGCCAGGCTGGATCTTTTGTTAAGAGGAGGATATCATCTTGTTAGTGATAAGGACTGCGACCCAGTTCTCATAGAGAAGCTTGGATAGTGATCCAAGCTCCCGTGAGGGCTCTGAAAGAAGTACAAGGTCCGAAGGGGAGGTTCTGGAATTGTAGAAGGACTTATTTGATAAAAAAAACCCAGGTACTTCTGTAACAGTTACAGGATGGGTGCGTGTGAGTAAACATTCCTGAAACCCCGGGTACTTCTAATTCTGTTGTTCTGGGAGATCAAGTCTGACATTTTTTCCTGTGATGGAAACCGCATTCTGTAACCTTTCTTCAAAGAGTGTTTTACCATCAAAGTATTTAGGCTAGGTTTCCACTATTGGGACCCCAAAGTCGTGCGATTTAGAGTGTGACTCTGATGCAACCCCGAGTGCAGCTCTGACCCAACTTTACACTCTCTGCATCAAAGTTGCATCAAAAGTCGGAACAAAGTAGCGCAAAAACCTTTTTTGGAGTCGATGCGACTTGAGTCGCACCAATTAGAACAGGGTCCATTGAAATACATAAATTTTCACTTGTCATGTGACTTCATGTGTCAAGTCGCATAGCAACTCGCAGCATTTTGTTCTGATGCAGTGTCAGCTGCCTGTAGTTCTAACCACAATGCCTGTATTGCTATTGCAAGAGGTGACATTGATTCTGCGAATTATTGCAATTTAATCCATTGCTGCCTCATCAGTGAAATCTTCTAAGAGCTATAATTCGCCCCAAAAGCCTTGCCTATATTTTCTTTAAGGACATTTGTGGAATCGCTGTTTCCCTGTCTTCGGTCCATGCCCGCATGGCCTTGGATACAGATAAGGCAATTGCTGGCTTCCAGGCATTTGCCTGCAATTTGGTAAGCTCCTTTCAGTCAGGGTCTGTTCATCTACCTAGAGCAGTGATTCTCAACTCCTGTCCTCAGGACCCACTAACAGGCCAGATTTTAAGTATTACCTTGGGGAGATGTAGTCTAGAATACCGCAATCACTGAGCAGCAAATTATATCACCTGTGATGTATTTCAGTTATCTTGCAAACCTGGGTTGTTAGTGGGTCCTGAGGACAAGAGTAGAGAACCACTGACCTAGAGGATCCTCCATTGAGGCTGCATAATCGATTGGTGAAATGAAATTCTCTGCCACTGCTGTTGGTGGACTCTCTGGTATTGCAGAATGTTGTTCTGACAGTGGATACATTTTCCTAGGCAAATGAGAGAAAAAATGTTGTTTTTTTTTTTCAACGACATCTCTGATATCCCCCAGAGGAAAGAAGGAAACCTGCTCCCTTAGAAATGGGAGGTACATCTTTGACTTCTCAGATGTATCTGGCCTTACAGCCTGGACATAAGGCTGAACTAAGGAAGAGTTGACGTCCGAGGGTCGTACTCTTCTGAGCTATCCTTAAATGGCCATTATCATCCCAATGTCTAGGAGGGATACTGGCTGCGTGGTGAGAGGATTCTCTCAAGAATGGGCTAGGAAGAGTTAACTTCTCTGGAGGAGCTTGAACTAATTGCTGCGCTGGAACTGCTGTTGCTCATTCTGATATGCAACCTTTGCACAACTTTTGAGCAGGTTGGTTACCCGTTAACCGTCTGACTCTCTGTTTGCTGGATAGAGTCTAAGCCTCGCTTTTCACTTTTGCGACCCCCACAGTCGCACGATCTGGAGTGCGACCTCGATGCGAGTGAAGCAACTTTACGTCCTCTGGACCCAAGTCGCATCAAAGGATGGAACCAAAGCCATGCAGGAGTCTTCCCAATGTTGCATGTTGCTGACCTTCAAAGTTGCATATATGGGAACAGGTGCCGCTAAACACAATGGGTTGTGATCTGTCATGCGACCCGTACGACAGGTTGCACCAAGTGGAAACGCAGCCCAAAACTGCTTTTGCCGACCAATTCAGTTGGCAATGGGAAGGCCCCGCATGCTCGGCATTTTCAGGGATTAGAGAATTGATGAGCATGAAGCATTGTGACTTTCCATAGATGCACCTTTGCTGCTTGCATGATATCCTGATCTGGATGGTGTGCTGGTTTGGGCTTTTATATGTTGCTTTGATATCCACTTGGACTTCTTCTGGCATCCATGGCTGAAATACATAAATGTACCTTTTTTTTTTTACTTACCTGGACGATGGTCCTTACCATTTCTTTTTTTTTAAAGTTGGAGAGGGACTTGGTTGGGTGGTATACAGCTCCTGATAGGCAGCGGACAGAAAAAAGCAGCTATAGGAAAAATAAGGAAGTTAGCGACTGTTATTTCACTGAGAGCAGAGTGGTATTCCTAAGTAAGTACAAAGAAAGGAAATCACGGTAAATATAAATAGGACAAGGTTCCCTCCAGGAGCTTCCAGTAAAGGGAACCTCCTAAGATGGCAACAGTTTAAAACTCGCCCCTGTTGAAGATGGCCACTAAGGCCTCAGGTCAGACTGCGCATGTGTGGTCACGGGCACCAGGACCTGTCCGAGCCAGCTCCTGCTGTACGTGCATGCGCAGAGCGGCTAGGAGACGCGAATCGTGTGGCGACCACTAAAGTGGCAGGGAAATGAAGATATAAGCTATGGGGGGGGGGGGGGCGTCGGGAAATGTAGATAGACAAGGAAAGCAAGATGACAGGAAGGAGAGGTGAGGGGTAATTAATGACAGGCAGGATAGAAGGAGAAAACAAACCAATAAGATACAGCTGCACAACAACAAAAGGGATCACACAATCCCATATTCGCAATCCTATACCCACAGTTGATCCAGAGGATGGCAAAAAACCACAGCAAAGCATGATCCAATTCGCTACAGCGGGGGGTGGGGGAGATTCCTTCCTGACCACCCGAGAGGCAATCGGATATTCCCTGGTTCAACTTACCTATAAATGTTAGTACCCAGTTATATTATGTACCTTCAGGAAAGGAAGTGAGAGGGGATGGATGACGAGAGAGACCTGGAAGGGTAAGGCAAAGTGAAAATTAAATACAGCTGCTTTCAGAGGTAAGGTCATTCGACTATCATTCACTGACCATGAGGTATGAGGTAAAAAAGGAGAATGCTGGGAGGGCACTAGCCCTTTTCTTTTATAATATTCACTAGTCCTGAGGGAGGAGTCAAGGCAGAGCTTGTCACAGGTATGCTGCCATGGAGGCACCAGGAAACATCTTTGCCATTCTGAAGCTTCCCTCCAGCCACTTTGCATATTATTTTATATATACTGTGATTCTGTAATTGCCAAATATGCTGCAGAAATCTCCCTCCACTAAGTGGCTGCATCCATTTTAACTATGGGCAGCTGAAGCTGCTTGCCTGTTCACTTCCTGAATTTACACAGACACACAGAGGCACACCTCCAGCTCTGCCGCCCTCTTATGACTCATCTCCCCTCCCTTCCTGGCAAACTCTCACGAGAATAAGGCTGGGTTCACACTTGTCTGACAAACGGACCGACATTGTGAGCACAAGTGCATGACGTCACCAAATCAATGTTTACCTATGAGAGCGGTCTTAACTGTTCCGACACAAGTCGGTCCGACTTTGAAAAAGGTACCTGTACTACTTTGGTACTACTTCAGCCCATTGAATATCATTGAAGTAGGATCAAAGTCGGATCCTTGTTCTAACCATCCGACTTGTGACATCCGACTTGGTGATAACAGCAGCAGTAAAAGGAATTCATGTCACACTGGGATTGTTTTGATTGGTGAAAGGACAAGTCACTATCTCAAAGTCGGAAAAAAAATCTTATCTAGTTCATTCAAGTCGGATGGAAGTAGGACAGAAGTAGGACCGATGTTGCAGGGCAAAGTAGGATCAAAAGTCTGACCGTTTTTGTGTCGGATGGTGTGAACCCAGCCTGGGAGAGAGAGAGAGTTGTGCGTGATAAAATAAGTCTAGGCTAATGATCAGACAAGAAAGAGGAAGCAAGCTGTATAAGGTATTTACTGGCAAAAAATTATATTTTACTATTTTTAAATAAAAGACTTTACAATCACTTTAATAACCCTACCTGGGATCAGCCCTATATAGCTTCACTAACTATATTGGACTGGTCCTAGGTAGTTTTGTAAACAAATATAGTCCATTCTCAAGCAGTGCAGTGGGAGGAATTTTTAAACAATAGTTGGATACGCTATTAATCCCCAATAGCTTAATGGTAAACCTATAGCACTAGACTTTGATAATGTAGTGGGATAAGTATTGATGAAGCAGGACTCTACCCAGTAAAATGTAACCCAAGCCAGAAATGTAAACACTACCTGTGGTTCTGTTAAAACCAGAAATACAGCCACATGCCTGAGTTTGTGTGGCCATCTGTGGTTGTGTTTTCGGTTTTGCCCTCAGCAACCTACCGTGTTTGGGTTTAGTGTACCAGTACAGTAAGCTGGCTCTGATACTTATTGGAGACTCCGTGTCCCTGATCTGTATCTGATGGTCACAGAGGAGGTAAGAGTAGTCTAACAAATAGCTTCATGAAGAAAACCTTTCATAACAGGTTTTTAGAAGTAATACAATTCTATATCCTAAACTCTTCTCCCACACTTTTGCAACTCTCTCCTAAATTTTACTTCTGTATACATACCCTCCACACTCCTCTCCCGTACATATTGCCCACTGGCATACTTTCTGCACTTCTCTCCTGCACAGATTTTCTGCTCTAAAACCTTCTGCACTCCTCTCCTGTGCATACTGCTTACTGTCTTGCCCTTAGTACTTCTCTCCTGGTGCCTACTAAAACACATTTTCAGCACTGTATAATATTCTAAACCTTGTCTACTCTAGAAATGGCACACTGAAAAACCAAGGCACTAGGAAAATGTCAGTTGCTGTGTTCTTGAAATGTTTTTTATATGGGATTTGTGTCTGAAGAGATATCTACGGGTACAGGGGAGGATGAAATGGCATATAAGAGAACATGAAAAAGCCTGCCAAATGTCACCAGAACTAAAAATAGTGAAGACCTTTACACCCTGTTCCAAATTATTATGCCAATGATGTTTTTCTCATTTACCTAAATGATTGATGTAAACAACAGTCAGCATAATTCTCATGTTATCAACTATTAAGAGTACAATTTAAATTTTATTCAAACAAACCTCCTAATGATAACAGTATTTTTTTTTTTAATAAAAAACTTACAATGCACTGTTCCAAATTATTACGCACAGTAAGTTTCAAAACACTTTATAGGTTGTAAAGAACTGAAAATTGTCATTTGTTGTGTTTGCAGCATAATTACTGAAATCAAAAGCTATTTCAATCAAACTTTGAACAACATTTTAACTTTTTAAACATTTTAACAGGTCACATTACATTTTAACATAGGACCCCTTATTTGATAGCAGCTTCACAAGTCTTTCTTCCATTGAACTTGCAAGTTTTTGGACAGTTTCTGCTTGAATTTGTTTGCAAGATGTCAGAATAGCCACCCAGAGCTGCTGTTTGGATGTAAACTGCCTCCCACCCTCATAGATCTTTTGCTTGAGGATGCTCCAAAGGTTCTCAATAGGATTGAGGTCAGGGGAGGATGGAAGCCACACCATGGCTTTCTCTCCTTTTATCCCCATAGCAGCCATTGAAGCAGAGGTATTCTTTGCAGCATGAGATGGTGCATTGTCATGCATAAAGATGATTTTATTACGGAAAGCATAGTTCTTCCTTCTGTACCAGGGAAGGAAGTGGTCAGTCAGGAACTCCACATACTTTGAGGAGGTCATCTTTACACCTTCGGGGACCCTAAGGGGGCCGACCAGCTCTCTTCCCATAATTCCGGCCCAAAACATGACTCCACCACCGCCTTTCTGACATCACAACCTTGTTGGAACAGGGTGGCCTTCCACCAACCATCCATTACTCCATCCATCTGGACCATCCAGGGTTGCACGGCGCTCACCAGTGAACAGGACTGAAAATTAGTCTTCATGTATTTTTCTGCCCAATGCAGCCGTTTCTGCTTGTGAGCATTGGTTAATGGTGGCCGAATGGAAGGTTTATGCACAGTTGCAAGACTCTGGAGGACTCTACACCTTGATGTCCGTGGGACTCCAGAGGCACCAGAAGCTTCAAATATCTGTTTGCTGCTATGTAATGGTGTTTTAGCAGCTGCTCTCTTGATCCAATGCATCGATCTGGCAGAAATCTTCCTCAATGTGCCTTTATCTGCACAAACCCATCTGTGCTCTGAATCAGCCACAAATCTCTTAATAGTGCGATGATCACGCTTAAGTTTTCGTGAAATATCTAATGTTTTCATACCTCGTCCAAGACATTGAACTATTTCACTCTTTTCGGCAGCAGAGAGATCCTTTTTCTTGCCCATATTGCTTGAAAATGGTGCTCTGCTTAATAAGGGGAAACACCCTCCTTTTGTAGTTTTTCCTTTAATTGGGCTCACCTGGCAATCTAATTATCACAGGTGTCCTAGATTGTTTTCAGTGATCAAAAGAGCCCTGAGACACAATGCCATCCATGAGTTAAACTGAAAAACAAAATATTTAATCTTTGTGACACTGAAATAGAATTTGCATAATAATTTGGAACGGAGTATAGGTGTAAATCAGCAGGTGTAATCAGCATCTACATCAACGTAATTAGTCTATTCTGGGTCAAATTCTAATATACGCAAATTGTATTACTCACCTTTACTGTTCACTTTAAAAGCTGAACACATGAATGTTTATAAGATAATCCTTGGCACAATTCTCTGACTTTAGTTGGGTATTTCCCAATTCTGAACCAAAAACAGTGTAACTGACGTGAACAAAGGTGTCAGCAATCCTATTCCTTTTGTATTGTTCACTCAGGAGGACACTTTACAATCTCAGATGGCTGTCTGACATAAAACTTGCATTAGAATTTTTTCACAGCCGCTGGAGGAGTGCAGAGGGATACAATGAGATGCAGGAGAGGAATAGCAGAGATTGTGACAATGGGCAATATGTGAAGGAGCAGTCAGAATGCAAAGGAGAGAAGTGCCTAAGGGTATGGTAATGGGGCAATATGTGCAGAAGAAGAGTGCATGGAAGTATAATGGTTGAAATTAGGAGAAAATGGTGCAGATTTTTTTTTTTTTTTTTGTAGGGAGTTGCCTAAAATTGAGAGTGTTCCTTCCCACTTTTATATGTCCTTGAAATGTAACAAATATGCAGAAATTAAAGATTTTACAGTATTATGGCTATTTGTCATGGCGTTTTGTCTGCTGGACTGGTCCTCTGAGAGTCTGTTACTCAGGCTCCAGTATGCTCATTCATTGACTACGTCTTCCTTTCGACAATCTCGAACTGTTGCTTAGCTCAGACTACATTTAATATCTCCTCCTGGCTGTTACAGGCTAGGCAGGTTTGAACATGAACATGTGTCCACAATTGCTGCTGCAATGGTTTACACAATGAGATTGGACTGACTACAGGATCTTCTTTTTGAAGGTAAAGCACCTTTGTCCTTAGATACCTCATTTGGGCTACCCATTCTAAGTTACCAGGCACCTTTGCCCTGCCAAATCTCCTTCCCAGTTTAATTTTTTACCATTTTTAAACTATGACAGCCAGTGCTTCTGCCACTTGCATCCGGAGCATTTTTCTCTCATGTGCCTTTGCCTGGTTTTTCGAGATAAACAAGTATACGTACCAGCAAAAATATGTGCGTTTATTTATTTATTTTTTTAAAAGTTAATTTATCCAAAGCCTATAAGCCCACACAACTGCTAATATATATAACACTTTTGTACAGCAAATCAGGCTTGTTTCTTGGCCCTAACTAAGTGTGAATGTTCCTGGCACAACCTACAAGTCTCCAGAATCAGCACCTACTTATTCAGTTTTGTGCATGTTTGCGCTGCTAATGCCTTTGTTTTGCAACACAAAACTTTTAACCTAGTTTTTTGCTTTTTCATAATTTTTTTCAATTTGTGTCCCATGAGGGTTGACTGCTGCCATAGTGAGTGTGCTCTTTTTACATTCTAATTTGCTTCCATTGACATAGTGTACATTAGTATGACCAAAGTCTTCAATTAGATTATATCAATAAATCGCAAAATGCCTTTGCGTGTGTGTAGAAAGTATTCTGTGTGTGTTATTTTATTTGTTTTAAATAAAGTAAAGTTTGAGCAAATGTCAGCAAAACTGGACAAAAATTCTGCAGCTGTTTGAGACAGGGTGACCCCATGTAGCTAGAAGGTCAGAAGTTGAGTAGATTTTTTTTGTTATGTTAACATCTCAGTAACAGAACAAAAAAGGTACAAAGAAATCCCTAGAAAGAAAGACAGTGTCTATATGTGTTATTGTCTTATTACAATTCTTTCTGTATACATTTCTTGTGTAGTATATGAATGTTATACAAAGGATAAGAATGGAATAAATATAGGACCAGATCGATCTTTGTTTTAGAGAAGCACAATATTGATGCCCTCAAAGAGACACATAACTGGAATTTGAACACGTTTTAACCACGTCGGCCCCGGAAGGATTTACCCCTTTCCTGACCAGAGCCATGTCAATTTAACTGACAATTGCGCGGTCATGTGAGTTTGTTCCCAAACAATATTGACATCCCTTTTTCCCACAAATAGAGCTTTCTTTTGGTGGTATTTGATCACCTCTGCGTTTTTTATTTTTTTCGCTATAAACAAAAAAAGAGCGACAATTTAAAAAAAAAAACAATTTTTTACTTTTTGCTATAATAAATATCCAAAAAGAATGTAAAAAAAATACATTTCTTCCTCCGCTTAGGCCAATATGTATTCTTTTACATATTTTCGGTAAAAAAAAAAACTGCAATAGGCGTATATTGATTGGTTTGCTCAAAAGTTATAGTGTCTACAAACTATGGGAATAGATTTATGGCATTTTTATTATTTTATTTTTTTTTTTTACTAGTAATGGTAGCGATCTATCGGGATTGTGATATTGCGGCGGACAGATCGGACACTTTTGACACTTCTTTGGGACCATTGATATTTATAGAGCGATCAGTGCTAAAAATAGCCACTGATTACTGTGTTAATGTCACTGGCAGGGAAGGGGTTAACACTAGAGGCGATCAAGGGGTTCAAATGTGTTCCCTGGGAGGTGTTTCTAACTGTATGCGGGCTGGGCTGACTGGAGGAGGAGAGAGATCATTGTTCCCTATCACTGGGAACAAACAATCACTCTCAACTCCCCTGTCAGAACGGGGATCTGCTTTGTTTACACTCGCAGATCCCCATTCTGCCTGTCTCGGGAGTAATCGCGGGTGGCTGGCGGACATAGAGTCCGCCCCACCCGCTGATTGGCTCCCCCGCTAGCCAGTAAGTGCGCGCATGCCTCCGGCGGCGTGCGCCCACACCACACGTTCCCGCGGCCACTGTACAGCTACGGCGATTTGTGGGATCGAGCCGACCTTCCGCCGTATTATGACGGCAGTCGGATGGCAAGTGGTTAAAACTGGGATATTTAAAAGTGACTAGAAACTTCTTGTAATTTCCAAACATATTGTGTCTTGCCTTGCTGAACAGGACAATTTTTGATCCATCAGTGGCCAGCTTAAGAGGAGATTACCCTCATTTTGGAGTGAATTATTTCTCCTATCGTTCACTGACAGACGCAGCTCTCCATTACGTGTGGGGTTTATGCTTGTCTCGCCATGAGTTAACTAGTCAGGGAAAAGGAACAGCTGGCCCCTCCCATGGGGCCGTCCTCTCTTCCCACATAAACCCCCTCCATGGTATAGCTCATCAGTTTCAATGCCTAGTTTGCAAGGAGTTGACCTGGCTTCCCTTTAGGGGGATTGCGGTCCTGTTTGTGACCATTCTTTTTATTCTATTTTATTTTATTGTCTATCAAGATGATCTGCTATCAAGAAGCCGGTCGGGGCATAGAGAGTCCATGGGCTCTGTACTGTCCCCGACCTGGCTGACTGATGCGAGCCAGTCCCGCAGTATGGGGACCCACCGCATAGTGCCCGTTCCGTGTGGGTGGCCCCACTTATGCCCAACCCGTATGCGATTCGGTAGGGCGATTTCCTGGCCTGCAGCGTACTGTCCAGGCAGGGGCGGAAAGTCTGCGACTGGGTGGCTACCCATGACGCTCGTCCGGAGTGGTGAGTGAGAGTTCCTCCATTCCCCCTTTTTTTTCAGGGGCGGAAGGGGGACCGACGAACAAAAACAAAAAAAATGTTTTTCTTTTTGTCCAGGTAGCCGCCGGCAGGGGCGCGTGGAGCTCCTGCCCCCCCTTCACACACCCCCTACCCCTACACCGCACCCCGTCCGTCTGCACCGTTCATTTTGTCTTCGCCGCCATTTTGTGGCGTACCGCCGCCATTTTGCTGTAGCCGCAGACATATTTGGCCTATGGGACTTTCCCTCTAGCGCTCAGAGTGGCTGTTTGCGGTACTGCATGTCTCTGTACAGGGGGTTCCGGCCTCTAGTGTCTAATGGCGGCCATTTTGACCACATGTCCCTGCAAAAACGTGTGTAGCAGCGTTTTCCCTTCTCTGTGGAGCGGTGGTGATCGGACGGCGCGGTTTTTCTGCGATCCTCCGGGGTTACTGGCAGCAAAAAACAGCAAGTAACAGCTGGGCTCCCCTGTGGGTGCTGGTGGCGACGGGTGCAGTCCTCCTGGGTTCCCTGGTGCACTGTGGGGCGGTGGTGTGCGGCAGTGTGGGGGTGCCTCATCCTCTTTAGTACCACGTGTGTGTCACTGAGAGGGGTCTGGGGGCAAAGCAATGGCAGATTACACTGCTGAACCTGCTGAGGAGGCATTTTTGGACCAGCTGTGGGCGATCTTTAGTGAATTTCTCCCCCGGGCGGAGGTCGCCCAACAGGCCCCCAAGAAGCGTCCCCTTCCTCCCCCTCATTCATCGGGGGAGGATTCTGATCCGGAAGTGGCCTCAGGGGTCTCAGGGACCCCAGTGGACCTATCTGATGGGAAACTGGGCCCATCGGACGGTGAAGAGGATTAAGGGGCGGCGGCTGTGCGCGAAAAAGTGTTGGTCGCCGCCATTATCACTGGCATTCGCACTACGCTGCGATTGAGCCAGGATGGTGAATCGCAGTCTTCTGCGTATGTGTGTGGGCCCCCAAGGCTTACCCCTACGATCAATTCTTTGATCATTTTCTTTACCGTGAATGGCAATGTCCGCAGCTTTCCTTTTCGCTGTAAAAACGGTTCGCTGCTCGCTATCCCTTTGAGGAAAGCTTTTTGAAAAAATGGGAATCGCCTGTGGTGGACCCACCTATAGCCCACCTTAGTAAGGCGACAACTATTCCTCTGGAAGGGTCTCCTTCTTTCAAGGACCCCACTGATAGAAAAACAGAGGCACTTTTATAGTCGCTTTTCCTGGTGGCAGGTTCTGCCGTGCGGCCAGCCCTGGCGTCCGCCATGGCGGCTCAACATCTGTCTGAGCGTATGGCGGAGCTCCAGTCTGATCTGGAATGCGGCCGCTTGATGGATACAAGGGCTGAGTTTTTGCTCCAAGGGTTCAAATACCTTTATGATGCGGCTGTTGATTTACTGCCGATGTTATCCAGGATAGCGATTTTTGCCGTTATCCTCAAATGGATACTTTGGTTGCGTTCTTGGTCCGGCGACCATGCTTCCAAGAAATGTCTTGCTGACCTCCCTTTTCAGGGTGGACGTCTATTTGGTCCACGTTTGGATGAGATCATTAAAGACTTTACGGGAGGTAAGAGTACTTTTCTTCCAGAGCCAGTCCCGGAGGCGCGAGTTTCACCGTAGACAGGGGCCCCCTCCCTCGGGTCAGAAGAGGTCTTTTCGCGCCTCAAGTGCAACAGGTAAGGGGACCCGTCCCGGTAAGGTCGCTGCAGGGGCCGGAAAGGGGCAGTGGCAGCGCAAAACCGAAAAGACGGAAGACAAGTCCTCAGCCTGATGGGTTGCCCCCACCTGGGTTTCAGGTGGGGGGACTTCTTCTGGGGTTCGCAGACCGGTGGCTGGCTCACATTCCTGACCGTTGGGTCCGGGAAGTGGTGTCCACCGGGTACAGGATAGAGTTCAACACTCTACCCCCAGACAGGTTCTTCCCATCAAACCTAGGGCTCCCGCAGGATCGCCGAGAAGGCCCTTTTCGGGGCTGTTCAAGCACTTTCGGACCAAGGGGTGATTGTGCCAGTGCCTCCAGAAGAGAGGTTTCGAGGTTTCTACTCGAATCTATTCGTGGTTCCGAAAAAGGGGGGGGGGGGTTCGGCCGGTACTGGACGACCTAAAGACCCTGAACCAGTATTTCAGGGCGCGGAAATTCCAGATGAAATCTATCCGCTCGGTTGTGGCCGCCCTCCATCAGGGGGAATTTCTGGCGTCCCTGGACATCAGGGATGCGTACCTCCATGTACCCATTTGTCCACGGCATCAGCGCTTCCTGCACTTTGCAGTGGGAGACCTCCATTTTCAATTCGTGGCACTCCACTTCGGTCTGGCCTCAGCACCCCGAGTTTTTACAAAACTGCTAGCCCCGGTGTTGGCGTTGCTGCGACAGAAGCGCATTGCGGTAGTGGCCTACCTAGACAACCTGCTCCTGCGAGCGGAGTCCGCCTCGGCTCTGGAAGAGAATGTGAGGATCACAATGACCTCGCTGCACGATTTTGGCTGGCTACTCAACCTGCAGAAATCGTCGGTGTCGCCAACCAGTCGTCTGGAGTACCTGGGTCTGATATTGTACACAGTGCAGGCGAAGGTGTTCCTCCCTCCAGCCAAGTTGCTGTCTCTGCAGTCGGCAGTGCGAACCCTTCTGTCGCACCGTTGGTCTTCGTTACGATTCTGTATGCGGGTGCTGGGGCTCATGGTCTCGTCTTTCGAGGCTATACCATTTGCCCAGAGTCACACTTGTCTCCTTCAGCGAGCAATTCTGGCTTGGTAGGGCAGGTCACCTCGGTCACCTTGGACCTTCTGATTCGTCTGAGCTCACAGATCAGGGCGTCTCTGACCTGGTGGCTTCGGGACTCGGCCCCTCCAGTGGGTGATCATCACCATGGATGCCAGTCTTTCAGGCTGTGGACGGATCTTGGGACAGCTGACGGCCCAGGGCCGTTGGTCGGCACAGGAGGCTCGCCTCCCCATCAATGTACTGGAGCTGAGAGCAATTAGATTGTGCCTATCTCACTGGACAGTGAGATTGCAGGGCCGTCCGGTCCGAATTCAGTCGGACAATGCCACAGCAGTGGCGTATGTGAACCATCAGGGCGGCACAAGAAGTCCAGCAGCTTCGGCGGAGGCAGCTCTGATACTGTGTTGGGCGGAACGTCACGTTCCGGCAATCTCCGCCATTTACATTCCAGGTGTGGGGAACTGGCAGGTGGATTTTCTCAGTCACCAGACGCTGGACCAGGGAGAGTGGTCCCTCCACCCGGAGGTGTTCAACCAGATTTGCCGCAGATGGGGGACACCGGACATGGATCTCATGGCGTCTCGGGTCAATCACAAGGTGGAGACCTTTGTGTCCAGAACGAAGGATCCGTTGGCAGTGGCCACGGACGCTCTGGTGGCCCCCTGGGGCCGTTACCAACTTCTGTACGCCTTCCCTCCGATAAAACTGTTACCGCGATTGATCCGCAGGATAGTGGCGAGGGAATACCAATAATCCTGGTGGCTCCAGATTGGCCTCGGCGCACTTGGTACGCCGATGTGGTGCAAATGGTGGCAGATGCCCCCTGGCGGCTCCCACTGAGAGAAGATCTTCTGTCTCAGGGGCCCATATTGCACCCTGCTTCACCCTCGCTGGCTTTGACGGCTTGGCTATTGAGTCCCAGGGGCTAAGAGACTGAGTCGCTGACTCAGTGATCCCTACATTGTTGAAGGCTCGCAAGTCTACTTCCCGCACCTGGAAGGCTTATATAGCTTGGTGCGAGGCGGAGGGTCATAACCCTCGCTCTTATGTTGTATCCAGGGTCCTGACTTTTTTGCAGCAGGGCCTGAACAAAAAACTGGCTTTGAGTACTCTCAAGGGTCAGATATCGGCTCTGGCAGTTCTTTTCCATAGACCTTTGGCTTCGCACTCTTTGATTCGTATTTTTGTTTAAGGTGTACGACATGTGGCGCCTCGGGTGAAGATTCCGATGGCTCCGTGGGATCTAAATTTGTTACTTTCTGTACTTCAGAAACCGCCTTGTGAGAATATCAGGGAGATCTCCTTACAACTGCTCTCGCAGAAGGTGGCTTTCTTAGTAGCCATCACTTCGGACGGGTGTCTGAATTAGCAGCACTCTCGCGCAAGTCTCTCTACCTAGTCCTGCATAGGGATAAGGCGGTCTTGCGACCTTCTTCTTCTTTTCTTCCGAAGGTGGTTTCTTCTTTTCACATTAATGAAGATATCGTCCTTCCTTCATTGTGCCCTCGTCCATCGCACCCGAAATAAATTGAATTGCATGCTTTGGACGTAGTGAGGGCCTTAAGAGTGTATTTGTCTGCTACAGCTTCTTTTCGCAAAGCTGATGCCTTGTTTGTGCTGACTGAGGGTCCGCGCAAAGGTTTAGCGGCTTCCTCGGCTACGATCTCTCGTTGGATCAGACAGACTGTGACCCATGCGTCCACTTGGGCCTCGGTTCATACTTTTACTAAGTTATAAAGTTGATGTGTTTGCATCTTCGGATGCTGCTTTTGGCCGCAAAGTTTTGCAGGCGGCAGTGTAGGCGCGTCTGGCACCTCCTTAGAGGTTCTGTTGGGTACTGTTGTTAGCGTTTACCCACCGCTCTTTTTGACACAGCTTGGGGACATCCCCACACATAATGGAGAGCTGCGTCTGTCAGTGAACGATAGGAGAAAAAGAGATTTTATTAAAACTTACCGTAAAATCCTTTTCTCAGAGTTCACTGACAGACGCAGCACCCACCCCTCTGTGCTCTGTTCTTTGTACGGCTTGTGTACGAACTGGTGAGCTATACTATGGATTGGGTTTATGTGGGAAGAGAGGACGGCCCCATGGGAGGGGCCAGCTGTTTCTTTTCCCTGCCTAGTTAACTCCTGGTGAGACAAGCATAAACCCCACACGTAATGGAGAGCTGTGTCTGTCAGTGAACTCGGAGAAAAGGATTTTACGGTAAGTTTTAATAAAATCCCTTTTTTCTCTTTTTGTGTGTCTATAGGGCAGGAAGTAAAGGCCAAAAAAAAACAAACATCCGCGGGGGGGGGGGGGGGGGGGGGGGGGGGGGGGGGGGGGGGGGGGGGGGGGGGGGGGGGGGGGGGGGGGGGGGGGGGGGGGGGGGGGGGGGGGGGGGGGGGGGGG
>BLSH010370751.1:226568-245001 GCA_018402905.1 Glandirana rugosa | reverse complement strand
GAGGTTCTGTTGGGTACTGTTGTTAGCGTTTACCCACCGCTCTTTTTGACACAGCTTGGGGACATCCCCACACATAATGGAGAGCTGCGTCTGTCAGTGAACGATAGGAGAAAAAGAGATTTTATTAAAACTTACCGTAAAATCCTTTTCTCAGAGTTCACTGACAGACGCAGCACCCACCCCTCTGTGCTCTGTTCTTTGTACGGCTTGTGTACGAACTGGTGAGCTATACTATGGATTGGGTTTATGTGGGAAGAGAGGACGGCCCCATGGGAGGGGCCAGCTGTTTCTTTTCCCTGCCTAGTTAACTCCTGGTGAGACAAGCATAAACCCCACACGTAATGGAGAGCTGTGTCTGTCAGTGAACTCGGAGAAAAGGATTTTACGGTAAGTTTTAATAAAATCCCTTTTTTCTCTTTTTGTGTGTCTATAGGGCAGGAAGTAAAGGCCAAAAAAAAACAAACATCCGCCACCCCCCACCCCCTTTCAGTAAGTTCATCAGTTAAAATCCCCCCCGTCACTTTCTTGATGATCAATACGACACACAAATTCCCCCCAAAATTCCCCCCCCCCGTCGCTCGCCCGTCCGTCTGCCAGGCCCGCACTTACCCCATCTAAATCTGCATCTCCTCAGGCGGCCAATATGGTCGCTTCTTCTCTCGGCCACTCAGGTCTCAGGACCCACTTCCTGGGAAGAGAATCAGGAAGACAATAGTGAATATTCATTTTTTATCGTCACACAACTGGGTGGGCTCAGGGCGCAGTGCTCTGTGCCCCAAACCCATCCTTTTTTTAAGCCAATTAGAGCCTCAGGCTCTAATCATGTGCTTCTAAAAAAAAAAAAACATTGGAATCCATACGTCTGGTGGCCTGCATGTAGATTAGGGGCCATGCTCATGGATTTCCAACTATTTTCCAAAATGAAGAAGGAAAGAAGAAAGTTTTGGCTTTAGATATATTTCATTGATATAAGGAGAGACCTACCCCTTTCTTCTCCACTAGATGGAGACAAAGCACTATATATTTCTCTGTATACAAATGGGTTCTTTACACGTGAATGTACTACTATGTTTTTCTATATCTGGTATAAGGCCATATTCATACTCAGGGGACTACTCACAAGGTCTTGCATGATGGCTTCCCTCTCAGTAGTGACATGGAATGTCAGAGGATTGAACTCCAAATTTAAACGCTCACTAGTTTTTAATTTTCTAAAAAGGTATTCACCTCAGGTCTGCATTCTATAGGAGACGCATCTAATTGGGAGCAGGGTACTGGCCCTCAGGAAGCCCTGGGTAAGGGTGTACTACCATTCCACATTCTCAGCTTACTCTAGAGGAGTCAGCATCCTGGTCCACAAATCCCTACGGTTTACCCTCCTAGATCTGCATTTAGATTCGGAGAGCAGGTATGTGGTGGTGCATGCGCTCTTCGGTAGACTCAAATTGTCCATAGTGGGAGTTTACCTTCCTCCTCCGGCCACCACGGCTCTGCTGGATAAGCTGGTACCCATCCTGACTAATTAACTGGCAGTGTTTTTTAATATGGTCCCAAATCTGAGTTTCGATAAATCTACTCCCGACCCTGCCACGATTCAATGCTGTCCAGGTGGGCCGGGGTTTATGGGGTGAGGGATGTCTGGAGGTGGATGTTTCCTAATGAGTCCCAATTTACTTGCCATTCTGCGACTCATGCCTCCTTCTCTAGAACTGACCTCATTCTCGCCAGTGAGTCATTACTCTAAAGGGTAAAAGAGATCAAATTGTTCCCCAGAGGAATCTCTGTCCACTCCCCTATGTTGTTACAGCTTAGACTAAATACTTCTGCTGGGACCACCCTCTGGCGTTTGTCCAGATATTGGGTTACTGATGAGAGGATATCCTCCACAGTGGACACAGAATTGGGTGCCTACTAGTGACACAATAGGGGAGGACCGGTTCTCCCCCAGGAGACCTGGGATGATTTCAAAGCATGTACTAGGGGCCAGTATCAGAGTTGATAACCAAGGTCCGCAAGGACACAAGACTAACGCTGGACGAGGCAGAATTTAAGGCTCAGACACTTGAATCACAATATGTGTCCAAAAAAGACACCGAAATTTACAGCCGCATGATAACTCTATACAGAGAGATCTCTGTGTTAAGGGTGTCCTCCTGCAGAAAGATACTCCTAAAGCAAACCCAACGGCTTTTTGAACAGGTGAAGAAGACAGGTAGACTGTTGACTTGGCTGGCGAAGGAGCACTCCGTCACATATATTCAATATTCAGGAAGACAAGGGGACACTACACTATGACCCAACAGCGATTAATGTGCAATTTGCACAATTCCTTATATACATCTAGGGACAATTATTCTCCTGATAGTCTCCACACTTTCCTTGATGAAATTAAGTTCCCACAGCTCTCTTCCTCGGCAAGCACCGGGTTAGATGCTCCCTTAACTCTAAAAGAAGTTTGCACGGCCATTGCCTCGCTCCAATCTAGTAAAACTCCGGGGCCAGATAGAATTCCAGCAGAATTATATAAGACCCATGTTGAAATTATTGCCCCCCATTTTCATGACTTGCTGCTTAAAATGTTGGACGAGGGCTCTCTCCCTCCCTCGATGTCAGAGACCATGACTGTAGTGGTGCCCAAACCTGGTAAAAACCCTCAACTTTGTGCTTCCTATCGCCCAATCTCACTGTTAAATGTGGATGCTAAAATATTAATGAAGGTATTGGCCAATAGGCTTAACTCAGTCATACTTTCACTGATACATGGAGATCAAACTGGGTCCATGCCGGGAAAGGGTACCGACATCAATCTGCGCTGACTCTTTGTAAATATTTCCCATGCCTTAAGGGACGACAGCCCTGGAGTAGTAGCCTCGTTGAATGCCGAAAAGGCCTTTGACTTGGTAGAGTGGGAGTTCCTCTGGCAAGTCCTTAGGAAATTTGGATTCGGCCCAAAATATATCTTGTAGATACAACAACTATATACTAGTCCCACGCCCAGAGTCAGGACCAATGGGTTGCTTTCGCCAGCTTTCCGTCTATACAGAGGCACTAGGCAGGGGTGTCCCCTATCCCTGGGGTTATTCGCACTGGTTATGGAACCCCTAGCCATACTTATTAGGTCCTTGGAGGACCTAAGGGGGATAGCGGTGGGTCTGCTGACGGAGAAGATATTTCTCTATGTTGACGATGCTGTACCTTGCAGATGCATCCTCTTCACTAGTTGCGGCCCTACACACTATTGACCGTTAGGGTTCCTTCTCAGGCATAAAGATTAACTGGGCTAAATCACTGCTCTTCCCTCTATCCCCGTCTACACCCACCCTGGAGGCACATATTCCTCCATTAAATAGATTTAAATATCTAGGCCTAGGAATACAAAAAGATCCCAAAAACTATTTAACGGACAATGTCTACCCTGTGCTACACCAACTTATTAGCAAGTGTCAGGCCTGGAGATCTCCCCAGTGGGCAGAATTAACCTATTTAAGATGAAATTTCTTCCCAAATTTTTGTACATATTTCTCAACACCCCAGTTCCTATCCCTTCTTTTTTCACAAAATTAGAACGCACAATTAATTCCGTCATATGGGCAGATTCCCACCCTAGAGTGGCGAAGGACATTCTCCAGGAACCCCTCTCCTTAGACAGCCTAGCCCTTCCCAGTTTTCGTAAATATTATTGGACGGCAGTGATAGTCACAGTGAGGTGGGGGTTCATGCAATCCCACTCTAACCCAGCAGTAAATCTTGAGGCGGCTATTATTGGCTCCTATTCGGCGTTGAGTAATTCAGTGTTAAGGGGGCCTAACGACCATCCAAACATTTCTGTCCCTACATGCACTATGATCAGGGTCTGGGAACAAATGTCTGCAAAACTAAATACACCCAGCACTTGGTCACCATATACCCCCTTGTGGGGAAACCCTACACTGAAACACTTCCTAACTATACCTGACCCTGCCTTATGGGCTAGACACAAAATCAAAATACTAACGCATATTATGCCTGAGGGAGCCCTCTTTACCTTTGATCAGCTAAGGGACAATTTTAACTTGCCCACAAAGATGTTTTTTTAGGTATCTGCAGTTGCGTCATGAGCCCGGGCACAATTCCCAGAGGCTGTAGACTTAGAGTTCAATAGTGTGGAAAGACTCCTTATTTCTGACACTTTAGACAGAATGCGCTCCTCCCTCTACCTTAGAATCACCTCACAGGATGAATAGATGGAAAACAGACATCCCTAACTTGACAGCTGATGACTGGGAAGAAGGGATCCAACAGTTTATTCCCCTAATGATATCTGCTAGAGACAGATACATACAACTAAAATTTTTACACAGGGCCTTTTTTACTCCCCAAAGGCTAGCAAGAATATATCCATCCAGATTAGATAGGTGCCCGAAATGCTTAACAGAACTGGGTACTTCTATCCATGTTGTTTGGCCTTGACCCAGTGGTCCTTTTGTTGGTTGTAAGTGATGTGGCTACAAAAAATATACATGAACAATTCTTTATCTTTTACACCGTCTTCTATACCCCCCCCCCTCCCCCTCCCCCCCCCCCCCCGTCGCTCGCCCGTCCGTCTGCCAGGCCCGCACTTACCCCATCTAAATCTGCATCTCCTCAGGCGGCCAATATGGTCGCTTCTTCTCTCGGCCACTCAGGTCTCAGGACCCACTTCCTGGGAAGAGGGATCCAACAGTTTATTCCCCTAATGATATCTGCTAGAGACAGATACATACAACTAAAATTTTTACACAGGGCCTTTTTTACTCCCCAAAGGCTAGCAAGAATATATCCATCCAGATTAGATAGGTGCTCAAAATGCTTAACAGAACTGGGTACTTCTATCCATGTTGTTTGGCCTTGACCCAGTGGTCCTTTTGTTGGTTGTAAGTGATGTGGCTACAAAAAATATACATGAACAATTCTTTATCTTTTACACCGTCTTCTATACCAGGAAGGCCATATTACTAAAATGGAAGGGGGCAGACCCACCCACAATCCCACAATGGAGGTAGTTGATTGATACAGTGCTGCCCTTATATAAGCTTACTTATATAAATCGTGTGGGGCACCTGGGTCAAATCTTAATCTAAGGCTTGCTACATACCTGCATTTTGCCATGGGGAAAATGGTATCAGAGAATCTCATGACCATAGGCTCCCTAGGCGGGGTCCAGCCATTGGCCCTTGATCGCGCGTGCCGTCTGGTGGAGGCCTGGTTTTGAGGCACCCCCACCCCCTCCCCATACACTCCAGATCCCCCCCCCCTACGCTCCCGATTTCGCCCCCCTCTTCATATCCCTACTCTGACAATTCGGCTATATTTTAAATATTCTTAAAAATAACTGTGTAAGAATATAACCGGTATTAGACATACAACCAACAAATAGAATGGAAGGTTTATACGTGTTTTCACATGCTGTCCTAATAGATTGAATACCATAATGGTTTACTGTACTCATTATATGATTGCATAAAATTGAAACTGGCTTTATATGTATGTGAACTGTAACTCTCCTTATACGAAACAATAAAAACCTTTCTGTTAGATATATTTTATTGTGCACACCATTGCCTGCTGTTAGCTGACAAAGGGCAGAAAGGGCAAAGGGAAGAAGACCAAGCATGACTGTTATAAAGCAAAAAAAATCAGGGCTCATGTGTACTCCTTATTAACTCCTGTCAGTATACTAATGCTCATTGTCGGTCACAAGCTGAAATAATGTTTTCTGTCTATTACATTATTTTGAAGCGGTGAACAATTCCTCCTCCTTTTGGGTTTGCAAAGCAACAGCGGTATAAATAACTTCTGCGCTAATAAGCCATTTGTTGTAATTTGACTGCCAAAACAAACTGTATGCAGTCACTTAAATGCAAGAATAATAAGAATTGTTGGCACATTGATAGGAAACTAATATCTGGTGTGATTTACGCTTCAGTTCAGCAAATAAAAAAGCCTCAGTAAGCAGAGCCTTTATGTATATTATATATATTTTCAGAACTATGGCAATATTTTTTCAATCACAACATTATCTAAGTGCAAGTGTACACAGAGTAACTATTATTTCTAATGTTCAAATAGAAAATCATTTTTTAAATGTTCATTCTCAGTATCTTTATTCTAAAGGTCATAGTGCCGTTGATATCACCAAGGTAGCAAGACGACACCGCATGTCTCCGTTTCCTCTAACATCCATGGATAAAGCCTTTATTACTGTCCTGGAAATGACTCCAGTTCTTGGGACTGAAATCATAAATTACAGAGGTACGTTACTTGTATTTGCAGTACACTGTCTTCTGTCAACAAACACAAACATGTTATAAGATTTAGGATAATGACAGAGACTACTAGAGGCATTTAGTTTATCCTGTTTTAAGAAAGCAGCTATAAATTGAACTCTGTTTTTATTGTCTCATCTTCTATTTCTTCTTGTATTGTGAGTCTTCACCCCATTGTTATATAATTAAAACTTCCTAAGCTGGCAATAAATTAATCAAAATTCATTGGGTTCAGCAGGGACCAGCCGAATTTCGATCCATCTATGGCCATTCCTATTGTTCCAGAGAAGTCACTCTACTGATTGTCTTCTCTGGAACTGGCTTGTTGGGAAATTTTTATTCAATCAGCACTGCAGGCAACTGGCTGTGGCACTGATCAGTGTATTCTGAGTGCGGAGGATGTCAGAAAACAGTAACACGGCAGGGATGATTCCTCCATCCACCTTGCTTGTGTGGATGGGGGATTCCATCCTGCTATGTTACTCTTTTCTGACAGCGGGCCTCTGCAATAAAAAAAAAAAAAATTATTCATATTGGTCAACCTTAGTGATGAGTGAGCTGGCAGAAATTTGAACTTTGATGGTGACATTGAAAATATACAAAAACCTTGTAAACTTATCCTTGAAAGGATGACATTTTTTACCCCAGTTAGGGGGTCCTTAATTGCTTGCTTTGCTTTGGGGATGATGAATAAGGTGATATACTTTTATTATATTTCACTCCCCCAGTAGCCTGCGCTCTTCTCCATTGTCCGACGTCCTGGGTTGTGGGTGGGCCCTCAATGTCTTCCTGTACAATGCAGGACTGCTGGTCCTGAATTCTATGGTATGACATTAGGAATCTGGGACTGGTTGGGCAGTGAAGTGGAAAAGCTTTAGGGGACAGGTCGCATGAAGAGGAGCAAGCTTGCCGAACCGAAGTGGTAAGTATATCACATTATTTACAATCATCTAGATGAAATGATCAGTTGTAGTGGGGAAGGGGAACTTAAGCATCTGTAAAGTGTTCTTCACAGTAAGAGCTGTGGAATAGATTCCCTCAATAACTAGTTCTGGGCAGTTCAGTTGATTTGTGTTAAAAAAGAGCTGTATGCATTCTTAAATGCACAAAATACAGTATAACAATTGATAGGTAATAACAGCCGGGGTAGTTAATCCAAGGAATGTCCAATTGCCATCTGGGGGTTCAGAAAATAATTTTTATTTTCTTTGCTGAAGCAAGTTGGATCATATTTTATTGGGGTTTTTGCCACCTTCTGGGTGAACGGTGGGTATTGGATTGTGTATAAGGAGGTTTTATTCTAGTAGTTGAACTTGATAGAATTGTGTCTTTTTTTTTTAACCCAACAATGTAACTATATGTAAGGGTAAACATTTTTCATCCCTGAAGTTCAGCTTTAAAGTGGATGTAAACCGGAAAAAAAACATTTTTTACTAACACTTCTAGTTTGTACAGGAGAGGATGTCATGTCATCTAGATTGTAAGCTCTAATGAGCAGGGCCCTCTGATTCCTCCTGTATTGAATTGTATTGTAATTGTACTGTCTGCCCTAATATTTTAAAGCGCTGTGCAAACTGTCGGCGCTATATAAATCCTGTATAATAATAATAATAATAATCTGTGCCCAGTCTTGCCACGAAGAGCTAATCTAACTCTGAGTAATCCTCTTTTCTCAGTAAGAAAAAACTGACTACTTGCTAAAAAGGAAACATTTCTTCCCTGTGCTGTGTGAGTGACAGATCATTTCCTTATCTCATGCACAGAGCAGAGGAAGCATCACACTCCCCCCTTCAGCTGTCCCAGGATTGGCTGCTTCACACCTCAGCATGATTGGGCATGCTGACGTCATGTGGTGTCTTTTCTGGGTTTTGAAAGGATGTTTCTCAAAACCCAGGAATAGCAAAGAATAAGAGTGTAGAGGTGGGTGGGGAGTCTTGTGAAATCACAACTCCACCCACTGAGCTCCAGCAAAGAGACCTACCCACTGATTGCAGAGTTTTGTGGGGCTGCCAGGTAGGGATGCATGCAGGAGACTTGCATGTGTGTATATATATATATATATATATATATATATATATATATATTAATAGTGTTCCACTAGTTTATACTGGGTGAGTGGTGGGTTTACATCCACTTTAACCACTTCAATACAGGACGTTTATACCCCCTTCCTGCCCAGACCAATTTTCAGCTTTCAGCGCTCTCACACTTTGAATGACAATTACTCTCTCATGCTACACTGTACCCAAACAAAATTTTTATAATTTTTTCACACAAATAGAGCTTTCTTTTGGTGGTACTTAAGAACCTCTGGGTTTTTTATTTTTTGCGACATAAGTGAAAAAAGTGTGAAAATTTTGAAAGAAAAACACTTTTTTTAGTTCCTGTGATAAAATTTTGCAAATAAGTAATTTTTGTTCATTAATTTGGGCTAAAACCTATACTGCTACCTGTCTTTGGTAAAAAAATAACCCAAATAAGTGTATATTATTTGGTCTGTGTGAAAGTTATAGAGTCTACAAGCTATGGTGCCAATCATTGAAAATTGATCACACCTGATGCACTGATGGCCTATTTCATTTATTGAGGCCCTGAAATGTCAGGAAAGTACAAATACCCCCTAAATGACCCCATTTTGAAAAGTAGACATTCCAAGGTATTTAGTAAGAGGCATGGCGAGTTTTTTGAAGTTGTACTTTTTCCCACAATTCTTGGGAAAATTAAGAAATTATTATTATTATTTTTTTTTTGCACAAAATTGTCATAACAACAAGTTTTCTCACACACAGCATATGCATACTTCCAATTACACCCCAAAATACATTCTGCTACTCTCCCCGAGTATGGTGATACCACATGTGTGAGACTTTTTCACAGCCTGGCCACATAGAGAGGTCCAACATGCAGGGAGCACCGTCATGCATTCTAGGAGCAGAATTTTCACATCTAATTTCCTAATGACCTATTACACTTTTGAAGGCCCTGGAGCACCAGGACAATGGAATTACCTACAAAATGACCCCATTTTGGAAAGCAAACACCCCAACATATAATCTATGAGGCATTATGAGTCTTTTGAATTGTTCATTTTTTTTCACAAGTCTTCGAAAAACGTGGAAAGAAAATGAAAACGCTTTGATTTTTACACAAATTGGTCAATTTATAAGATATTTCTAACACATAGCATGTACATAGCAAAAATTACCCCCCAAAATATATTCTGCTACTCTTCCCGAGTATGATGATACCACATGTGTGAGACTTTTTCATACCTTGGCCGAACATGCATGGAGCACCGTCAGGCGTTCTAGAAGCATAAATTACACATAAAATTTCATTCATACCCATCACACTTTTGAAGGCCCCGGAGCACCAGGACAGTTGAATTACCCACAAAAAAACCCCATTTTGAAAAGCAAACACCCAAGGTATATTCTATGAGGCATGGGCTGCAGATAGTTACTCGGGTACTCTAATGGGCTGCAGATAGGTACTCAGGTATTCTGATGGGCTGCAGATAGGTACTTGGGTATTTTGATGGGCTGGAGACAGGTACTCGGGTAATCTGATGGACTGGTAAAAGGTACTGGGGTACTCTGATGGGCTGCAGATAGGTACTCGGCTACTCAGATGGGTTGGTGACAGGTACTCGGGTAATCTGAAGGGCAGGTGACAGGTACTCAGGTGGGCAGGTGACAGGTACTCGAGTACGCTGATGGGCTGGTGACTGGTACTCGAGTACTCAGATGGGCAGGTGACAGGCACTCTGGTACGCTGATGGTCTGGTGACAGGTACTCGGGTACACTGATGGTCTGGTAACAGGTACTTGGGTACTCTAATGGGCAGGTGACAGGTACTCGGGTACTTTGCCGGGCTTGTGACAGGTACTCAGGTTCTCTTATGTGCAGGTGACAGGTCTCGGGTACTCAGATGGGCTGGTGACAGGTATTTGGGTGCTCTGATGGGCAGGTGACAGGTACTCTGGTACTCTGATGGGCAGGTGACAGGTACTCGTGTACTCTGATGGGCAGGTGACAGGTACTCGGGTACTCTGATGGGCAGGTGACAGGTACTCGGGTACTCTGATGGGCTGGTGACAGGTACTCGGGTGCTCTGATGGGCAGGTGACAGGTACCCTGGTACTCTGATGGGCAGGTGACAGGTACTCGGGTACTCTGATCGGGGGGGGGGACACGACCCCCCGGCACACAATCGAGCCGTGATCGCCGCTCTGTGGGCCCCCAGGGGCCTGCAGTATCGGCGAGAAGCGGCCAACGTCATATGATGTCGGGCCGGATCGACGAGCTGTACCTGCCGACATCATTTTAACATGACTCGGTGAGGAACAGGTTAAATAAAATTGGTGGATGCCTTAAAACTGTCCATAGTGTTAGGGAAAAGCACAGTTTTCAGGGACAGCCTCAACAACATCCTGCTTTGAATGAACATATTTTTCTGTGGACTTTTTTTTTATTATTAGCTTTGCTGACAGACAGCATCAGCACCTTACTTTACTATCATCTGATTCATTAAATAAAATATTTTTTTCAGGTAGTTTAGTGTCCATTTTTATTAAGTGAACTAGGACTGCTTTGCTTGGCAGAATTTGTAGTCCTAAAAGGCCGAAATGCAGAACAGAAAACTATTGGGAGGTGTCGTTCTAAGCTAAAGCCTTCAAGTATGAGTTGGTAAATATCGGACAGTGACAGTTTGATGGCAGTTTGTTTGCTTCCCTTATTTTTGGCAGCACCTACACTGCATAGTTTTAAATTAAAAAAAAAAAAAAAAGGAAAATCATTTCATACCAGCAGCCCACATTCCCAATTTAACCACTTGCCTACTAGGCACTTTTACTGCCTTCCTGCCCAGGTTAATTTTCACCTTTTAATGCTGTCACACTTTGAATGACAATCGCACGATCATGCAACACTGTATCCATATGAAATTTTTTTCATACAAATAGAGCTTTCTTTTGGTGGTATTCACTCACCACGTTTTTTTATTTTTTGCTAAACAAACGCGGACTGAAAATGTGCACTGATGAGGCTGCACCGATGGGCACTGATTAGTGGCACTGATGGACACTGATGAGGTGGAACTGGTGGGCACTGACGAGGCTGCACTGATAGGCGGCACTGAAGGGCACTTTTTTCTACAATAATTATACAGTAGCTACAGCCCTTAGGCCTGGGTGGGTAAAAATTAACCAGTGGCACCACTGATAGCAGTGCAAACAGGTCTAAATGTGGAGAGACAGGCAGCTGTGCAGTGATTGATTTGCCTTAAAACTTTAAATGCTTTTTGATTCAATTCACCTATTTTCACAGTTTAGTTTGCTTGTCACTCCCATTTACTGTGTGAACTGGACAAGCTATTAAAAACTTTGAAGAGACTGTGAAATTGGAGACCTTTTGATGATCATGTTACTTAAAATTTTTAATTGACAAATTTAACTGAACTTTTAATACTTTCGTTTTTTTTTTTTCTCCTAGATGGAATGGGACGTGTGCTTGCCCAAGAGGTGTATGCAAAAGACAATTTACCGCCATTCCCTGCATCGGTAAAGGATGGATATGCAGTAAGAGGTAAATCACTGTATTGCATGGACAATATTGTAATGTGAAATTATGCAAGCTCTAATATTGTAATAGCGTAATTTAAGACTGCACCAAACTTCATCCTGTTGTCTTCTTTAACTTTCATGCAGTTTTTTCTCTTTGTGATTTATATCAAATATAAATATCAATATCAATGTATTTATATAAAATATTATATAAAATATTTTCACAGCTGCAGATGGCCCAGGAGATCGCTTCATCATAGGCGAGTCGCAGGCTGGAGAACAGGTGAGGGTCAATCTGTGAATATTCATGTGTTTGGCTTATCAAAACCTAACTTTGCAGCATCTCTTTTTTTAAG
This sequence comes from Glandirana rugosa, assembly GCA_018402905.1. Taxonomy (NCBI): domain Eukaryota; kingdom Metazoa; phylum Chordata; class Amphibia; order Anura; family Ranidae; genus Glandirana; species Glandirana rugosa. The sequence goes on along the minus strand of BLSH010370751.1, from coordinate 232,797 downwards.
TTTTTAAATTGAATATCATTTTATGTGCCACGTGCGCAAAATGAGGCTTGTGGCAACAATGCTGCAAGATCTCTCAGTTTAGGTACATGATTTCAGAGAAGGCAACAATCATGTGGCCTTCCCAGGGGGCATCTGTGCAAATGTGTCACCACTGCTTTTAGTAAAACCAAATATTAGGTTAGGCGATTTCACATCAGCATGCATGGATGCATGCTAATGTAAATTTTAAAGGCAAGGGGGAAAAGGTCCACTTTAAGTTTTACCAGGTGAATGTTCAGGCTTCTTCTGATGCAATTTTCGGGCATAAGATGCTATGAATTGCTCTCTGGCAAGCCCATCGTTGTTACAATGTTGGTGTTTTTTCTGTGTTAGCCACCCCTCCGTTTGACTGCTTTTGGACATCAATTGTAAAGTAAGGAAGCAACCTTCCGATAGAACTGACTTACTAGTAAAATCTGTTTCTTACAGTACAGTAAAGGACATGGGTTCCTCCCTGTTCAAACAATCTCCCTATTACTTGCTACAAAACTGACACTATCTGGTAGTGAAATGTGCTATATAGGGTATTTCTTTTTTTTTTTTTTTTTTTTTTTTTGTGAGTGTCCAATCATCTAAATGTAGCTGCATTTACTCCATGGTAAAGAATAAAAAGACAGTGTCCTGTACTGTACTCTAAGAAACAGATTTTACTGGCAGGTCAAAAATCCCATTTTCCCATCTTGTGCGGAAGATTGAGCTAGCAGACATTCCCATTATTCTCATAGTTCCAGACTAATCCAGAAGGACCTAGTACTCAAACCTGGTTCATCAGTTCATAGACACGCCATGGCATCTACCCAGGGGCGTATCATGAGATCAGTGGGCCCGTGGGCAAATTTAAAAGTGGGCCCTAGGCAGTGACAAAAACAGTAAGGCTTTGTGCACCACGGTGAAACATGGGTGGGGTTTAAATTATGCTAACTATTAGGCGTGGCTTAAAGGAGTTGCAAAGGCAGAAGGTTTTTTTTATCTTAAATGCATTCTATGCTTTAAGATAAAAAAACTTTTTGCGTGTAGCAGCCCCCCACAGCACCCTCTACTTACCTGAGCCCCATCTCTCTCCAGCGATGTCCACAAATGTCTAAGCCGTCCGGGACACTCCTCCTGATTGGCTGAGACACAGCAGTGGCACCATTGGCTCCTGCAGCTGTCAATCAAAGTCAGTCAGCCAAACAGGGGATAGAGGGGGTGGGGTCGTCTCTGGGCTCCCTGTCTGAATGGACACATGGAGCTCTGACTCGGCTCGGGTGCCACCATAGGAAGCTGCTGACTGTGAAGGCACTCGATAGGAGGGAGGGGCCAGGAGCAGCAAAGAGAGACTCGAGAAGAGGAGGATCCGGGCTGCTCTGTGCAAAACCAACTGCATAGTGGAAGTAAGTATAACATGTTTGTTATTTAAAAAAAAAAAAAAACGAGACTTTACAGGCTCCGTTCACACGGGCAACTTGCGCTCCGACTTGTCCCTTCAAGTCGCTTGACATCTTAAATCCCATTGAAATGAATGGGAGCCATCTTAACCACTTCCACACTGCGTGCTGTATATTTACGGCGACAGTGTGGATGTGTACTGCGAATCGCCGTAAAAAAGCGGCAATCTGCGGGTGGCCGCTAGGGGGCAGGCGCGCACTCCTGAGGAGTGTGCCCGTGGCTCGGGCGGACCCAATGTCCGCCGGCGAGCCACGATGAGCGGCCACAGCCAAAGAACGGGGAACTGCCGATGTAAACACTGCGGTTCCCCGCTCTGTTAATGTGGGCATAGGAGATCTACTGATCCCTGTCACTGGGATCAGTTAGATCTCTTATGCCCAAGGTAGCCCAACCCCCCCACAGTTAGAACACACCCAGGGAACACAGTTAACCCCTTCACTACACCCTGCAGGTTAACCCCTTCACTGCCAATGACATTTATACAGTAATCAGTGGACATTTAAATTTCTGATCCCTGTATAAATGTCATTGGTCCCAAAAAAGTGTCAAAATGGTCCGACATGTCCGCCCCAATATCGCAGTACCGCCAAAAATCGCAGATCGCTGCCATTACTAGTAAAAATGTAAAAAAAAATAAAAACCCCAGAAATGTATTCTCATCATCCGTAAACACGGCCACTTTTGCGCAAACCAATAAATAAACGCAGATTGCGATTTTTTTTTTTTAACCAAAAATATGAGGAAGAATATGAATCGGCCAAAACTGATGAAAAAAATATGTTTTTTTATATTTTTTTTGTTTTGGATTTGTATTTTATCAAAAAGTAAGAAAAACTTTTTTTTTTGCAAAATTGTCGCTTTTGTTGTTTATAGCGGTGATCAGAAATGACGCAGAGGCGATCAAATACCACCAAAAGAAAGCTCTATTTGTGGGAAAAAAAGGACGCAAATTTTGTTTGGGTACAACGTTGCACGCCCGCGCAATTGTCAGTTAAAGCAACGCAGTGCAGAAACGCAAAAAGTGCTCTGGTCAGGAAGGGGGTAAATCCTTCCGGGGCTGAAGTGGTTAACCACTTCAATACTGGGCACTTAGAACACTTCCTGCCCAGACCAATTTTCAGCTTTCAGTGCTGTTGCGATTTGAATGAGAATTGCTCAGTCGTGCGACGCTGCACCCAAACAAAGTTTTTATCATTTTGCTACCAGAAATAGAGCTTTCTTTTGGTGGTATTTGATCACCCCTGCGGTTTTTATTTTTTGCGTTATAAAAAAAAAAGACCGAAATTTTGAAAAAAATCAAACATTTTTCTTTGTTTCTGTCACAAAAGTTTGTATAAAGTACATTTTCTCCTTCACTGACGGGCACTGGCACTGGGACGTGGCTACACTGATGGGCACTGATGAGGCTACACTGACGGGCACTGATGAGGCAGTACAGATTGGCACTGATGAGGTGGCACTGATAAGGTTGCACTGATGATGGGGCACATATGCAGCACTGATGGGCAGCACTGACAAGCAACACTGATGGGCACTGATACGTGGCACTAATATGCGGCACTGATGGACACTCATAGGCGGCACTGATAAGTGGCACTGGGCACTGATGGGCACTGATAGGTGGCACTTTTAGGTGTCAAAGGTGGGCACTTTTAGGTGGCACAGGTGGGCACTTTTAGGTGGCACAGGTGGGCACTGATAGGTGGCACAGGTGGGCACCTATAGGTGGCAGTGGTGGGCACTGGTGGAACAAGCACTGATAGGGATGGCACTGGCAGGCATCATACATGGGCACAGTGCCACCCCTACAGTGAATAATATTGCCCTTACCTGGTGGTCTAGTGGGGGCTCGCTGGTGGTCCTGGGCGGCCTCTGTGCGCCTTCCCTGGTGGTCCTGGGCGGCCTTATTGCGATGTCCAGGAGGGGGGCTCCCTGGTGGTCCTGATCCGGCTCCATGGTGGTCCAGTGGGGGTGATCCTGAGGGTGGCTGCGCTGATAAACGTTCAGCGCAGCCCCCCCCTGTCAGGAGAGCAGCCGATCGGCTCTCCACTGCTCAGGTCTGTAGACCTGAGCAGAGGAAAAGCCGATAAACGGCTCTTCCTATTTACACTGTGATCAGCCGTGATTGGTCACTGCTGATCACATGGTAAAAGGCTTCGGATTGAAGCCTTTTACCTCGGTCGGTAATGCGGTGGGTCAGAGTGACGGCACCACCGATCGCCCAGTCAGGATAATGAACCACCTACCCGGACGTCATTTGTCTATGCGCCGGGCGGGAAGTGGTTAATGTACACTACTGAAGTCACTCCGACTTCCAAAAAGGCTCCTGTACGACTTCAAGGCTGCTTTTATCTGACTTCTATCCGACTTGTGCCCATAGAATTCAATGGAAGTCGCCTCCAAGTCAGATCCACCATCTATATTGAAGCGACTTACAGGAAAAAGAGAAGAATTTACACATTTACCAACACCCCATCCCCCACTGAATTACCCTGGCAACCCCCTCTCTCCCGAATTACCAAGGCAACCCCTCCCTCCCGAATTACCCAGGCAAACCCTCCCTCCCGAATTACCCAGGCAAACCCTCCCTCCCGAATTACCCAGGCAACCCCTCCCTCCCGAATTACCCAGGCAACCCCTCCCTCCCTTCTCTGGTTGGCAACAGGCAAAGTTGCCTGGCACGGAGTTGCGTTGTAAGTCGTGTTGAAGTCGCCTAGCAAAGTCACACCGAAGTAGGATAGCCTCAGTGTGAACGCAGCCTAAAGGAGGTGTGGTTAAATAGAGTCTGAGATGACTTACATGCAGAATGTGGTAATGTTAAATAGGAAATGTACAGTGTGAAGTGCGCAGCAGAGGGTCGTATGTGCAGGAGAGAGTTGTGGAGTGAATGGCGGTGGGTGGTAAGTTCAGGAGAGGGGTGCAGAGTGTACAGAGGTGGGTATTATGCGCAACAGGCAATATGTGCAGGAGATTATGGTGGTGGGTAATATGTGCAGGATGGTGTAAGTAGTTTGTATTTATTTTAATTTTCCACAATTTAATTTTTTTTTTTTTCAGTTTTCAAAATGCTTTTTGGGGTCCAGTGGATGGTGTCAGTAGAGCAATTATTCTGTTTTATTATATTATTTTTTACAATTTTATTTTTGTATTTTTTTTTACAATTCTATTTTTTTCACAATGCTTTGGGGGGGGGGGGGGCAGTGGCCAGTGTCAGTAAGTGAAATATTTTTTTACAATCTTTTTTTTTTTTTGTAATGACTGTCTTTACAGTGCTTCGGGTGGGTAGTGGGGCAGTGGATCATATTTGTAGGTCAGTGGGTGTAGTCAGTTTTTTTTTTTGTGTGTTTTTTTTAGAACCTTATTTTTTACAATTGTATTTTTTTTCACAGTGCCTTTTTTTGGGGGGGGGGGTGTCAGCAGTTTATTTATTGTTTATTTATCTTTTTTGTTTACAATTTATTTTTTTAATATTTATCACAGTTCTCAGTCATGGTTCTTATGGCTCCTTATGGAAGACATCCATTAAATGATAGCAGATAGCAGTCCCTATGATCTAATTGATGTCTTCCATTTTTTTCTTTGATGAGCCCTTGTCTTTTTTTCATTCGTGTTGTATAACATTGATATAGTGAGATAGTGTATATTTTTTGCAGTTCCTTTTGAGATTGTGCTCTGAAGAGGGATATTTCTGAAAATCAGTGATTTTGTAATTACTTTAGATTGTGAATTGATTACTTGTCTTCTAAGGGATACTTCCCAAGTGAACCTGGTCTATAGTGTCACAGGACTTCTATTGTTAGGTGATACAAAAAGAATGTCCTGCCACCTGATTAGGCCATGGCCTTAAATTACTCATACAGTCATTGTGGGAAAAGATTTTTGCATTCAGCTGCCGGAGTCTGCTTTTAATACTGAAATTTTAAGCTTTGTCATTTTTATTATATTAAAGACTGAGACTGTCCAAGCTCTTACCTGCAGTTGTAAGCCCTGATGAAGGTGACCCTTTACAATCTTAATACAAAAAGCAATCAGCGCAGCTGAGCCTAAACTAAAAATTCTAAAACTGCTAGCTGAACATCAAAGGTAATCAACCTCAATACATATAAAGTTCAAAAAGGAGAAGCAGCGCAGTAAAAGCATAAAAATTGTCCAAATAGCTGAAAACTTTGCTTATGAAAGATGCTAGAAACTTCAATAAATCATGCACAAAGATCCATCGGTGTTACATATCCATACTGGACATTGAGACAGGTCCCTCCTGTTGTGTAATATTTAATATATTATATATGTATATGTGTGTGTGTGTATATATATATATATATTTATATATATGTGTGTGTGTGTATATACATGCACATGTATATATTATATTGTGTATACATACATTGGTTATGTATTGGGACAGACACTTGACAATCTAGTTAGGCATTTCAAAGGGAGTTTTGATTAAAGAATAGATTGAGGGAAACTTTACGGATTGATCTAACAGTTCACAGACAGGGTTATGTATTGGTTACATACATATGTGTTATATTATATATGTACACGTACATATATGTGTGTGTGTGTATATATATTTATATATATATATATATGTGTGTGTGTGTATATGTATATATTATATAATTTATAATGTGTTGTCCTCCCTGGACAGAGTTACAGGTCATACCTATACATTGTGGCTACCTAGAAACACGTACTAAATAACTTCAAAGATCGTAGAAAGTATTCGTTTCAAAAGTCGATAAACCTGTTAAAAATA
>BLSH010370751.1:197085-212813 GCA_018402905.1 Glandirana rugosa | reverse complement strand
CTTTCTAAGGTTTGGGCCTGCGTCAGCAACTCGCGGACCCGTCTGGTTCGTTCCCTTTTCAAGCGTGCTCCAGCCCTCAATAGGACACCCCGAATCACCGCCTTGTGGGCCTCCCAGACCACCAGGGGATTAGAGACCGAGGAGGCATTCACCGTGAAGTACTCCCGGATCGCCGTCAGAACCTCTGCCTTAGTCTCCTCCGACTGCAAGAGCGAGTCGTTGAGCTTCCACGCCGGCGGAGCAATCGGGGAGGCACTGAGTTGTAAGGTCAGGTGGATTGGGGCATGGTCTGAGAGAGAGATTACATCAATGGAGGCCGAGGTGACCCTAGACAGCTCAGTCTGGGGCACCAAGATATAGTCTAGACGAGAGTATGTGTGGTGGACCGGTGAGTAGAAGGTGTAATCCCTATTCTGTGGGTGGAGCAGGCGCCAGGGATCCGTGAGGTGAAGAAGTTGAAGGTCCGACTTCAATCTCCTCAAGCATGCGTAGGAGAGATGGGAAGCACCCCTAGAGACATCTATAAGAGGGTCTAAGGCGAAGTTGAGGTCGCCCCCGAGTATTAAAGTGCCTTCCTGGAATTCTAGTATTTCAGGAATCAGGTTCCGCAGGAACCGTGAGTGATCCGTGTTGGGGAAGTAAACGTTGACCATTGTGACCCGAACTCCCGATATCCAGCCCCTTACCAAAACGTAGCGGCCATGGGCGTCCGCCTTCACGGCCTCAAAGGACCAAGCCACAGACCTGTGGATCAGAATGGCCGCCCCCTTTGCCTTGGAGATCACTCCAGCCTGCTTTTAAGCAGCCCACAGCTCGGGTCAGGGTTATTTATAATATAGAAACCAAAAGTGTTTATGTTGCCTTAAGCAGTCAGTTAAGATACCGCTGTGATTCAATATGTGTATTATGTAGCAGTGATATATTTAAACTACTTGTATTTGTCATCTAACACAGAGATCTCCAAACTCCGGCCTGCTTTTAAGCAGCCCACAGCTCGGGTCAGTGGTGTATCCTCAAAGTGTCACTGAGTATTCAGGTCAGCAGAGCCTTCAGGGGCTTCCTATGATCTCCACTACCTACAATAAACTTGTTGCACTGTATCAATCCCTGCCACCAGTGGTCTTAGTAACCAATGACCTGTTAGCCCCAGCATTCATAGGAGGATATATTTTCCTCCCTCCAGACCTGCTCTGGCATCCTTACCTTACAGTGGTAAGGAAGACCCTGATGTAAGGGGGGGGTCTCTGATGGCCACTTTGATGTAAGGGGGGCTCTGATGGGGACCCTGATGTATGAGTGGCTCTGATGGAACTCTAAAGTAAAGAGAAATCTGACGGGGGACCCTAATGTAAGGGGGTCATTCGTTAATGGAGCTGAGTTCTTTCAGCTTGCAAATATTTGTAAAATATAGGATATGGCCCTTGTACTGAAAAGTTTGGAGACCCCTGACCTTACAAATACTGCAAGTTCCTCACCTATCCATACACTTTGTAGCAGGGGTCTCCAAATGTTCTAAACAAAGGGCTATTTTACCATCCTTTAGCCTTAAGGGGGGCCAGTAGGGGGTTGTAAACAATACCTCAAGCTTGGTGGCCAGTAGGAGTAACCTGTGGTCAGTGAAAGGTGGAACAAAACTCCATCATTGGTATTAGCAAGGGGAATAGTGGTCCATTGTTGGTATCAGTGTGAGAAGTAATGCCCCATCCTAGGTGTCATAGGGAGGAATTATGTCCCATTTTTGGTGTCATTAGGAGGAATTATGCCACATCATTGGTGTCAGTGGAAGGAATTGTGCCAGCTGGAAAAAGACAAACCAAGGGCCACATCTGGTCCATGGGCCGCAGTTTGGAGACCACTGCTCTATATTGTTATCCACTCTTGTGTCTTTAGAATGTAGGTAACTAGAAGTTTAATATCACATTTATATTAATGTCTCACTACCTGTCACCGGTTCTAGAGAGCAACAAAATAAAGTGTGCAATGAAAGCATTAAATAGTTAGTATAAGCTGTTTGTACAGATTCAAGAGCATTAAAAGAAATCAAATAAAAATAAAATTAATTTTGGTGTTCTATTGTCTCATCTTTAGATGGGAGTGACATACAACCTTTATAGCTAGACATATGTCAACATTTTTTTCAGAAGTTCAAGTCAATAAGCCTTAGATTTTTTCAATAAACAGTTTATTTTCAGTTTATGTCTTGTACTTACATAAATACATCTCTGCAGCTTTCTGAATTACAACTTAATAGTGGCAAGGGAATCCCCAGTAGAGACCAGTGAGTATCCAGCTGTCTCTTTTACAGTGCAGGTTAGAAAATGAATGTAAGAAATTGATATACTTTTAGCCAGTCTCTTGGCATTTCATCAACCTTCTAGTTGTATTGTGGTGCTATATTTTATAGCAAATTAGAGAATACAAGGTAGCAGATTTGAGAAGTGTTCTTCTTATAATTTTTCTTTCATAACAGGACTATCTTAAGCAAGTGCTGGATATAGATCTTCATGCACAAATCCATTTTGGTCGAGTTTTTATGAAGCCAGGGTAAGTCTTTCATGTTTAAATTTGTGCCGTAAAGCATATCCAAACCCCAAAAAAGCTGTAATACTTTTCAGCTTACCGTCGCTTAAATGCGATGGCTGCATTAGGTTTCTTGCACACAGATGCTTAGCAGCTTCTACATGCCACATATAGTCTCCATTTCAAGTGAATGGCAGTACACAGCCATGCTTGGGTAAACCCTGCATCGTATTTACTTGCACATGCATGCATGGTGCTTCTCCCCAAATGTCAAAGTGGCATGTTTGGGGAAAAGCACCTTGTGCACATGCCAGGGCAAATCCATCAGTGTTAATCTGATCATGGCCACATACAGCAACTCACGTATTGTCAGCTTCCTGGATGCCAGAAAGCATTTGGAATTGTATTCTTCAGAACAGTAGAGCTAAGTGTCAGTGTGCTTGATAACTAATTTTTCTGGCTTTTTCCCCTTTATTTTCACCTTGAGCATTTGCTAGTAACACACTTCCTCTCCTACAGTAAACGCAATCATTTATTGAAGCTGTGCGAATGAGAGAAGGGGCTCTGTGGTTTAAAGATATAGCTGGGAACAATGCAACTGGCAAGGGCAATTAACAAGATTTTTTAAAGTGGTTCTAAAGGCTCAAGGTTTTTTACCTTCATGCATTCTAAAAACCTTCTGTATGCAGTAGCCCACCCAGCCCTCTGAATAATATCTATGAGTAAGCAACAGCCCAAGTTGCGAAACTCGTAAGCTAGCACTTGTGGTTCGCCCCTATCGGTACCTGCACCTCTTGTTATCAATAAACTACAAGATTGGATTCAGTGTGCGGCTATCCAGCCTTTATTCTTTCATTTGTCTATGTGCACACATTAGCCTGCACCTGCATTGGGATACACACAGCTGATCCAGTTTTTTGGTCCAACAATCCTGGAGCAGTGAGCGATTCTCTCCCTGGATACTTACTTGCGTTCCATCGCGTTCCAGCAATGTGCACGAAAGTCTTGGCTCTCTTGGGCTTCTTGCTCCTCATTGGCTAAGACAGCAATGCCTCCCACTGCTGTCAATCACAACCAGTGAGCCAATGAATGGACGCACAGAGCAGTGGCTTGGGAGCTAGCCTGCTCGGGTGCCCCCACAGCAAGTTGTTTGCTGTGCGGGCACTTAACACGAGAGTGGAGCTAGGAGCGTTGGTGAGTGGCCGAAGCTGCGGACCCGGAAGAAACATCACAGATATCATGTCGGCTCCCTCAGCACTGATGGAGTCGGGCTGCGGGGGCCTCGTTCTAAGGTAAGTATTTCATAATGTGCTAGTATGGGATGCATACTAGCACATTATGCTATTGTCTTGCAGGGTTTTTTTTTTTAAATATGTTTTCGGGGGTTTGCTACCACTTTAAGTTAAACTTCTAATATGTTTTTGCTGGTTACCTCCTTCTAAAAATGTTAATTGCTTGGATGTTTCCAGCTTCAATACATTCCTGATCTGCATTGACTTGAAACATAATAAAACTGTTCAATCTGCCAGGCAACTAGCATTTTCAGAAAAGGAGTAATGGCAGTCTCCACATTTCTTATTGTACACATTTTCTTTAATCAAATGCTCATTTTTTTATGGATTGCATGTTTTCTGTCATTTAATGTGGTATTAAATCCAAAAGCAAACATTTACTATATTGCAGCTTACCAATTCTTATATGTGGTGACTGCATTCATTTTCTTTGCTTTAACTGCTTATAAACTATTGGAGTTTACCTCAATTTGTTGGTGTATTTAAATCTGCCAGTACATCTGAACCCCCCCCCACGACTAACAATGCTGCCTGTCCAAATGTGCTCTATCCAGATTGGGGGTGCTGTAATATAGGAGGTGTGTTACTGGCCAGATTTCCAGGGGAAAACAAGGGGAAAAAACCTAAAAAAGAAAATGTATGCACCCACTACATCTAATGGCTACGGGGTGAGTCCAGAGGGTGGGGATACATGGGGAGTACTCGGAATGGTCCGGTATAGAAATTGGGTTTCCCCAAGGTTCTGTCCTGGGACCAATCCTATTTAATTTATTCATAAACGATCTGGAAGATGGGATAAACAGCTCAATCTCAATATTTGTGGATGATACCAAGCTAAGCAGGGCAATAATTTCTCCGCGGGATGTGGAAACCTTGCAAGAAGATCTGAACAAATTAATGGGTGGTAACTACATGGCAAATGAGCTTTAATGTAGAAAAATGTAAAATAATGCATTTGGGTACCAAAAATATGTATGCAATCTACTCACTAGGTGGAGAACCTCTGGGGGAATCTAGGATGGAAAAGGACCTTGGGGTCCTAGTAGATGAAAGGCTCAGCAATGGAATGCAAAGCCAACAAAATATTGGCATGCATGAAGAAGATTAACCAGAGATAAATGAATAATTCTCCCACTCTACAATACTCTGGTGAGGCCACACCTGGAGTATGCCCTCCAGTTCTGGGCTCCAGACCTCAAGATGGATGTGCTGGAACTGGAAAGGGTTCAGAGAAGGGCAGCAACGCTAATTAAGGGACTGGAGGACCTTAGTTATGAGGAAAGATTACGAGCACTGAACTTATTCTCTCTGGAGAAGAGACGCTTGAGAGGGGATATGATTTCAATGTACAAATACAGTAATGGTGACACCACAATAGGTACAAAATTTTTCCGCGCAAGGGAGCACAAAAAGACACGCGATCATTCACTAAATTTGGAAGAAAAGTGGTTTAACCTCAAAATGCGTAGAGGGTTCTTTACGGTAAGAGCAGTGAGGATGTGGAATTCTCTTCCACAAGCAGTGGTTTCAACTGGGAGCATAGATAATTTCAAAAAACTATTAGAATGACACCTAAGGGACCACAACATTGAGGGATATACACTGTAATATTGACATAAAAGCACACACATAGGTTGGACTTGGGTCTTTTTTCAACCTTACCAACTATGTAACTATATATGTAATTATTGGTAAGCTGCAATATATTACATTTTTGGTTTGGGGTTTAATACCACTTTATCATTTATGCTATCATCTTTGTAGGTTATATGGCAGCAAGGGGACCTATTTATAGAGCACATGTTCCTTCTTCCTATATTTGGCATATCTTTACTTGTGGTTTTGTTATGATAATGCATCTTAACATTTAGAGACTATGTTGAAACTTAAAGGATTAACAGCACTATCAATGTGGAAACTAGAGCAATATTCAAAGTTATGTCACAAAGAAACCCATCAGAAGAAGATCTCAGTAGAGAACATTGAGTTGTCTTTAAGGTGGCTAGTTCACAAACATAAAAATACCACAACTTCCTTTTCACGGTTACCCATAGTGAAGGGAAGACACCATAAAAAAGTGAGAAACAAAAAGGTTAGAAGAAAGAGGATGAAGAGTTGGCAAAACGAGAAGAAAGCAGGGTAGAACACAGGTACAGAAGAAGGGGAGAGGAGGTTACCTCAGAAGCTCACATTAACCAAAAACAACACAATGGCACTCAAGCTACAGTTCCAAAAAGCACATGGTTAGCTGAGGAGATGAAAAATTATTAAGCCAAGGCTGCCAGGCACACAGAAATTTGTCATATGTGTCGTTAAGCATCGCTGTGAGTTTCTCATTTATAAGTGTGACATGTAAGCAGCTTTTTACCTCATCAAAGCAAAGGATCAGTGACCCCCCATGTCCTCGATATTATTTACTTTGTGGCCATAAAAATTTGAGTAATAAGCGTATGCACCGTTCAAGTCATGTAAAGGTTGTTTGTGTGGAAGCGCTTCCCAGAGATCTTTACGCGAGTTGACATGGAGGACCATACTGACCATAGTGTTTATATCCACAGCCTCTTGACTCTGGGGCATGTCCACCATACATGTTTCATGTCCCACAGATCTGAGCAGCTCTGAAAACATGAAGAGGGGTAAGTGGGGAGGCACTTTGCAATCCTAGCAGGTGTGATACATCACAGAGACTGTGATAACTGTGAACAAGTTTTCCAGAATGCTTATGTTGCAGGCCGACTTAAACAGAGCTTCCCACATATTATTTCAGTCCTCGGGTGGTAAAGTGGTGTCAAAATTGCACTTCCATTTCAAACAGTAGGTTGGGGCTTGTGATTAAGTGTTATATAGAAGCCTGGTGCACACTGGAAGTATTTTTTCGTTCAACCCAGCAGGCTGAAAGAAAAAAAACTGAAGAGCTCAGGAGAGGAGCTGTTAGTACAGCAATCTCCCCAGCTGAGCTATTGTGTTCTGACAGAGGAACGACCCCCTTGCCAGAACACACCAGTCAGCGCTGTCAGCCATTGGCTGAGAGCGTTGATCGAGTGCCAATTGGCAGACCTTTTCAGTCATGCCCCTTTACAGAAGCTGGCCAAACGTCCGGCTTTTGTTGGACCTAATGTCGGTCAATTTCTGTTAAACCGGCCAATGCCGCCTGATATTCGGCACGTGTGTACAGCCCTTAAAGTTCATGATTCCACTGGGTGGCAAATTTGAAGATGAAAATATCTTTCAGAGTCTGATAAGTCCTTGGAGTCCCTTAGCTGTTGAAAGGAGTGAATGACCCATGTGGTCAATAGGGAACAAACTGTTGTGAGGACCTTATTGCACCACCAATGGTAGCTCTAAGAGGAACAGTTAAATATCTGTAAGGGGAGGTGTGGAGACAACAGACAGAGTGCTTAATAGAATCCCAGACTGTTAGGATATGGGTCATTACCGGATTAAGAGGTGTAGATCCTAGCAGTGGGGTGGGGGGGTTGTCCAGAGCATAAGGTCAGCATCGAGCACATTGATGAAATTCCATATGGGTGCAACTTTACTCATGCATAGTTGGACTTAGGGGCTATCTGGGATGCTTTGTAGTAGTAAGAGACGTTCAAGACCCCCACTAGTGGAGGTGTTTCTTTTTTATGTTTGCATATATACCATCGGTGGAGCATTGGAATCCCTATTAATGTCGCTGAGGGGGAGGAGACCTGCATATCACTCCACCATATCATATATGTATAGGCCCATTGAGGTCTTAGTCTGAGGTAAGCCTCCAATCTACCTGGTGGAGGATACGTTTACACAGATTTGATGTGATTGCATGAATCAGTTTGTATTATCACTGATGTCAGATTTGACCCAGTGGGGTCTGTCTTGAAGCTGAGAGTCCACTCCACCTGGGGAAGGGAGCATGTGTGTTTTCCAGCTTTTTGTATGATCCCAGAGACTGCTTTACTTGCCATATGAGAAGCATTCCTTCTTTCATCTGTTCAGTGACTTATAATTATCCATTTGGACTGGGACTATTCTAAGACTGCTCATTTGCACACTTTTTTTGCACTAGCACTTTGGTTCAGCATTTGTTGCACATGTATTAGCTTTATGTATGAGAAGCATTTGTTTACACCTATTTATTTGATAGTTTGTTATTGAAAATAATACAATTAGTATTGCACCTTTACTATCAGCACTTTGTTACAGATGATTTAAGCACTTTGCCCTGTTTACATTTTTTTTATTTATGATTATATTTTTTTTCCTTCTGTACGGTTTACCCATCAGCAATTACTAGCAGGGCTTCCACATTCATAACTTTTCTTTCTGCCATTTTGTGTGAAACACTTTAGGTGGTAGCAGCAGCTTAGCTGTTCCACACAATCACATTCTGGGGGCAGCGCATTACCAACTCCTAATCAGTTTGCACAATGATTGTCTGCACAGCCTAGGCCTAGTAGAGCTCAAGATGAACTTAAGAGTGAGACGAGGTAAAGAGAGCAGAACGTGGTGTTGAACAAGGATAGTTAATAAATGGATACAAAAGCTTTGGAAGAAAAGACATTTTTATCTTGTGTATGCGACTGATCCAGGATGTGTGCGACTTGTCCCAAATGTCTAATAAGCGGTTAAGACATCTAATAAAGAGGGGGGGGGCGGATGTTAGCTGGCATCATATAATGAATGGTAAGAAAATGTAAGGTTGATGCCCACGTATGGGATCGAGGTGGATCACTGAATTGAGAATTGGGCACTCTTTTTAATTTTCACTAAGGGGTCAATTTAAGGGTTAATTTGCATAACTATTCGTTAGTGAGAATGTGTACATTTGTTCTGTGTGAATGGGGCAAAAAAAATATATATATAGATATATTCTTTGCTGTTGAAATGTAAGTGATTGATTTTAAACAGAAAATACCTCACTTGGCCACTGGATGGGGCAAAGATTCAATCTTCTATATTTTACATTCTTTTTTTATCTATTTGCACGTAATGAAAGTACATGCACTTTCACTGCAGGAGCTCTCTCTGAGGAAGTCACTAAGCCTTAATTCTGTTTGTTCAACCATGACCAAAGCAAAATCTTCTTTGAGTATGTCCATTTTTTGATCAGTTGAGCAAACTTCTTGGCAGTGTGCTTCATGGAATGCTTACTTGTTCATTCACTTCTATATGGGTTCCATATTATAAATAGAGTTGAGCGAATGGTTCAGCCCGATCATGAATTTGGGCCAAACATTGGCTGTTCGCCCTGTTCGGGGAACATCCGAATTTGCAGGGTGTTCAGCGGGTGCTGCACAAGTACACAGGGCATTTTGCTCCCTCGTTGGGCAAAGCTTTACCCAATCAGGGCGCAGTTAAAGCTGGTTGTTAAGGAGCGTTTTTTTATATTTTTTAATAAAGGAGTTTTCAAAAACTGTCTGTGTTTTTATCCATTTTTGACACTTTTTTTGGTGACTTTACAGGCAGACTAAGGGGACCCCCCTGGGCACTGTATTTAAAGGATTTTTTTGTTTTTATTGTTGCACTTTAAGCATTATTAAAATCACTGCTGCTGGAAAGTATAGTTTTTTTTTTAAAAAAATGTCATTGATACATATCCCTCAAGCAGTACCCAGACACCAGACCCCTTTTATGGGCAATTACTTGCATATAAGCCTTCAAAATGGGCACTTTTGTTTTCTTGTTTGGCTCCCATAGATATATGCATGAGAAGAGGCCACAATGAGATGGTAATGAGCAAAAATGTCGTAGATGTGGCAGATCACAAAAAAGGTTCATTAAGAATGGTGTCATAGAGGTCCAAAAAGATAATAGAAAACAAACTAGTTGTAACAAAATAGTGGAAGATAGGGTCATAAGTTCAGTTCGAAAAACCCCAGATATAAAACCCGGAAGGGAGTATTTAAAGTTGAAGGCCTCGTTGAGACCAGGGGCAGAGTTCGTCTGCAGGGAGTGTATCCACCTCAGCTCACACTGGAGGAGACGCTTGTTGAAGCCTCCTCCACGGGAGGTGAGTTGGATACGATCCAACACCAAAAGTGAATCTTGGGAATAGAACTACTATGAACTGAAGCCATATGACGACCCATAGTTGTGTCGGGATCACGTTTGGAGATACTTGCCAGGTGTTTGTATCTGGAGAATGGTGTTCTCCAGAATTCGTTTATAGTTTTCCCAACGTAGTAACACCCGCCAATCGCAAGAGAGCAGGTATACCACGCCGGGAGTCCTACAAAGTGTTTGGGGCAAAACGCCCTCCTCTTGGGCAAAACAATGTCCATGCGTAAATCCATATATTGACAATACCTGCGGGCTCCACAGGCAAATGTGCCACGTCATCTGCAGGTTTCGCCTCTGGTGGTTCGATGCTCACTGGACACCAGCCTGTCACCCAGGGAAGGACCTTTTCTAAAGGTGCCCGTAAGAGCATCTGTCACATAAGGTGACAGACTGGGGTCCGTAGTGAGCAAATGCCAGTATTTGTGCAAGATACGCTAAACATGTTTGTGTCCCATTGAGTAGGTAGTAACGAGACTAGTTGTATTATCAACTTTGGATTTCATGGGTTTAGTTATAAGTAAATCTTTACGAGATAAGGTAAGTGCTATTTTGTAGGTTCTTTTGAGACAGGCTTTAGAGTAGCCGTGTTCCAGGAGTCTACTCCGTAAAATATTGGCCTCTCTCTGGAAGCCAGAGTCATCAGAACAGTTGCGTCTGGCTCTTAAATATTGACCAAAAGGGATTGAATCGAGTAGAGGTTTGGGATGAAAACTCTGGGCATGGAGGAGCGAGTTTCCTACTGTGGGTTTGCGGTACAGCTCGCTTGTCAAATGCCCATCGTTAGACCTATAAATCAAGACATCAAGGAAAGTAATTTCTTTTAAACTATATGACATAGTGAAAGTGTCGTCACTGAGTACTGTCATAAGCTGAGATAGAAGGGTGATTGCTTCCTTCCACAATACAAAAATGTCGTTGATACATTGATGCCAGGTTAACAGGTGGGGCGCATACATAGGCATTTCAGCATTCAACCAGAGGTCGCGTTCCCACTCCCCCAGGTACAGATTGGCATAGGCAGGGGCACAGCAAGTGCCCATTGCCACGCCCTGTACCTGGAGGAAGTGGGAACTGTTAAATGAAAAAGTGTTATGACGCAGTATAAACTTCAGAGCCCTCAGGATGACAGAGTCATATCGAGGGCCCCGTGAGGCACAACGTGTAAGTGTGTGTTCAACGGCCTGTAGTCCAAGGTCGTGGGGAATGGTGCTATACAGAGAATCCACGTCAATGGCCATAAGGCACGTTTCCTGGTCAATGGTAACATTTTCAATGAGTTGTAAAAGGTGAATTGTATCACGGACATAAGAGAGTAACTTGAGTACCAGTGGTTGTAGGTGATTATCAACCAGTCTACTTAGGTGTTTGGTAAGACCAACACAGCCCGACACTATGGGTCTACCTGGGAGATCACATGCGTCCTTATGCAGTTTGGGTAACGCTTAGAACGTAGGTACCCTTGGGTGGCTGGTTCGAATGTATTCCCATGTATCTTTATTGATCATGTTATGGAAATATGCTTGGTCTACCAGAGTGTAAAATTCTTTTTGAATCTTGTCCACTACGGATGAAGAAATGGACTGATACCACTCAGTGTTGCTGATTAGCCTCATACACATATGAACATACTGTAAGCTGTCCATAACCACGAGATTGCCACCCTTATCAGAGGGAGTGATGACAATGTCGTGGTTGCGTGCCAAAGTGGAAAGTGCATGCTCTCACGAGACGAAAGGTTGGGAGGACAGTGAAGATTGTTGACGTCGTTGTGACCAATTTGAGAAAAGTGGCAGCATTGTGGTTAGAAATGGGTGCAGGGTAAAGTGCAGACTTCTTTTTAAGTATTTTCTTCGTGTTGTCAACAGTGGTTGTCATGTTGGAGGCCACATCCACCGTTGCAAGTAGGGAGTCTAAATCTACAGAGTCAATGAGACTCTCCGGTTCATTTTATTCTAATAATGAAATAAGTGTATCAAGTGTTTGGAGTTCCTGGTTGGTGTGACCCTCGGAGGTGGGAAATTTCCTTTTTCGTATATAAACTTTTGAGCAAAATGTTCCTAATGAAGAGATGGACATCCCTGATGGCCCCAAATTTGTCCAGATGAAGGTCTGGGCAGAAGGTGAGGCCACGAGCAAGGATATGCATCTCTTCAGTGGAAAGTGCATAGTATGAAAGATTAACCACATTCAACGTGGTTGTTGAGGATGGGTTTTGTGTGTCTTGGGTGCTTGTGATTTGTTGTTTTTGTTCTGATGAGTCTGAGTCCTATTGCAGAGTTGAGCTAAAAAGTGCCACATATTTGTGAACGTGGAAAATGGGGTAGCTAATATAGTGTTGGGCGTAGGTGCAGAATTGCATCGATTGATGGGGGTATAGTGACTGTGAGTGTCAATCTGTGTATCTTCATGGGAGTAACTCCCATGACTTGCACCTGACTGTATAGATGATGGCTCCATAGGAGAAAAAGAGATGTCATGAGAACCGTCACCTTGATGCTGGCATTTGGGACGTCTCTTTCCTTTTTGAAGTGATGTAGATTGGGAACAAGGAGTAGGGGAGAAAATAAATGTGAGGACAATTCAGACAATTCATTATGTCGATCAGGTTTAGGTCTATTGGAGACACCACGTTGTTGTCTCTTTTTACCTGTATTGTGGCATCTGTAGGCCTTACCCTCACGGAAGGCCCTCAGATCGCGATGTAGTTTTTTGTCTTTAGTAACCAAAGCGTCCTAGTGACCAAAACATCCTTATTGAATTTCTCTAGATGATTCTTAAGTTTGGTTTTAAAATCTGAGAAGAGTGCATTCGTTTGCAGAGGAATCATCTGCTTCTGTAATAAGTCAATTTGTGAGTCCATTTGTATCATTTTTTTCTCTACTCCTGATTCAATAAGGACATCATAGTATGAGAACATTATCCTCCCATGCTTTCTTAAATTGCGCATCAAGGCTGTCAAAGGAAGGAAAAATTTGGACACGGAGTCCAAAGTGGTTGATTTCCTCCCGTTGGTAGTCTTCAAAGTTTTTTATACGCCAATATAACAGAGATTTCTTCTCTTAGATACTGCATAAATTGGAAAAAACAGTAGTAATTTCAGACTCAACAGCTTCATTCTTTCCAAAGTCTGCATGTACTTTGGTCATTAATGTGGTCCACTGATCACCCTGGTAGGCAGCTATGGTATTGAAAAATCTAGTGAATATAAGATAGAACAAACGTACAAAAAATGGAAAGAAAAAGACAGGGACGCAGGATATGTCAAGCGGCCAGAATAGGTGAGCACTGTAGTTAACCACGAACGGCCGGGGGTCACAAACTGGTATTTACTACCCAATAAATTGAATAAAAAATAATGTAATGGGAATGCAGTGCTCAAGAAGGTGCCTACATCCAAAATAGAATACATAAAGAGTTTTTAGCACATAGTGCTAGTGTAGGGAACCCCCTGGACTTTTTAGGCATGGCTGCCCCTGCCTCATACACACTGAGGCTCAGGCCCACGTGGCGTGCTATATGGTCACTCTCATGTATTATGTACCAGTCTCTGTTTTGCCAATTATATATTTTTACTAATGGATATAATCTTCATGTCGAGGTCTGTACCTCGCTTTTATGATATGTAATAATACATTTTTTTTTTTTTACTATATGATACTCTACTACTTTCTTTATATCTGTGCCTAAAAAGTCCAGGGGGTCCCCTACTCTAGCACTATGTGCTAAAAACTCTCTTTAGACTTCATTGGGGTTCGCCGTTCGGGTTAGAACTTTTCCCCTTGAGTTGCATAGGGGAACACGTCAGTGGTACCCCTTGTCCCCCTTGCTGTTCGCCCTTGCGATTGAGCCATTGGCAGTGGCTATTAGACAAGACCCCAATATAATTGGTTTTAGACAGGGGCATATGAAGAAAAAAATGGCTTTATATGCTGACGACGCCCTCCTTTTCCTGGGAGATACCTCCCACAAACAACTGGGATAAGTCAACTTTGTTGTCCCTGGATCGCTTGAGATCTCCTTTACCTCCAATAGCGGCACAGATTAAGGTGGTGGACACGTTTCGCTATTAGGAATAGATATTCATCCAAATTTAGAGATGTATGTGAAGCTGAATGTTAACCCCTTGTTACACAAGTTTCAACAACAAATTGCTAGCTGGATTAAATTGCCACTCTCAGTGGTTGGCAGATGCAACCTAATAAAATGGTTTGGGGCCCCAAACTTCTATATGCTCTTTATAATGCTCCTATTTGGATCCCTATTCATGTTTTTAACCACTTCCTTACTGGGCACTTAAACCCCCCTCCTGCCCTGACCAATTTTCATTTGTCAGCGCTGTCACTCTTTGAATGATAATTGCGCAGTCGTGCGACGTTGTACCCAAACAAAATTGGCATCCTTTTTTTTCACACAAATAGAGCTTTCTTTTGGTGGTATTTGATCCCCTCTGCTGTTTTTATTTTTGTGCTATAAACAAAGAGCGAAGATTTTGAAAAAAGAACAATATTTTTTACTTTTTGCTATAATAAATATCCAAAAATGAAAAAACTAATTTATTCATCAGTTTAGGTATATAGGTATACCGATATATATTCTTCTACATATTTTTGGTAGAAAAAATCGCAATCTGCGAATATTGATTGGGTTGCGCCTACAAACTATGGACATTATGGCGTTTTTATTTATTTTTGTTTTACTAGTAATGGCGGTGATCTGTGATTTTTATCGGGACTGCGATATTGCGGCGGACATGTCGGACGTTTTTGACCAATGACATTTATACAGCGATCACATCTAAAAATAGACACTGATTACTGTATAAATGTTATTGGCAGGGAAGGGGTTAGCACTAAGGGGGCAGTGAAGGGGTTAAAAGTGTTCCGTGGGTGTGTTCTAACTGTGGGGGGTCGGGGTTGGCAGGGGCATGACAGATCTAACTGATCCCAGTGACAGGGATCAGTAGATCTGGCATGCCCCCCCTCACAGAACGGAGAACCGCCGTGTTTACAACGGCGGTCCCCCGTTCCGGCGGGAGCACGCCCAGCACGAGCCAAAGGGGAGGACATCTATTGACGACCAAAAATGCATCTTTCTTTGTTTCTGTTATAAAATTTAGCAAATTAGTAATTTTTCTTCATAAATTTTGGCCAAAATTTTTACTGCTATATACCTTTGGTAAAAATAACCCAAATAAGTGTATATTATCTGGTCTTTGTGAAAGTTATAGAGTCTACAAGCTATGGTGCCAATCACTGAAAATTGGTTACACCTGATGCACTGACGGCCTATCTCATTTCTTGAGACCCTAACAAGCCAGGAAAGAACAAATACCCCCCCCAATGACCCCTTTTTGGAAAGTAGACAGTACAAAGTATTTAGTAAGAGGCGTGGCAAGTTTTTTGAAGTTGTAATTTTTTTCCACAATTCTTTTCAAAATGTTTTTTTTTTTTCATTTTTTTCCCCACAAAATTGTCATATTAACAGGCTATTTCTCACACCCAGCATATGCATAACACAAAGTACATCCCAAATCACATTCTACTACTACTCCTGAGTATGGAGATACCACATGTGTGAGACTTTTACACAGTGTGGCCACATACAATTATACTGTTAAAACACCCCTTTTTTTACTTTTTTTTTTTTGTAAAACTTTTCTTAACACCTTTTTTTAATGTTGAAGTTTTTTGAACGGTGCGGAGAATGATTTATGAAACATGACAGATGAAAGGTTTTTCCCCAGTAACCCCCCCCATAAACAAGAAAGGACCGAACAATCCCAGAGTTCTTTACTCTATCCGGCAGTCACGTAGTCCACATTGGTTAAAAGTCACTAACCGTGGTATCGAACATCTGAGATATTGAAAGTGT
>BLSH010370751.1:168963-183340 GCA_018402905.1 Glandirana rugosa | reverse complement strand
GATTTATGCTCACATCTTATCCTGCTGACAATGTTTACCAGACAGGAAGTGAGGATAACAACACAGCCAGAAATAAAAAATACTGTTGTTTAGTAGAGTAGGGAAAAGTTAGAACCCCTGTAAGATTTTTTTTTTCTGTGACATGGTTGCATATTTTCTCCTACTTCCTGTTTGGTAAAATCTTTGTAAATAGTAAGAGAATTGAGAGTAAATCTATCTAACAGAGCCCCAGATAGCATAAAAAACCTACGGAAGTTCTAATCCTTCTCCACACTATAAAAAAACAGATTTGTTGCATAAACTTTGAAAACTGAAGAATATATACCTCACGTTCTGAGAATATCTAGAGGTTGAGATACAGTATGTGTTGAAAGGGAAGGGGTGAGAGAAAATATGTGTTGATATGTTCTACCATAATCATTTGAGAGTAGTGGGATATGCTTAGGTAAGGGAATATGGCAATGGTGGTGTGGTTGAGGAGAAGGCATGGGGTGGAAAAAGTAAAAAATGAAAAAGGGATAAAGGAACAAATATAGGGGGAAGGTGATCTGCAGATCTGCATTTTCCATGAGCCATTTGGAGAATTAAAATTTGTTGGCAGATAGTCTGTAATCCAAAAAGCCCATGTTTTTTTACCCAAAGTGATTCTGTTGTTTAACTATAACATATATAGGGTTTATTTTGGTTTTTAGGGCTTTGAAAGAAAATGTAGGTCATTGTCAAGCCTTCACAATAACTTGTTTAGTTGTAGTGAAAATGTAAGCAATCAGTATTCATTAGTGATGTAGGTTTCTGGTTTCTTGTTTAAAAGGGCCTTATGTTTTTCTTTTTTTTTTGGCCAGCCTAGCACAGTATAAATAATTTGATAAGAACGGGTCCAACATCTTTTCAGCTTGGAGCAATCCCACCTATAAGGCCTCATACACACGGGCATATTTTAAAAAATAAGCAAAACATCGGGCCCGACGTCAGGGAAAAATCTGTGGGTTTTTTCGGCGTTCTGCATCAGCGTTAGTGAGCGTCTGTGTCAATAGGCGTTTTTAAAAAAAAAAACTCCTCTGCTATCTTTCAACCTAAAAACGCCGGCGTCAAATACGCCGGTTAATGTCGGCACTGCGTTAGTGAGCATTTACGGCGTCTGCGTCAAAAACACCAGAACGTTACAGCCTTGGAACGGGCTGGCCATGGGTTCTACTTTCAGCTCACTAACGCCGACACCCTCTACAGCTCAAATACGTTGGCCGTTTTATGGGACCATTGACTAACATGGAGAGCTGCAAAAAATGTGGCGTCAAAAAACATTTGTGTGTATGAGGCCTAAATGTCTATAAATGTGGCTGCTACATTGCTGCCCTGTAAACATTTGAAGGGGAACCTGGGAAATTAAGTAAGATCTGGTCTCAAACATAGTACCATCTTAGTAATTTGTAATTGGTTTCTATTGCAGAGGCATTAGCTGAAAATCTAGATGTAGCCATCTAAATGTCTTTCTACTCCTGCCTGGTAAGCTTTGAAACCCAATTATTTTCTGAGAATTGAAGGTAGGAGGGTTTCTAGGTAAATATAGTGACGAGTGAAAAAAGATTAAATTGTGATAACTGGGGAGTGTGGATTTGATTTGCAAATGATTTCAAAGGGAGTTAAGTATAGCAGCAAGTCCGTTTTTCTAATACTGGAGAGCTTAGTGTTTTAGCTGAAGATAACTGAATGTTTTGCCTGATACAGTGTATCAAAGGATTTTGTTAGCTAGATCCCCAAGTAGGATTGTTAAATTGACATCCGTTGAAAATCCAAATTATGATTTAATAATTTGGATGACATGAGTTGAAAAGAGATATCTAGAGCTTTGGATTTATTACTGTTAACATGAAGTTCTGATATAGTGGTGAACTTTCATAGCAGAAAGAATAGGGTTGTGGAGAGGGATAACAGGTTGGTAACAAATAAGATTATTTTGTTAGTGAACGGGCAGTGTTTGTGGTGATGTCCTGCAGTATCTAAGCCTGTAAATACGTAGGTTGTTGACCAGTAAGCTGAGGGGCTAGATCATCTGTGTATACTTAAAGTGATACTAAACACACACTATTTAATTTATCCCTTCTCTTTATTCACTTCCCACCCATAGGATGTCATATGAGTGGAGTGGAGATACCAGGATGATGCCTGCAGCTACAGGCATCATCCCAGTATCTTTTTTTAAGCCAGCGATGCTATGTAATGTAAAAGCAAGCCTAGCAGCTAATTAGCTGCCGGAACGCTTTTACAAGCGGCAGGACAGACCGCCGCTCTCCTGTGCCTTCCAGAACTTTCCTGTTCAAATAGGGAGCCTCATACTAAAGCTGGTGCTATCGCTGGCTTACCATAGAGCTGAATGGGGACTAGAACATCCCTGATCATCTATGGTATTAGAAACTGGATGCGACGAGTATTTTCTCACTTTCAACAAATGTAAACAAAGCCGATCTTGGTGTGATCAGGTGCTTTTAAGGGCAGAAAAGAGATCTGGGGTCTTAAAGACCCCAGATTTCTAAGTAAAGAGCACCTGTCACTACTTATTGTGATCACAAGGGATGTTTACAGGCTTTTAAAGCGGTTGTAAACCCTATGAAATAAAAACCTGTAAGACAAATGCATAATGAGCTAGTATTCATCGCATACTAGCTCATTATGAAATACCTTAGAATGAAGCTCTCTCAGCAGCGCCTGCACATCGCTGAGACGGCTGAAATTTTACCCAGAGTTTCTACCGGAATCGTGGGCTCCGGTGCTGTGATTGGCCGGAGCCGCAATGGCGTCACTCCCGCGCATGCACACGGGAGCCACCGGTCACATCACAGGGGCCTGAAGAAAATCTAGATGTTTAAAAGGGCCTTAGTTTTGCTTAAATGGGCGACCGTTTCTTCAGAGCGCATACGCCTATGATGCCAGCGTATATATTAAATATTTCCTAAACGTAAATGCATAGTCCAGAATCCCGGTATTGATAACTAAAACAGCAGGCTCACCGCTAGTCTCCGGCCCCACAGCTCGGTTAGGCTCCTCTAGAGTCAGGGTGTCAGGCCGGCTAGACAGAGGGGTTCAGCAGCCTGTGTCTCAGTTGATTCAGAGAGCTCAGGCTTGCCGTCCAGCTTGTGAGCTCTCCCTCTCTCTCTCACTTTCTTGACACAGGTGCACTGAGTCTCTGCTGCCTTTCAGACTTCCCTTCCCAGGGTCTTAACCCCATAGGTACTGAAGTCCTAGCGATCTGGGTTTGAGACTCTGCAACCATCCTTCTTAAATGGACCATGGCTCCAATATCGGGTGGAATATACCTGCCTTCTAGGACACATCCCCGGTGTCCTGTACACATCCCCCCCTCTGCCTTGACACGGAGGTGTCCAAGGCAATGTGGGACACCCTACAGTGTACCCTAGAGAGGGCATCCGCATTCTGGTGTTGCTTTCCTTGTCTGTGTTCAACTACAAATTTGAACTCTTGCAATGCCAAAAACCACCTGGTAACTCGTAA
Source organism: Glandirana rugosa (assembly GCA_018402905.1). Lineage (NCBI taxonomy): Eukaryota > Metazoa > Chordata > Amphibia > Anura > Ranidae > Glandirana > Glandirana rugosa. The sequence continues at coordinate 179,833 of BLSH010370751.1, read as the reverse complement.
CTCTGGTATTTGTGTGTTTGTTCTGTCTCATCTAGGTCAATGGGGCATGGTCTAACACCAGGCGAAACTTCCTACCGAGTCCAGGGCCCACTTAATGGCCAGGCACTACCGCTCCACCACAGCATCATTTCTCTCAGCGGCTGTCAATTTCCTACTTAGGAAAACTATGGGGTGTTCCTCCCCATTGACCTCTTGGGACAGAACAGCTCCCAAGCCTTGACTGGAGGCATCTGTTTGAAATACAAATTGCCTCGAGAAGTCGGGAGTGACCAGTACTGGATACTGACACAAGGCTATTTTAAGCTCTGGAAAGCCTTCTCAGCCTTGTCATCCCATTTTATCATGACTGACTTTTTTCCCTTTGTCAGGTCTGTGAGAGGTGCAGCAATAGTGGCGAAGTCGGGTACAAACCTGCGGTAGTACCCCACGATGCCCAAGAAGGCTCGCACCTGTTTCTTTGTGACTGGGCAGGGCCTGGATTTCCTCTACCTTGTTCACCTGTGGTTTCACTAACCCCCTACCCACAATGTACCCCAAGTACTTGGTCTCTTCCATAGCAATGGCACACTTTTCTGGGTTCACAGTGAATCCTTCCTTCTTTAGAGAGTTTAGGACCACCTGCACTCTGGGAAGATGGGATTCCCAGTCTGTACTAAAGATGACAATGTGAACTAAATACACTGAAGTGTATTTCTGATCTGGGTGTAAGCTTTTATCCATAGCTCTCTGGAAAGTAGCTGGAGCGGAATGCAAACCAAATGGCATTCTTTTGTACTGGAAATGGCCATCTGCGGTAGAAAAGGCAGTCTTCTCTTGGGCTTCCTTAGTTAAAGGTATTTGCCAGTAGCCTTTAGTGAGGTCTAAGCTAGTAATGTACTGGGCTGGTCCCAACCTCTCTATCAGTTCGTCTACTCTGGACATTGGATATGCATCGAACTTCGATACCTCATTGAGTTTTCTGAAATCATTACAAAATCGCAGAGTCCCGTAGGGTTTCGGTACCAACACAATGGGGCTCGACCACTCACTCTGCGATTCCTCAATGATATTAAGTTTGAGCATTGTCCGGACTTCCTCCTACACTGCCTTCCTATGTGCCTCAGGGATACGATAGGGTTTCACTCGAACCTTCACATTAGGTTCCGTTTCAATGTCATGTTCAATAACCCTGGTAAGACCTGGCAGTCCTGAGAACTTCTCTCTATTCCTATGTAAAAACTCTTTTACCTGCTGTGTTTGTGGCTTGGATAGGGAGGCAGAAACTGGGATTGAGCTCTCCCCTATCGGGGGGCTTAGAACTAATCTCAGCCAGGGCAACTTCCTGCTCCTGGTCCTTCCAGTGCTTCAGGAGATTTACATTTTATATCTGATAGGGCTTCCCAGGTTGATGTATCTTATAGTTAACCTCCCCAACCTTTTATTCCACCTCAAATGGCCCCTGCCACCTGGCCAGGAACTTACTTTCTACCATAGGTATAAGCACGGACACCCTGTCTCCAACCTGGAACTGTCTGAGTTTGGCAGATAGGTTGTACACCCTTCTTTGTGCCTCCTGTGCTTTTTGCATGTGCTCTTTGACCAGAGGCATCACTTTAGCAATCCTCTCTCTCATCTAAGTTATATGTTCTACCACTGTCTTATGAGGAGAGGCCTCACTTTCCCACGTTTCCTTCACCAGGTCAAGCAGTCCTTGTGGTCTTCACCCGTACATAAATTTGAACGGGGAAAAAAGTGTGGACGCCTGAGGCACTTCCATTATAGCAAACATCAGTGATAGAAGTAGACAGTCACAGTCTTTACCATCTTGTTGCACAACCCTTTTAAGCATTGACTTGAGAGTTTTATTGAAACGCTCCACCAGTCCATCTGTCTGTGGATGATAGACAGATATGCGCAGCTGTTTGATTTGGAACAACTTGCACAAATCGGCTATCCCCCGAGACATGAAAGGGGTGCCCTGGTCTGTCAAGATCTCCTTCTGGAATCCTGTTCTAGAGAACATATTAAACAATTCCCTGGCGATTGCTTTTGACGTAGCCTTTCTTAGGGGAATTGTCTCTGGATACCAGGTGGCATAATCGAGTACCACGAGGATTTGTTGATGTCCCCGAGCTGATTTCACCAACGTGCCCACCAGATCCATAGCAATGCACTCAAATGGTACCTCGATAATGGGTAATGGCACCAACGGGTTCCTCAAGTGGGGCATTGGTGCGGTCAGCTGGCAAGTGGGACATGAACTGCAATAACGTCTCACCTCTGCTGTCACTCCTTGCCAGTAAAACCGGTCCATTATTCAGGCCTCAGTCTTGTCAGCCCCTAGGTGACCCCCCAATGCACCATTGTGAGCTAGGTCGAGCACCGTGCGTCTGAAGGGCTGGGGGACCAGCAACTGGTCGACCACTTCTCCTCTAACCTTGGTAACCCGATATAGCAGTTTACCAATGACCAAAAGGTGGGGAAAACTTTTTTTTGGCTCAGACATCTGTGAAACTCCATTAACTACAGTAACCTGTTGCCAGGCATTTTTCAGTGTGGGATCCCTCTTTTGGGCAGCAGAGAACGCACCCCTTGACACCTCGAGATCAGGGTGGTCAAGACGAGAGGAGCTTTCTCCCTCATCAGTCATAACCTGCAGAGGGAAGGCGTCCTCTATGTTCTCCCCAGCCATGACCTGCCTAAGAGTGGGTTCCCCCCCTCAGAGATCCCCATAGCTGGTGGACCATCTGCCCCAGATGCAACTCTATCAGTGTTCTCTAGAGCATTGGCGTCCAGCCCCTTAGAGGGAACAAAGCAATTCAGCTGTCCTGATAGTTCTTGGCTCACATAGTTCCAAAGTTCAACAAATAAAGGGCAATCCCTTCCTATGATACCATCATGGATGAGGCCGGGTACCACCCCACCCTCCTGGACAATTGTGCCACAGGCCGTGGTGAGTGTCACTGATACCAGGGGGTGTATTCCCTGGTGTCCCCATGTATGCACACCACCCTCAGAGTTCTTGTTACTCAACCCACCTCCCCAGCTATCGTGGTACCCACAAGTGTTACCATACTTCTGGAGTCCAACAGCGCTTGGGCATAAAGCTGGTTCACCCAAAGGTCTTATTCAAATCGCCCTACAGTTAGGTCAAGGTGGGCAGCACAGACCTTCTGGGCATAAAAGGACATCCTGCGCAGAGCTCCACACTCCATGGGTTCTTCCTGCAGGGGACATTGGGCCTGGATATGGCCCCAGGAGTGACACCGCCAGCACAGCACGCCCTCATTCCTACGTGCCAGAGCAGAGCTCTGGGATGCTGGGGTGGATGCTCCTTGAGTCTCCTGAATGCTAGCTCCCGGGTTAGTGGATGGCTTGGCTTTCCTCACGGGCAAGGGTCTTTGAGGTTTGACAGGTTCCAGGAGATCTTCCATCACAGCATATCTCTCAACCATTTCCACTAGGTCATCTGCCGTCTTGGGGGTCCCCATGACTCACCCAGAAGCGAATGTCATTTGGCAGGGACCTTGGGTACTAACACGACCCGCTCCACCATCTGGCAACTCGTTAGCACCTCAGGCTGCAGCCATTTTTTGACCAGCTGACTCAGGTCATGCATCTGAGCCCTTGGCGGACAGTCCAGGTGGTACCTCCAATGGTGTACGCTTTGGGCCCGCATAGCAGTAGTAACCCCAAGGCGGGCCATGATTTTGGCCTTCAGCCGTTTGTAATCTTTGGCATCAGCAGCTGACAAATCGAAATATGCCTTCTGGGGATCCCCAGTGAGGAAAGGAGCAACAATACTAGCCCACTGGTCTGGGGGCCACCCTTCTCTTTCTGCTGTTCTCTCAAAAGTAGCCATGAATGCCTCCACATCATCACTAGGCGTCAACTTTTGCAGGTAGTGACTGACCCTTACGGCTACCTGATTGCTAGAGATCCCAATGGTGTGTTCTCTTCCCTGTGCAAGATGCTGTACTGCCTCTTGTAAAGCAGCTACCTACACTTGAGTCGTTTCTTGCTGGACTGTGAACTAAGCGACCAGCAAGTGTGTGGTCTCCTGTTCCTGGGCCTTTGCCTCCTCGTGGCGATGGTTGGCTTTGGCGGCAGCCTGCTGCTGGGCTATTGTGCTCTGAGCCAGGGCTTTTATCACCTCCTCCATGTCGCCTTGTGAGGTTTTCAGAGCTTGTGCTGTCCTGACCCAGGACATGCAAACGTGGGTACTGGCCCTTTAAATGCTTCCAAACGGCTTTTGGGGCTATACTCTGCCCCGCACTCTTCCACCAAATGTAACCTGGGGGTAGCTCCGTAATGACCGCCAGTCAGTTTATTGAAGCAAACAGTTAATTTATTTTGAAGCAAACAAAATCAAATGACAGCTTTCTTCAGCCAAAGTAAATACATAGTGCAGAATCCCGGTATCGATAACTAAAACAGCAGGCTCACCGCTAGTCTCTGGTCCCACAGCTTGGTTAGGCTCCTCCAGAGTCAGGGTGTCAGGCCGGCCAGACAGAGGGGTTCAGCATCCTGTGTCTCAGTTGATTCAGAGAGCCCATGCTTGCCGTCCAGCTTGTGAGCTCTCCCTCTCTCACTTCCTTGACACAGGTGCACTGAGTCTCTGCTGCTTTTCAGACCTGCCTTCCCCAGGTCTTAACCCCATAGGTACCGAAGTCCTAGCTATCTGGGTTTGAGACTCTGCAACCGTCCTTAAAGGGACCATGGCTCCAATATCAGGTGGAATGTACCTGCCTTCTAGGACACATCCCCGGTGTCCTGCACAGGTGCAAGTTTGGATTTTAAAAAAATCTAAGCACCTTTTTTATGATCGATATACAGTGCCTTGAAAAAGTATTCATACCTCATTTCCACATTTTGTCATGTTACAACCAAAAACGTAAATGGATATTATTGTGATTTTATGTGATAGACCAACACAAAGTGGCACATAATTGTGAAGTGGAAGGAAAATGCTAAATGTTTTTCAAAATTTTTTGCAAATAAATCTGTGAAAAGTGTGGCGTACATTTGTATTCAGCCCCCTGAGTCAATACTTTGTAGAACCACCTTTCACTGCAATTACAGCTGCAAGTCTTTTTGTGGAGGGGTCTACCAGCTTTGTACATCTAGAGAGTGACATTTTTGCCCATTCTTTGCAAAATAGCTTAAGCTCTGTCAGATTGGATGGAGACTGTCTGTGAACAGCAATTTTCTAGTCTTGCCACAGATTTTTAATTGGATTTAGATATGGACTTTGTCTGGGCCATTCTAACATATGAATATGCTTTGATCTAATCCATTCCATTGTAGCTCTGGCTGTATGGTTAGGGTTGTTGTCCTGCTGGAAGGTGAACCTCCATCCCAGTTTCAAGTCTTTTGCAGACTCGAACTGGTTTTCTTCTAAGATTACCCTATATTTGGCTCCATCCATCTTCCCATCAACTCTGACAAGCTTCCCTGTCCCTGCTGAAGAAAAGCATCTCCACAACAGTTAAATTTTGGTCTCATCTGACAAGAGCACCTTCTTCCACATATTCGCTGTGTCCCCACATGGCTCCTCGTAAGCTGCAAACGGGACTTCTTAAGGCTTTCTTTTAACAATGCCTTTCTTCTTGCCACTCTTCCATAAAGGCCAGATTTGTGGAATGCACGACTAATAGTTGTCCTGTGGACAGATTCTCCCACCTGAGCTGTGGATCTCTGCAGCTCCTCCAGAGTTACTATGGGCCTCTTGGCTGCTACTCTGATTAATGCTCTCCTTGCCCAGCCTGTCTGTTTAGGTGGACGGTCATGTCTAGGTAGGTTTGCAGTTGTGCCATACTCCCATTTTCGGATGATGGATTGAACAGTCCTCCGTGAGATGTTCAAAGCTTGGGATATTTTTTTAAAACCTAACCCTGCTTTAAATTTCTCCACAACTTTATCACTGACCTGTCTGGTGTGTTCCTTGGCCTTTGTGATGCTGTTTGTTCACTAACGTTCTCTAACAAACCTCTGAGGGCTTCACGGAACAACTGTATTTATACTGAGATTACATTACACACAGGTGGACTTTATTTACTAAATAGGTGACTTCTGAAGGCAATCGGTTCCATCACATTTTAGTTAGGAGTATCAGAGTAAAGGGGGCTGAATACAAATGCATGGCACACTTTTCGCATATTTATTTGTAAAAAAAATTGGAAAACCATTTATCATATTCCTTCCACTTCACAATTTTGTGCCACATTCCGTTGGTCTATCGCATAAAATCCTAATAAAATACATTTACGTTTTTGGTTGTAGCATGACAAAATGTAGAAATTTTCAAGGGGTGTGAATACTTCTTCAAGGCACTGTACATCTGTCCTGTGACCCAGCTCTTTGCAGGGAAACATCAGCAGGGGCTTCTGGTCTTCTGCTGTTGGTCAGATGTTAAAAAAAATAAAACGGCTTTGGAAAACAGGAAAAATACATTGTTAATATCTAATGTTTAAATCATCATACAAATATGTATTTGAACCCAAATCTTTATTGTTCTTGTGCAAAAACATGGTATGGGCTATCTTTTTTCTGCCCTGCTGCCTGTGTCGTTTGTATGTGCTTAAAATTACAGGGAGGTGAAGCCTTCATCAATCAAGATGTAATATCCTGCCCCTATTGTGTTTAGCTGTTTAGTGGGTGTGGAGAAGCAGAAAGTGGGCTGCCATTTATCACTGTGTATATGCCAAGATGTGTGACTCCATGGTCATGTGGGCTGCACAGATAAGAAAAAGAAGGAAATTAACAGTTTAGAAGGTGTCTGAAACTAGACCATGCTCAGTAGATGTAGCAACGGCTGGTGTACACAATCTCCACCTGCAGAGGGGACACAGACAAGGAGGGAGAAACAGTGAACATCAGAATCAACCAGTTTTATTGCAGAATACAGAAAATAAATCCCATAGTGATTGAGTGAGTATGAACAGTATGTAATACAGCATAAACTGACATGTTGGTTTAACAACACTTTAAACCCTAGTTAAGTTAATAAGTAATTGGGGTTTACTCTTCCGTTCACTGACAGACACAGCCTTCTTATGACACGTGGGGTTATGCTCATATTACTAGGAGTAGACTAGGCAAAAATAAAACAAAAGCATAGGTTGGCCCCTCCCAGGGAGCCGTCCTCACCTTAGCATATAATCCCCCTGCTCTGCATAGCACATCAGTTTTAAACTGCCTAGTGCAAGGAGTAGACCTGGTTCCCTATGGGATCTGCGGTCTCCTGAAGATTTTTTTCTGATGAAGACTGCTATCAAGAAGCTGGCTGGTGGTATAGAGGATATCTAGAATCCAAAAACTTTCCCCAGTCTGGCCGACACTATGCGAGCTACCCTTAGCGGGGGCCCACCACATGGCGCCCGTTCCGTGAGGGCGGCCCGTGGGTAAAACCCACTAGAGCCCAGTGACTGGTTTTGTTCCTGTCCAGGGGCCTGGCCAGCAGCATGCCTCTCTATGGGGAGGTAAGTCTGCTCCGGATGGCTACCCGCTACGCCCGTCGGATTGGTGAGTGGACCCCTCTTCCGTCCTAGGGGCGCGGAGAGTGGGCACCTGGGCAGCTTCTGTGGTAGCCGGCCGGTGGGGGTCCGTTAGTGGGGACACACTGGGTGGTACCCCTTTGAGGATTATCTCCCATTCCCCCCCTCCCCCCCCCCCGCAGTACCTCACCTTGCACTGAATGTTTGGAACACTGCATTAAGCGGTTCGCCGCCATTCGGTGTGGATTGCCATTCGTTCGTCTGCCGACCACACCATTTTGTTATAAGCTCTGCTTGTGTTAATGGCAGCATCCATTGTTTGGTAACCACATGTGGTTTTCAGCCTGTCCTCTGGCGGCCCCCAGTGGACGTTTTTGGTACAGGAAGTGATATAAACGGAATTAGTACTTCCGGTTTCACTTGGACAACGTGGTTGACACTCTGTGGTGCAGGCTCTTGAAGTGCAGTGGATTTTTGGGCATTGCTCATTCCAGTCACAAGTGCTGAGGCATTTAAAACAGCAAGTATAGATGGCTCTCCCTGGGTGTTGGTAGCGGTGGGTGCAATCCTCCCGGGTCTCCCTGGCTGATTGGTGGGGTAGAGGTGGTGGTCACACAGTGGGGGTGCCGGAAGGCTGGGATGTCAGAGGCCGGCAAGGCTATGGCAGGTGTACCTGCGGATCAACAATCCAACCCGGGAACCTTGGTGTCCCTGGAACAGCTGAAAGCGGTATTTGGGGAGTTCTTTCCCCGGGCGGGGGACCCAGTTCCGGGGGGCCCCAAAAAACGCCCACCCCCCTCTTTCCTCAGGGGAGGATTCGGATCCAGAAAGCACCTCAGTGGTCACACCTGTGGACTTATCAGAGGGTGAACTGCCCTCAGAAGGCGAAGTTGATCAGGAGGCTCCTTTTTCACGTGATAAAGCGATAGTGGCCGCTCTGATCACTGATATCCATGACTCCATGCGGCTTTACCAAGCAGGGGAGTCGCATGAGTCCTCATATATTTGTGGATCACTTAAACCCCCTAGGTCCCCTAGGGCTTACCCTTATGATCAGGTGTTTGAACAGGCGGTGTTCAAGGAATGGCTGCGGCCACCAAATTTCTTTGCTTTTCCTAAAAGCTTTGCTGTTCGCTACCCCTTTGAGGATAGCTTTACTAAGAGATGGGCTTCCCCAACGGTGGACCCCCCAGTGGTCCGTCTGAATAAGGCAACGACCATTCCCTTGGAGGGGTCTCTGTCTTTTAAGGAGACGGCCGATCGCCGCACGGAGGCAGTGTCTAAGGCACTGTTCTTGTTGGCTGGGTCAGCCATGCGGCCAGCTCTAGCAGCTGCGATGGCAGCACAATCTCTTCACGAGCACGGTGCACAGGCTGAGGTGCAGCGGGCACAACATTTGGAAGAGGGTCTCTGCTACATATGCCATGCTGCTTTGGACCTTCTTCCCATATTGTCAAAAATGTCTGTTTGCAATCATTATCAGGCGGGTGCTGTGGCTCCACTCTTGGTCGGGCGACCAGGCTTCAAAGAAAGCTCTTGCAAATCTTCCCTTTCAGGGAGGGCGTCTGTTTGGCCCACAGTTGGATGAAATCGTTAAGGATTTCACGGGAGGGAAGAGTACTTTCCTTCCAAAGCCAAAGCGGCGGGATTTTCGCCGTAGGCAGGGCCCTGTTTCTTCAGGTCAGAAGAAGTTTTTTCGGGCACCCGGCTCAGCGGGTAAAGGCTTCAAGTCCAGTAAGGCTTCCGCTGGGCCCAGTAAAAGGCCCTGGCAGCATAAGTCAGAAAAAGCGAAGGATAAATCAACCTCCGCATGATGGGTTGCCCCCCCCCGACTCACTGGTGGGGGGCCGGTTGCTGGGGTTCGCAGACAGATGGACTGCCCGCATCACCGATCGGTGGGTACTGGAGGTGGTGTCCTCCGGGTACAGGATAGAATTCATCTCTCTGCCCCCAGAAAGGTTCCACCCTTCAAACTTGAGACTCCCTCAGGGGCGTCCGGAGGCGCTGCTAGATGCCGTTCGGGCGCTTGCCGAACGGGGTGATTGTACCGGTACCCATGGCGGAAAGATTTCACGGGTTTTACTCAAACCTCTTTGTGGTGGCCAAAAAGGGCGGTGTCAGGCCAGTTCTGGACCTGAAGGCATTAAACCGAAGAAACCAAAGAGATTCAGGATGGAGTCCATCCGCTCGGTCGTGGCCGCCCTGCACCAAGGGGAATTCATGGCGTCCCTGGATATCAGGGACGCGTATCTCCATGTTACAGTTTGTCACAGTCACCAGCGTTTTCTACACTTCGCAGTGGGGGACCGGCATTACCAGTTTGTGGCACTTCCCTTCGGGCTGGCTTCATCTCCCCGAGTGTTCACCAAGGTGGTGGCCCCGATGCTGGCGCTGCTGAGACAGAGAGGTATTGCGGTAGTAGCATACCTCGACGATTTACTCCTGAGAACAGAGTCTGCTGCGGCTCTGGAGGAGAACATGACAATCACGGTGTCCATGTTAAAAGAGTTCGGTTGGCTGATCAACCTGCAGAAATCATTGTTGACTCCATCCTGCCGGCTGGAATACCTGGGTCTGATTCTGGACACAGTGCAGGCAAGGGTGTTTTTACTACCAAACAAGCTCCTGACACTTCAGGCAGCAGTGCGGACCCTGTTATCACGCCAGTGGTCCTCCTTACGGTTCTGTATGCGAGTGTTGGGGCTCATGGTGTCGACTTTCGAAGCGATACCATACGCCCAGAGTCACACTCGGCTCTTGCAGAAGGAGATTTTGTCACAATGGGACAAATCCCCCCTATCCCTAGACAGACTGATCAGGTTGGATCATCAGTCCCGGGGATCCTTGATTTGGTGGATTCGGGCTCTGGCCCTAAAGCTGGGAAAATGTTTTCTCCCCCTCAATTGGTCGATAGTAATGATGGATGCCAGCCTATCAGGCTGGGGAGGGGTCCTGGGTCAGTTCTCTGCCCAGGGTCGTTGGTCAGTGCAGGAAGCTTGTCTTCCAATAAATGTACTGGAACTGAGAGCGATCAGACTTTGTCTGTCCCGTTGGTCAGAAAGGCTGCGAGGCCTCCCTGTCCGGGTTCAGTCGGACAATGCCACGGCTGTGGCATATGTGAACCATCAGGGCGGAACAAGAAGCTCGGCAGCAGCCACGGAGGCGGCTCTGATCTTTCGGTGGGCAGAACTTCACGTGCCAGCTCTCTCTGCAATCTACATCCCAGGCGTGGAAAACTGGCAGGCGGACTTTCTCAGTCGCCGGACTCTGGATCAAGGGGAATGGTCCCTACATCCAGAAGTGTTCCGCCAGATTTGCCTCAAGTGGGGCACGCCAGAGGTGGACCTCATGGCCTCCAGGTTCAATCACATCCGTTTAGACCGCCTTGTGAATAC
>BLSH010370751.1:144741-165022 GCA_018402905.1 Glandirana rugosa | reverse complement strand
CAGATCTTGCTTTTTTTTCTGAAATTTTAAAAAAGAAAAAAAAAAATTTCCTTTGCTTTCTTCATTTTCCAAAACAAATGAGAGCTGCAAAATACTTATCATGCCTCTTAGCAAATACCTTAGGGTGTCTACTTTCCAAAATGGGGTCATTTGGGGGGCTTTTGTGCTACCTTGACATTTCAGAGCTTCCGAAACCGTAATCAGTAGTGAGGAGTAAAAATCACCATTTTACGCCCTAAGAAAGCCTGAAGACTGTGATTGGTTTTTGGGGTTCTGTGCGTGGCTAGGCTCCCAAAACGTCTCACACATGTGGTATCCCCATACTCAGGAGAAGCAGCAGAATGTATTTTTGGGTGTAATTTCACATATGCCCATGGCATGTGCAAGCAATATATCATTTAGTGACAACTTTGTGTAAAAAAAAAAAAAAAAAAAAGTAAATTTTCCACGAAACTTGGGACAAAATATAAAATATTCCATGGACTCAACATGCCTCTCAGGAAATAGCTTGGGGTGTCTGCTTTCCAAAATGGGGTAATTTGGGGGGGTTGGGCTACCTTGTCATTTCAGGGCCTCCGAAACTGTGATAGGTAGTGAGGAAGTGAAATCACCATTTTACGCCTTTAGAAATCCTGAAGGCGGTGATTAGTTTTCGGGGTCCCATACACGGCTAGGCTCCCAAAAAGTCTCACACATGTGATATCCCTGTACTCAGGAGAAGCAGCAGAATTTATTTTGTAATTCCACATATACCCATGGCATGTTCGCTCAATATATCCTTTAGTAACTGAGTGACCATGAACAAACTTCTTGATCCCCTTCAGTCCGGATTTCACCCTCAACACTCCACAGAAACTGCTCTCCTTAAACTCACTAATGACCGAATAACTTCTAAAACCAATGGACACTATTCTGTACTACTACTCCTGGACCTCTCTGCTGCCTTTGACACAGTGGACTACTCCCTCCTCCTCAAAAAACTCCACTCCTTTGGTCTCTGTGACTGTACTCTTCGCTGGTTCTCATCCTACCCATCCCACCGCTCCTTCAGCGTCATTTACAACTCTACTTCCTCCTCTCCTCTCCCTTTCTCTGTCGTGTCCCCCAAGGTTCTGTTCTGGGACCTCTCCTTTCTCAATGTACACCACCTCTCTGGGTCAGTTGACTGCCTCCCATGGCTTTCAGTATCATCTCTCCGCTGATGACACACAAATATATCTCTCAACCCCCCAGATCTCTCCATCTGTCTCCTCACGCATCACCACTTACTAACAGACATATCAGCCTGGATGTCACATCACTTCCTCAAACTCAACCTATCCAAAACCAAGCTTATGATATTTCCTTCCCCATGTGCCACTTCCCCAGATTTCTCTGTCAAAATCAACGGCTCAACTATCAACCCCTCCCCCCACGCCAAGGTCCTAGGTAAACCTGAACTCCGAATTAACCTTTCAACCCCACATCCAATCGCTATCCAAAATTTCCCGCCTCAACCTCCGCAACATCTCCAAGATACGCCCCTTCCTAACCAATGACACTACAAAGCTTCTAATCCTCTCCCTGGTCATCGACTACTCCGCTCCCTCCTCACTGGCTTACCTCTAAATAGCTTATCCCCACTTCAGTGCATTGTGAATGCTGCTGCCAGGCTCATTCACCTTAAAAACCGCTCAGCATCTGCTACACCCCTATATCAATCCCTCCATTAGCTGCCACTCAACCAATGTATCAAATTCAAGATACTAACAATAACTTATAAAGCCATCCACAACCTGGCCCCTAGCTACATCACTAACCTGGTCTCAAAATACAAACCAAATCGATCTCTTCGCTCCTCCCAAGACCTCCTGCTCTCTAGCTCCCTTGTCACCTCATCCCATGCTCGCCGCCAGGACTTCTTCAGAGCCTCTCCCATCCTCTGGAATGCTCTACCCCAATCTGTCCAACGTTCTCCTACTTTATCCACCTTCGGACAATCCCTGAAAACTCATCTCTTCAGAGAAGCCTATCTGGCTCCCACCTAACAGCTGTACATTTATCTTCTCCATCAGCACATCCCCCACAGTTATTACCTCTTGTATCTCTTGACCCTCCCTCGTCGATTGTAAGCTCTAACGAGCAGGGCCCTCTGATTCCTACTGTATTTAAGTGTATTGTATTTGTACTGTCTACCCTCAAGTTATAAAGCACTTTGTAAACTGTTGGCGCTATATAAATCCTGTATAATAATAATAATAACTTTATGTAAAAAAAAAAACAAACAAATGTTGTCATTGTCCCGAAACTTGTGGCAAAATATAAAATATTTCATGGACTCAACATGCCTCTCAGCAAATAGCTTGGGTGTCTACTTTCCAAAATGGGGTCAATTTTTGCCCTTAGAAATCCTGAAGGCGGTCATTGGTTTTCAGGGTCCTGTACGTGGCTAGACTGCCAAAAAGTCCCACACATATGGTATCCCCATACTCGGGAGAAGTAGCAGAATGTATTTTGGGGTGTAATTCCACATATACCCATGGCATGTGTGAGTAATATATCATTTCAGTGACAACTTTGTGTAATTTGTTTTTTTCTTTGTTATTCTTCAATCACTTGTGACAAAAAAAAAAAAAGATTCCAAGGACTCAGCATGCCTCTCAGCAAATAGCTTTGGGTTTCTACTTTCCAAAATGGGGTCATTTTTTTTTTGGGGGGGGGGGGGGTTGAACATCACCCACTCTTCTAACCACTTGAACCACCAAGTATTTTCTGACACTTTTTGTTTACATGAAAAAATACTTTTTTTGCAGGAAAATGACTTTGAACCCCCAAACATTATATATAAATATTTTTTTTAAAGCAGAGGCCCTACAGATTAAAATGGTGGGTGTTGCAATTTTTTTTTTCACAAAGTATTTGCGCAGCGATTTTTCAAACGCAATTTTTTGGGGGAAAAAATACTTTTTTGAATTTTAATGCACAAAAACACACTATATTGCCCAATATAATGGTGAAATATAAAAGACAATCTGATGCCAAGTACATAAACACCAAACATGACATGCTTTAAAAATTACGCACACCCATGCAGCGGCGACAAACTATATACATTTTTAAAAGCCTTTACAGGTTACTGCCCTCGATCTGATGTTCGTGGTGACACCTCGCATGCATGGTGCAATTGCTGTTTACATATGACACGAGACCAGCAATTGCATTCACCTTTGCGCCCGTGCACAGGGGTTCATTTTTTTTTCTTTTAATTTCTCATTTTGCTTTTTATTTTATTTTTACACTGTCTTTTTCATCTTTTCTATCATTATCACAGTGAATTTAAATATCCCCTATGATAAAAATAGGAAGTGTTATTTATATATATATATATATATATATATATATATATATATATATATATATATTTATTTATTTTTTTTTTTTTTTAATTTGGGGTCTTTTAGACTCTAGATCTTTCCTTAACCCTTAAAGTATCTCACCACACCAAGATCAGTGTGATAAGATGCTTTTCCAATAATTATATCCGGCAAAACCAAAGCCATGAAATGCTCGTAGCTTCTGATTTCTTAGGCCATAGAGATCATTGGAGCCATTCTAGTCTTCGATCAGGTTAATGGTCAGCTGGCGGAACCACCGGCTGCATTCTCGCGTTCCCTGGTGGGACAGGAGAGCCTGAGAAAACCACTCAAAGACCAGCAATATACTAGTACGTCGCTGGTCCTTGTTGGGCATATGTTGCAATGTTCTTTTTTTTTCATGCAGCCTGTGGGTTAAATGAAAAAAAAAAACAATCAATCAGTGGATACGCCCACCATTAGAACACCACCCTGCGTCCACCCACTTCTAATGATGGGCATGGCACCATTCTAAAAACATATGCTGGAACATGTCCACCCCCTGCCCCTATGCTCTGCCATTATATGCTTTTTTTTAACTGTGGTGGTGAAATCACCTCCTACAGAGCAGGAGTCGCTGATTTACATATTGTGGGAGCAAACGCTGTTGCTGTCAAGATAAATAAATCAGTGCTGCAGCTGAATGGCGTACCTGAAAAGCAAAAAAGATAAATAAATCACAGTAAATAGTAACATATAAAATAATTACATACCTGCAAAGAAAACATTATAAAACACAGTAACAATAAAACATTACAGGTAAGCAGTAACGTATAAAAAAATTACATACCTGCAAAGAAAACATGATAAAAACAGTAACAAAACATTATGATCCCTTTCACACCAAGGTGTTTTTCAGGTGTTTTACCGCTAAAAATTGCGCCTTTAAAGCACCTGAAAAACTCCACCCCCACCCCAGAGTGGAAGCCGAAGTGCGCTTGCAGGATGGTAAAATAAAATTCCTGCAAGCCACATCTTTGGGATGGTGTGAGAGCAGTGTTTACAGTGCTCCTCCAACCCCCCTGCCCTATGAAAACAATGGGACAGCACTCCTGAAGCGCCTGAACACCTCTTCCGAAGTGCCGGTAACTGGCACTTTTAACCCCTTTTTAGCCCCTTGTGGGGGGGGTTAAAAGCGCACCGCTGCCATCCGATTAACTGCGCCAAAGCGCCGATATAAACCGCGGTAAAGCACCACAAATTAGCGGTGTTTTACCACTAACGCTCGGGCGGCCCTGGTGTGAAAGGGGTCTTAAGGTATTATTATACAGGATTTATATAGCGCCGACAGTTTGCGCAGCACTTTACAACATTAGGGCAGACAGTACAATTACAATACAATTCAATTCAATACAGAAGGAATAAGAGGGCCCTGCTCGTTAGAGCTTACAATCTAGGAGGGAGGGTCAAGTGATACGAAAGGGTAATAACTGTGGGGGATGAGCTGATGGAGAAAAGTTTTCATGGATCGCCTAAAAGTGGATAGATCTGGAGACAGCCTGACAGATTGGAGTAGGGAATTCCAGAGGATGGGAGAGGCTTGGGAGAAGTCCTAGAGGCGAATATGGGGGGAGGTGATGATGGAACTAGAGAGCAGGAGGTCTTGGGAGGAACGAAGAGGACGATTAGGTTTGTATTTAGAGACTGGGTTAGTGATGTAGCTGGGGCAGAGTTGTGGATGGCTCTGTAACTTATTGTTAGTATTTTGAATTTAATTTGTTGGGCGAGTGGCAGCCACTGGAGGGATTGGCAGAGAGGGGTAGCAGACGCTGAGTGGTTTGTAAGATGGACGAGTCTGGCAGCGGCATTCATGATGGACTGAAGGGGAATAGTCTGTTTAAAGGTAAGCCAAAGATCTATATTTCCTGAGGCATGCCCCTGTGTACATTCCCAAATCGTTTTTCAGACAATTGAACGGCATCACAAGCTCTTTCATTTGGGCCCCCAAGTTGCCTAGAATAGGTATTCGAACGTTACAGGAACCGGTAGTTGGGGGGGGGGGGATTAGCCCTACCCGATTGGAGGAAATATTATCTGGCTGGGCAAATGGTTTTTGTTCACAGATGGCTAACATCAGACGAAGGGGATTCAGCAACAATACTGGAGGCTGCGATCCTGGGCTCATTTGAATCCCTGCACTTTGCGGTCTATAGGGGAGTACGGTCATCTCTTCCATTTACCCAGTCAATGGTGGCTTACCCAGTCAATCAGGTCATGGGAGGAGGCTAGGGGGTTGCCAAATCCTAGTTATCAGGGATCGTCTCCATGGGCTCCTCTGTGGTTGAACCCAAGACTCCCCCATTTTCTGACCTTCTCTGATGTTGGGTGACATTACAAATCTGGGGGAGCTGCTGACCTTTGAACAACTTAAAAATAGATTTGATTTGCCGAATAGTCATTTGTTTAGATTCCTGCAGCTCCGGCACACCTTCCAACGTCAATTTCGGGAGCGGGGGGTAGAGTCTCTGCCCTCTTCTTTCGAATCTACCCTCCTTGAGGAAGATTTACCAAAGGTCCTCTCGACAATATACAAGGAATTTAATATTTAAAACCACCCCAGCGGGAATTAGGAATTGTAGAGAGAAATGGGAGGCAGAGGTCCCGGAGATGCAGGGGGAGGACTGGGAAGAACTGTGGGATAAGCCTTTCAAGAATCTAATCTCTGCTCGAGATAAACTTATACAATTTAAATTTCTTCATCGCTCCTACTACACTCCAGCCAGACTGGCACATATATATCCCTCAGTCTCCTCTGAGTGCTAGAGATGCTTCCATAGTCCGGCGACTGCATACCACATTTTTTGGGACTGTGTTCCCATACAGGCCTTCTGGGAGGGGGTTATTTCATGCCTCACAGGTGTTGATGACCCCTATTCCCAAGACAGTCCGAGTGTGCCTTTTGGGGTTGGTGGAGGACATAGTACCATCCAGGGCCCATAAAACTCTCCTTTCTATTCTGCTCTTCTATGGGAAAAAGCTCATCCTACTCCACTGGAAGAAGGCTGTACCCCCGGGAGTGGTTCAATGGAAAGGGTTGGTTAACAAAATGATGCCGTACTACAAGTCGACTTATATGACAAGAGGCTGTGGGAAAAAATTTGAAAGGGTATGGAGGGCTTGGTTTGAGTCTCTCTGCTCTGCAGGTTAAGAAGGGTGGAAGGAATAGCTGTGCCACGCATAGAGTATGTATTTAGAAGGAGTGTATAGTTAACAAGCAGTAGGCTGAATCTTGGAAGAATGGGAGTGTAAGACTTCCCTGACACATTGTCAAGTCAGAAATCAAGGAGAGAAAAGGTGGTGGAGTCCAAATCCGTAGCAATTGAGGGGAGACGGGTGAAGGGGGGAGGGGTGGGGGTATTTGTTTTGAGAAGTTTTATTAGTTAGGATATCTATGTATAGATAGCTTAGGAGTGCATGTGATCCCAGAGGTTCCAAGGGTCTGGCCGTCTTGTTACCTTGTTGTACTTGTTGTTTTACATGAAAACTCAATAAAAATAAGTTTTTTTTTTTTAAAAAAGGTAAGCCAAAGAGGAGAGACAAAAAACAAAGAATTCCAAGCTCAACTTACTGACCAGTTTGCCACCAACCAAATTTACCTGTCTAACAGTAGCGTACACACATTTGCAAGTGTATGCGTAAACTGCAGGCCCCGACAAGGCTCCCTGTGTACTGCAGACCTAACTCTGTATAAGAGGCTTCACAGTGGAAGCACATACAATTTAATGGATAGATGGAGAACAGGTGACTGGAGGAGCCCAACCCTCCTTAAAGGTACAGAAACAGACTAGACACCCAGCACATGGCACAATGGCGGCTAGGGTGCCAGTGTGTTACCTGAGATGTATACAATACAAGCTAAAGTCACTGTCCCCACCTATAGCTGACCATTGAAGTAAGGAGCTATGGAGGGACGGACACAGACAAAAAACAAAGAATTCCAAGCTCAATTTACTGATCAACTTGCCACCAACCAAATTTACCTGTCTAACAGTAGTGTTTAAAAGGCGGGGGATTGGTTACACACATTTGCAAGTGTATGCATAAGCTGCAGGCCCCGACAAGGCTCCCTGTGTACTGCAGACCTATCTCTGTATAGTAGGCTTCACAGTGGAAACACATACAATTTAATGGATAGATAGAGGACAGGTGACTGGAGGAGCCCAACCCTCCTTAAAGGTACAGGAACAGACTAGACACCCAGCACGTGGCACAATGGCGGCTAGGGTGCCAGTGTGTTACCTGAGATGTATACAATACAAGCTAAAGTCACTATCCCCACCTAAAATTGGCCATTGCAGTAAGGAGCTATGGAGGGGCGGACACAGACAAAAAACAAAGAATTGAGGAGAGAGTTGCAGTAGTCAAGGCGAGAGATAACCAAGGAATGAATCAGGAGCTTTGTGGTTTCATTGGTTAGGAAAGGACGAAGTTTAGAGATGTTGCGGAGGTTGAGGCGGCAAGCTTTGGAAAGTGATTGGATGTAGGACCAAAAGGAAAGTTCGGAGTCCAGGATAACACCTAGCACCCTGACGTGGGGATGGGTCAATGGTTGTGCCATTGCTCTTGACAGAGAAGTCTGGGGAAGAGGCACGTGGGGGAAGAAATATTATGAGTTCGGTTTTGGACAAGGTGAGTTTGAGGAAGTGGTGTGACATCCAGACAGATATGTCTGTTATTAAGTTAATGATGCATGAGGAGACTGATGGAGTGAGCTGAGGGGTGGAGAGGTAGATTTGAGTGTCGTCGCGTAGAAATGATATTGAGACCCGTGGCAGGCTACCAGCTGACCCAGGGAAGAGGTGTAGATTGAAAATAAGAGAGGTCCAAGAACAAAACCTTGGGGGACCCCGACAGAGAAGGGAAGTTGAGAGGAGGAAGTAGGTGTAAGTGACACTGAAGGTGCGTTGGGATAGGTAGGATGAGAGCCACTGAAGAGCACACTCACGGAGACCGAGGGAGTAAAGTTTTTTGAGGAGGAGGGGGTGGTCAACTGTATCAAAGGCAGCCGAAAGGTCCAGAAGTAGGAGTACAGAATAATGTGCATTGGTTTTTGCGGTAAGTAGGTCATTTGGGAGTTTAAGAAGAGCAATTTCTGTGGAGTGTTGAGGGCGAAATCCAGATTGAAGAAGATCAAGAAGATTATTCTTAATGAGGTGTTCGCTCAGTTGGTTGTAGACAAGACCTTCAAGGATTTAAGAGGAAAAGGGGAGCAAGATGCCACAAGAGAGGGAGAGATTAAAGATGTGAGTTAGAGACTGTAGGATAGAGTCGGAGGGTGACTTTAGTATTTGAGAGGGAATAGGGTCTAGGGGACAGGTGGTTAGGTGGGCATTAGAAAGGAATTTAGCAACTTCATCTATAGTAGCAGGTTTGAATAAGGGGAGTGTCAGTTGTACCTGTTGATGTGGGGGTCTCAGCTGGGGGAGATACCTATAGAGTGGAGATTTCATCATGAATTGCATCAATCTTATTTTTGAAGTGATTAGCAATTTCCTGTGCAGTGAGTAAGTTAGTGGGTGGAGGCAGTGGGGTACGAAGTAGACAGTTGAAGGTAGAGAAGAGTTGACGGGGACTGGATGAGAAGGTGTTAATAAGAGTGGTAAAATAGGTCTGCTTGACAGTGTGGAGCCAAGAATTGTATTTACGGAGGGCAGAATTGTATTGGTTGAAGGCTTTGAGAAACGTACTCTTGTGCCACAGATGCTCTAGGGCACGGCTATGTTTTTAGAGATTTCTGGTGTCGTCTGTTTGCCAGTGTTGAGGGCGTCGAGGCCTGATTCTGTGTGTTGTGAGGGTAGAAAGCTCCTCCAGGATGGAGGACAGGGATTTGTTATAGATGGACGTGGCTTGGTTGGGGCAGGACAGGGGAGACATTTTTTCATAGAGGTGGTCAGTAGCAGAATAGAAGAGAGAAGGGGTGAAGTGGCAAAGGTTTCTACAGGTGGCGATTAGGTGATTGGAGGGAAAGGTGGTGGAATATATGGAGAGAGAGAAACTAATAAGGTGGTGGTCGGAGAGAGGAAAAGGATTGTTGGAGAAGTTGCATGGAGCGCATAGGTAGGAAAGTACAAGGTCAACTGTGTTTCCATCAGAGTGAGTAGAAGCCTGTACCCATTGCTTCAGGTCAAATGAGGAGGTTAGACTAAGAAGTTTCAAAGTAGCAGGAGTGTTTGTATTAACAGGGATTTTGAAGTCACCGAGAAGGATTGTGGGTATTTCAGAAGAGAGGAAGTAGGGTAACCAGGCAGAAAATTCATCAAGGAAAGCTGAGAATGGTCCAGTAGGCCGGTAGATCACAGCAATTCTTAGGGAGGTTGGAGAGAATAGACTATACAGTGAGCTTCAAATGATGATAGGGAAAGAGGGAGGAGAGTGAATAACCTGGAAGGTGCTCTGTGGGGATGGGAGGAATCCCAATCCACCTCCCTTGCATCCATTAGGCCTAGGGGAGTGAGCCCAGAGAAGGCCGCCATGGGAGAGGGAAGCAGGAGGAGCGTCATATTCATGGAGCCAGTTTTCAGTGATAGCAAGTAGATTAAAGGAATTTGTGACAGAGGTCGTGAACAGCGGTGAGTTTGTTGCAGACAGAGCAGGCATTCCAGAGGACACAGGAGAAGAGGGGGTTGGTTTTGGGAAGAAGGGGAATGGAGATTAAATTGCATAGATCGTGACTACTGCCAGAGAGTGTGGGGCGATGGGTGTGTTGGGTACAGTTGAAGGGAGGCCCGGGGTTTGGGAAAATATCTCCAGAGGCTAGGAGGAGGAGAAGAGTAAGAAAGGTGATATGCGAATATGATTTATATGAAGGGACATGCTTCAGCATCCTGGGTGTTTTGTTAGCATGTGGGCTTAGAGTTAGAAAGAGGTGGTGAGTGCAGCAATAGGGGGATGGGAGAAGTGATGGGGATATGTACAGATTGTGGGATGGGGAAGTGGGGTGAAGAAAAGAGAGTTTGAGGAGAGAGAGGCTGCAATTGTGAAAAGGAGAGGTAAAGAGTGCATGTTTCAGAGAGGAAGGTGAGATGATTTGGAAATGAGGATACCTGAAGTCTGGGGCTTTTCAGAGTATTTTGTTTTTGTTTGCTTTGTGCATATCGCTGAAGTGCAATAGCGGAAGTGCCCACTTATTTAACCACCTCAATACTGGGCATGAAAACCCCCTTCCTGCCAGGCCATTTTCAGCTTTCAGCTCTATCACACTTTAAATTACAATTACTCAGTCATGCAACACTGTACCCATATGAAATTTGCGTCCTTTTTTTTCACACAAATAGAGCTTTCTTTTAGTGGTATTTAATCGCTAGTTGGTTTTTTTCATTTTTTGTGCTATAAATAAAAAAAGATTGAACATATTGTGAAAAAATGCCTTTTTCTTTGTTTCTGTCATAAAATTTTGCAAATGAGTAATTTTTCTTCATGAATTTTGGCCAAAATTTATACTGCTACATATCTTTGGTAAAAATAACCCAAATTGGTGTATATTATTTGGTCCTTGTGTAAGTTATAGGGGTTGATTTACTATAATTGGGTAGTGCAACTTCTGGTGCAGCTCTGCATAGAAACCAATCCGCTTCCTGGTTTTATTGTTAAAGCTTAATTGAACAAGCTGAAGTTAGAAGCTGATTGGCTTACCATGCACAGCTGCACCAGATTTTGCACTCTCCAGTGTTAGTAAATCAACCCCATAGAGTCTATAAGCTATGGTGCCAATCAATGAAAATTAATCACACGTGATGTACTGACAGCCTGTCACATACCTGGTGGGGGAGTCTGACTTATGCAGGGGTAACCTCTCCTGCGACCCTGATTCGCGAACCCCTGGTAGAGCAGACAGGAGGTTCAGGAGTGAGGATGGCATGAGGGTTGAACTGGTCACCTATGACAACTGAAGCAACTCCTCCAGTCTTGTGCTAGTTGGTATAATGGTGGTACAGGCTGGGTCGGCAACTGGCTGGCGGTGCAGTACAAAGGAGCAGGCAAGAGAGTAGTAGGGCACAGGCAAAGTTCGTTAACGGGCTGGCAGTAGAGGTACAAGGGAGCATTCAAAAGAGTGGTCGTGGAAGCCGAGGTCAGTGCAGGCAGAGATAAAAGCAGGGTCAAGGCAAGCCGGGTCACAGGAACAGATAATCAGGTTGCTCAGGAACACACACAAACGCTGTAGAACAGACAGCACTGGTTGCAGGGTGCTGTCCGCTTAAATGGGCCGTTTGGCACAAATGCCGGTGCATACACACGCACAGACCTGATTTCTAGGGGCAACAACCGTTTCCTGACATGGCCTATCTAATTTCTTGAGACCCTAACAAGCCAGGAAAGTACAAATACCCCCCAAATGACCTGAACTTTTTTGGAAAGTAGACATTCCAAAGTATTCAGTAAGTTGCATGGTGAGTTCCTTTGAAGTTGTAATTTTTTTCCCACAATTCTTTGCAAAATGAAGATTATTACTATTATTAATTTTTACAAAATTGTCATATTAACAAGTTATTTCTCACACATGGCATATGCATACTTGCAACTACACCCCAAAACACATTCTGCTACTCCTCCTGAGTATGGCGATATCACATGTCTGAGACTTTTTCACAGCCTGGCCACATACAGAGGCCCAACATGCAGGGAGCACCGTCAGGCATTCTAGGGACATAAATTACACATCTAATGTCATGACGACCTATCACATTTTTTGAAGGCCCTGGATAACCAGGACAATGGAATTGCCCACAAAATGACCCCATTTTGGAAAGCAAACACCCCAAAGAATAATCTATGAGGCATAATGAGTCTTTTGAGCCATTCATTTTTTTTCCAAAAGTTTTTGGAAAATGTGGAAAAAAAATGAAAACGCATTTTTTTCTTTACACAAAGTTGTCCATTTATAAGATATTTCCAACATATAGCATGTACATAGCAAAAATGACACCCTAAAATACATTCTGCTACTCCTCCTGAGTATGGAGATGCCACATGTGTGAGACTTTTACACAGCCTGGCCGCATACAGAGGCCCAACATTGAACTAGCACCTTCAGGCATTCTACATCTCATTTCTCAACCACCTATTACATTTTTGAAGGTCCTGGAGCGCCAGGACAATGGTATTGCCCACAAAATTACCCCATTTCGGAAAGCAAACACCCCAACGTATAATCTATGAGGCATAATGAGTCTTTTGAACATGTCATTTTTTTCCAGCAGTTTTTGGAAAATGTGGGAATAAAATGAAAACACTTTTATTTTTACACAAAGTTGTCCATTTATATGACATTTCCAACACATAGCATGTACATAGCAAAAATGACACCCCAAAATACATTCTACTACTCCTCCTGAGTATGGCAATACCACGTGTGAGACTTTTACAGGTGATGTTTACTGATAGATGATGACGTTCACTGACCGGTGATGGTCCGTGATGGGTGACTGGCAGTGCTCACTGATGGGTGACGGGTGACTGGCAGTGGTTACTGATGGGTGACGGGTGGTTGACGGGTGTCTGGCGATGGTCAGTGATGGGTGACTGGCAGTGGTCACTGATGGGTGACTGGTGGTGGTCACTGATGGGTGACGGGTGTCTGGCAGTGGTCACTGATGGTTGACGGGTGTCTGGCGGTGGTCATGGATAGGTGACTGGTGACTGGCGGTGGTCACTGATGGGTGATGGGAGTCTGGCGGTGGTCACTGATGGGTGACAGGTGTCTGGAGGTGGTCACTGATGGGTGACGGGTGTCTGGCGGTGGTCGCTGATGGGTGACGGGTGTCTGTGAGTGGTCACTGCTGCGTGATGGGTGTCTGGCAGTGGTCACTGATGGGTGACTGGTCACGGTCACTGATGGGTGACTGACGGTGGTCACTGATGGGTGACAAATGACAGGCCACGGTCACTGATGGGTGACGGGTGACAGGCCATGGTCACTGGGTGACGCATGACAGGCCACGGTCACTGATGGGTGACACGGTCACTGATGGGTGACACGCCACAGTCACTGATGGGTGATGGGTGACTGGTCACGGTCACTGATGGGTGACTGGTCACGGTCACTGATGGGTGACTGGTCACGGTCATTGATGGGTGACACGCCACGGTCACTGATGGGTGACACGCCACGGTCACTGATGGGTGACACGCCACGGTCACTGATGGGTGGCATGGCACGGTTGCTGATGGGTGATGGGTGACACGCCACGGTCAATGATGAGTGACACGCCACAGTCAATGTTGAGTGACACGCCACGGTCAATGATGAGTGACATGCCACGGTCACTGATGGGTGGCATGGCACGGTTGCTGATGGGTGATGGGTGACACGCCACGGTCAATGATGAGTGACACGTCACGGTCACTAATAGGTGACAGGCCACGGTCACTGATGGGTGACAGGCCACGGTCACTGATGGGTGACAGGCCACGGTCACTGATGGGTGACACTCCACGGTCACTGATGGGTGGCACGCCGCGGTCACTGATGGGTGACAGGTGACCCGCCACGGTCACTGATGGGTGACGGGTGTCAGGTGCACTTTATGATGGCAGGTGCACTTTATGGGGGCAGATGTGGTGACTGTTGGGTGACAGGTGCATTGGGGGGGCAGGGGTGATGTGACAGGTGTGTTGGTGCTTAACACAGATCAGTAACTCGCTGATCCTAGCTCTTCTCTCCTCACACTGGAAACTGTGAGGAGAGAAGAGCTGGTAACAGTGAGTTACCTCTCTGTTTACATTACATGTGATTGGCTGTGATTAGATCACAGCCGATCACAAGGTAACAGCCGCCAGCCAATGGCTGATACCATTGTCGGTGACAGGTAGTGTTCCCTGGGAATACGCTGCCACCGACATGCACGTGCAGCCCACTCCCGATCGCGTGCATGCACCCTGCGAATGGGGGAAGTACCATTTGCGATCAGCCGTGACTTCAGGGCCAATGGCTGTTCACTCCCGTTGGTGACTCGGTGTGTCCCGAGGACACACCGCCACTGACAGAGCCGGGATGCGTGCACCCGATCGTGCGCAATCCCAGCATAAAGAGCCAACGTCATATGACGTCCGCCCAGAACGAGAGCCGCACCACTCCGCCATCATTTGACGGTGAGCAGGCGGCAAGTGATTAAAGAACCCCACTGTTTTGGAAGAATCCCTCTGCATGTGTAACCCCCTGCAATGTGTTCCCCTGTAAGGGAAGCCTTATTTTATACTGTGATGGGTGTGGGTGGATTTTGGCAATTAATCAATTAGGAGGTAATATTAAGCACACAGCAGACCTTTCCACTCCATGATCACACTGCAAGAGAGCCAAAAGGCCAAAAATTGTGGCGATAAGGGAACCCATAAATTAGGTAAGACTTAAAGGCTAAATACACATCAAAATAATGTGAACATGGTTACAGATGTAGGTGAAACAACAGTGACAGGCACAGATTTACCAAATATGCATTTGAGCAGTCAGTCAGTATTCAGTTAAGGTAGATGGGAGTTGCAGGAATATAAACGCAGATTACCAAATATACATTTGAGCAGTCTTGTCTGAAAAAGTGGACAATTAATAATATGTCTATTGTAGATGAATAATTGACTAATATGTACCGTATTTGTGAAAATGCTTACATGTATAAGGATCATTAAAGTGTAACTTTTTGAAGTTAGAATTGTCACTAGAAGAAAAATAAGGAGTAATCTCCAAAGAAAGACAAATATACTAACTATAGTACTCTATTCATAATCAATGGAAATGTGTCTGAACATGTGCATCAACTAGTTTGTGCATCAACATGTGCATCAACTATTTCATTGACATGAAATAGAAATTGCATTGCAGTGTACATTTATACGGTTTAAATTGCAGAGATCTTGTTAGGTTCAGTCACTGGCATTGATGTAGGCTTGCCATGTCTCTGAAGACTCACTCTCATCAGTGATTTTGGCTGGGCAGTGGAAGCTCCCTCATTTTAACTAGTCACAGGCCCCTAAAATCCTATACATTTTTTTTGCTAGCTTGCCACAGAAGGGGTTAACACCGTGGGACTGAGTGGTGATGTGATTCTGCTGTGTAAAGTGTTGACTGTCTCCCTTTGTATTTAAAGTGCTCTGGAAATTGTTGGTGCTATATAGATTCTCAATAATAATATTAATAACAATAAATACTGATTTAATGTTTTGTGGATTTTTTGTTTCCTTGTAGGCAACCCTGTATCAGCAGTAGTTACCTGTAACCTTTTTGTCGTACCAGCACTAAGAAAGATGCAGGGAATCCTGGATCCACGACCTACAATCATCAAAGCCAGGGTACTTAATCACTGATGTGCTGAGCTGTATAGAAGTATTAGTTTTGTCACTTTTTTGTATTTTATTTTTTCTATTTTGTTATACTGAGCACAACAGGCATGCATCTCTCATATAAGCATAAATGTGATATTAAACATTATAGGATTGGGCACTTAAACCCCCTTAACAACCAGACCAATTTTCAGCTTTCAGTGCTCTCACATTTTGAATGACAATTACTCAGTCATGCAACACTATACCCATATGAAATTTGCATCCTTTTTTTCACACAAATAGAGCTTTTTTTGGCAGTATTTAATCACCTCAGGGTTTTTTATTTTTTGCGCTATAATTAAAAAAAGACTGATTTTGTAAAAAAATTAAATTTTCTTTGTTTCTGTTATAAAATTTTGTCAATTAGTAATTTGTCTTCATACATTTTGGCCAAAATGTATACTGCTTCATATCTTTGGTAAAAAAAAAAAACAATTAGTGGATATTATTTGGTCTTTGTGAAGGTTATAGAGTCTACAAGCTGTAGTGCCAATCCCTGAATATTGATGACACCTGATGTACGGCCTCATTTCTTGAGACCCTAACAAGCCAATAAAGTACAAATACCCCCAATTGACCCCTTTTTGGAAAGTGGACATTCCAAGGTATTTAGTAAGAGGCATGGTGAATTTTTTGAAGTTGTCATTTTTTCCCACAATTCTTTGCAAAATGAAGATTTTTTTCCACAAAATTGTCATATGTTAACAGGTTATTTCTCACACCCAGCATATGCATACCACAAATTACTCCCCAAAACACATTCTACTACTGCTCCTGAGTATGGCGATACCACATGTGTGAGACTCTTACACAGCCTGGCCACATAGAGAGGCCCAACATGCAGGGAGCACCATCAGGCGTTTTAGGAGCATAAATTACACATATAATTTCTTGACTACCTCTTGCGCTTTTGAAGGTCCTGGAGCACCAGGACAATGGGACGCCCAAAAAATGACCCCATTTTGGAAAGCAAACACCCCAATGTATATTCTAGGAGGCATAATGAGTCTTTTGAACATGTCATTTTTTCCACAAGTTTTTGGAAAATGTGGTAAGAAAATGAAAATGCATTTTTTTTTTTTACACAAAGTTGTCCATTTATACAATATTTCTAACACATAGCAGGTACCTAGCAAAAATGACACCCCAAAATATATTCTGCTACTCCTCCCGAGTATGGCGATACCACATGTGTGACACTTTTACACAGCCTGGCCACATACAGAGGCCCAACATATAGGGAGCACCGTCAGGTGTTCTAGGGGCATACATTTCAAATCTAATTTGACTATCTTTTACACTATCGTGAGGCACTGTGGTGGCATGGATAGACACTGTAGTGGCACGGATGAGCACTGTAGTGGCATGGATGGGCACTGTAGTGGCATGGATGGGCACTGTAGTGGCATGGATGGGCACTGTAGTGGCATTGATGGACACTGTAGTGGCACGGATGAGAACTGATGTGGTATGGATGAGCATGAATGAGGCACAAATGAGACATGGATGGGGATGGATGAGCCACGGATGGGGATGACTGAGCACGGATGGGGATGACTGAGCACGGATGGGGATGGATGAGTACGGATGGGGATGGATGAGCACGGATGGGATGACTGAGCATGGATGGGGATGACTGAGCACGAATGAGGATGGATGAGCATGGATGGGGATGACTGAGCACAGAAGAGGATGACTGAGCACGGATGGGAATGGATGAGCACGGATGGATGGGTGAGCATGGATGGATGGATGGGTGATCATGGATGGATGGATGGATGAGCATGGATGGATGGCTGGGTGAGCACGGCTGGGTGGGTGAGCATGGATGGATGGGTGAGCATGGCTGGGTGGGTGAGGATGGATGGATGGGTGAGCATGGATGGATGGGTGGGTGAGCATGGATGGATGGATGGGTGAGCATGGATGGATGGGTGAGCATGGATGGAAGGCTGGGTGAGCACGGCTGGGTGGGTGAGCATGGATGGATGGCTGGGTGAGCATGGATGGGTGGATGAGTATGCATGGCTGGGTGAGGATGGCTGGATGGGTGAGGATGGGTGGCTGAGCATGGATGGTATGGGATGAGGATGGCTGGGTGGGTGAGCATGGATGGGGTGCGGATGGCTGGGTGGGTGAGCATGGATGGGGTGAGGATGGCTGGGTGGGTGGTGAGGCTGGATGGATGGTGGGGGTTGCAGCCTGTCACTTAGTAGTACTGTAGGCACTACACTTCGCCAACAGCGCTGCAGAATGTCCTCTCTCCCCCCTCTCCTCTCACAATGCACCGATCGGTGCGGAGAGGGGAGAGAAAAGCCGACACTTCCGCCTGCTTGTTTACATGTGATCGCTCCGCAATTCGTGAGGGGAATGGCGGTCATGGATGTTCCCGTGTGCGCGCCCCAGGGGGCGCGCGGGAAGTGCGTTCATGGGAGGACGTCACTGTACATCCTCCCAGAATTAAGCAACCGCCCTGTAGGCGTCATTTGCTATGGAGCCGAGTAGGCAGCATCTTCCACTCACTCGGCATCCAGTGCAGGGGGGAGCGGGCCCGATTGTCTCCGTCGCTAGCGGCAAGTCCGGGTCCAGTAAGTGGCAAAGACAACGGAAAAGTGGCGAGGGAGGGGGGCACCTCTCCCGCCACCTATAAAAGTGATCTTGCTGCGAATTTGCCACAGAGACCCCTTTTATCAGACGCAGAAACGGCCGCTGAAAAAAACGATACTGGGGTTATGGTAGCTATCTGTTACCATAACAACAGCATTCCACTTCAAAGGACTGCCGTATATACACGAACGGTGGTCCAAAAGTGGTTTACATACATGAAAGAATACACAGTACACAATATACAGTATCTCACAAAAGTGCGTATACCCCTCTCATTTTTGTAAATATTTTATTATATCTTTTCATGTGGCAACACTGAAGAAATGATACTTTGCTACAATGTAAAGTAGTGAATGTATAGCTTGTATAACAGTGTAAATTTGCTGTCCCCTCAAAAAACCTCAACACACACCCATTATTGTTTAAACCACTGGCAACAAAAGTGAGTACACTCCCAAGTGAAAATGCCCAAATTGGGCCCAAAGTGTCAGTATTTTGTGTGGCCACCATTATTTTCCAGCACTGCCTTAACCCTCTTAGGCATGGAGTTCACCAGAGCTTCATAGATTGCCACTGGAGTCCTCTTCCTCTCCTCCATGATGACATCACGGGGCTGGTAGATGCTGCACTGCTCCACCATTTGAGGATGCCCCACAGATGCTCAATAGGGTTTAAAGTCTGGTGACATGATTGGCCAGTCCATCACCTTTACCCTCAACTTCTTTAGCAAGGCAGTGGTCATCTTGGAGGTGTGTTTGGGGTCGTTATCATGTTAGAATACTGCCCTGCGGCCCAATCTCTGAAGAGAGGGGATCGTGCTCTGCTTCAGTTTGTCACAGTACATGTTGGCATTCATGGTTCCCTCAATGAACTGTAGCTCCCCAGTGCCGGCATCACTCATGCAACCCCAGACTATTACACTCCCACCACCATGCTTGACTGTAGGCAAGACACACTTGTCTTTGTACTCCTCGCCTGATTGCTGCCATACATGCTTGACACCATCTGAACCAAATAAGTTTATCTTGGTCTCATCAGACCACAGGGCATGTTTCCAGTAATCCATGTACTTAGTCTGTTTGTTTTCAGCAAACTGTTTGCAGGCTTTCTTGTGCATCATCTTTAGAAGAGGCTTCCTTCTGGGACGACAGTCATGCAGACCAATTTGATGCAGTGTGCGGTGTATGGTCTGAGCACTTAAAGGCTGACCCCCCACCCCCACCCCTTCAACCTCTGCAGCAATGCTGGCAGCACTCATACATATATTTCCCAAAGACAACCTCTGGATATGACGTTGAGCACATGCACTCAACTTCTTTGGTGAACCATGGCGAGGCCTGTTCTGAGTGGAACCTGTTCTGTTAAACCGCTGTATGGTCTGTGTGTTGAGTTATTTTGAGGGGACAGCAAATTTACACTGTTATACAAGCTGTACACTCACTACTTTACATTTCAGCAAAGTGTAATTTCTTCTGTATTGTCACATGAAAAGATTTAATAAAATATTTACAAAAATGTGAGCGGTGTACTCACTTTTGTGAGATACTGTGTGTGTGTGTGTGTGTGTGTGTATATATACAGGGAGTGCAGAATTATTAGGCAAGTTGTATTTTTGAGGAATAATTTTATTATTGAACAACAACCATGTTCTCAATGACATATATAAACAAAAAACAATTCAACGGATTATTAATACGTGTCATTATCAGTGGACGTGTGTGTCTATAGGAGGATTTTATCGATGTTGATTTTTGTTTGATTTTTGATGAAGGTTTTTATAAGTCGAAACTATAATTACTCAAAAACCTTAGTAACTCTTGTACCAACAACAAGTTATTATTTTAATAAGGAGTTTTTATGTTGAACGGATTATTAAGACGTGAGGGACATATATATGTGTGTGTGTGTGTGTGTGTGTGTCATAGAGTGTTTTCACTCATGTGGCGAGTGTAAAAACATTTATAAAA
>BLSH010370751.1:129952-143463 GCA_018402905.1 Glandirana rugosa | reverse complement strand
AGACCACAGGGCATGTTTCCAGTAATCCATGTACTTAGTCTGTTTGTTTTCAGCAAACTGTTTGCAGGCTTTCTTGTACATCATCTTTAGAAGAGGCTTCCTTCTGGGACGACAGTCATGCAGACCAATTTGATGCAGTGTGCGGTGTATGGTCTGAGCACTTAAAGGCTGACCCCCCACCCCTTCAACCTCTGCAGCAATGCTGGCAGCACTCATACATATATTTCCCAAAGACAACCTCTGGATATGACGCTGAGCACATGCACTCAACTTCTTTGGTGAACCATGGCGAGGCCTGTTCTGAGTGGAACCTGTTCTGTTAAACCGCTGTATGGTCTGTGTGTTGAGTTATTTTGAGGGGACAGAAAATTTACACTGTTATACAAGCTGTACACTCACTACTTTACATTGCAGCAAAGTGTAATTTCTTCTGTATTGTCACATGAAAAGATTTAATAAAATATTTACAAAAATGTGAGCGGTGTACTCACATTTGTGAGATACTGTGTGTGTGTGTATATATATATATACAGTGGGTACGGAAATTATTCAGACCCCCTTACATTTTTCAGTCTTTTTTATATTGCAGCCATTTGCTAAAATCATTTAAGTACATTTATTTTCCTCATTAATGTACACACAGCACCCCATATTGACAGAAATACACAGAATTGTTGACATTTTTACAGATTTATTAAAAAAGAAAAACTGAAATATCACATGGTCCTAAGCAGGGCCGGCCCAAGACATTGTGCTGCCTGGGTCCAAGAATGAAATGCTGCCCCCCCCCCAAAAAAAAAATCACGTCCAGCAAAAAGACCCCACATCAATTATTTTATATCATAATAATTAAAACTAAAATTACATTTATTAGGAAGTCAGATTTACATGCAACAGCACCTTGTCTATATGCATAATTATATGACATACCCTTATGTTCAATTCGAAGGGGTGGGCTAGGGTAGTATATGGACAGGCTAGGGTAGTATATGGACAGGCTAGGGTAGTATTTAGACAGGCTAGGGTAGTATAGGGGCAGGCTAGGGTAGTACATAGACAGGCTAGGGCAGCATATAGACAGGTTAGGGTAGTATAGGGGGAGGCGGAGCGGCCCGGGGGCAGTTGTCATCATGACACACAAAACTGCTAGAAAAAAAATCTTGGCCATCAATTTTCTGGGTAAATAGAAGAGAAGGAAAGGTGGCCATGGATCAATTTGCTGCCCCTCTCAAAGTGCTGCCTGGGTCCAATGGACCCACTGGGACCCATGGTAGGGCCGGCCCTGGTCCTAAGTATCCAGACCCTTTGCTGTGACACTCATATATTTAACTCAGGTGCTCTCCATTTCTTCTGATCCTTGAAATGGTTCTATGCCTTCATTTGAGTCCAGCTGTGTTTGATTATACTGATTGGACTTGATTAGGAAAGCCACACACCTGTCTATATAAGACCTTACAGCTCACAGTGCATATCAGAGCAAATGAGAATCATGAGGTCAAAGGAACTGCCTGAAGAGCTCAGAGACAGAATTGTGGCAAGGCACAGATCTGGCCAAGGTTACAAAAAAATTTCTGCTGCACTTAAAGTTCCTAAGAGCACAGTGGCCAACATAATCCTTCAATGGAAGACATTTGGGACGACCAGAACCCTTCCTAGAGCTGGCCATCCGGCCAAACTGAGCTATCGGGGGAGAAGAGCCTTGTTGAGAGAGGTAAAGAAGAACCCAAAGATCACTGTGGCTGAGCTCCAGAGATGCAGTCGAGAGATGGGAGAAAGTTGTAGAAAGTCAATCATCACTGCGGCCCTCAACCAGTCGGGGCTTTATGGCAGAGTGGCCCGACGGAGGCCTCTCCTCAGTGC
This sequence comes from Glandirana rugosa, assembly GCA_018402905.1. Lineage (NCBI taxonomy): Eukaryota > Metazoa > Chordata > Amphibia > Anura > Ranidae > Glandirana > Glandirana rugosa. The sequence goes on along the minus strand of BLSH010370751.1, from coordinate 141,603 downwards.
CAGACACATGAAAGCCTGCATGGAGTTTGCTAAAAAACACCTGAAGGACCCCAAGATGGTGAGGAATAAGATTCTCTGGTCTGATGAGACCAAGATAGAACTTTTTGGCTTTAATTCTAAGCGGTATGTGTGGAGAAAACCAGGCACTGCTCATCACCTGTCCAATACAGTCCCAACAGTGAAGCATTGGGGTGGCAGCATCATGCTGTGGGGGTGTTTTTCAGCTGCAGGGACAGGACGACTGGTTGCAATCAAGGGAAAGATGAATGCGGCCAAGTACAGGGATATCCTGGATGAAAACCTTCTCCAGAGTGCTCAGGACCTCAGACTGGGCCGTAGGTTTACCTTCCAACAAGACAATGACCCTAAGCGCACAGCTAAAATAACGAAGGAGTGGCTTCACAACAACTCCATGACTGTTCTTAAATGGCCCAGCCAGAGCCCTGACTTAAACCTAACTGAGCTGTCCACCAATGTTCACCATCCAACCTGACAGGACTGGAGAGGATCTGCAAGGAGGAATGGCAGAGGATCCCCAAATCCAGGTGTGAAAAACGTGTTGCATCTTTCCCAAAAAGACTCATGGCTGTATTAGATCAAAAGGGTGCTTCTACTAAATACTGAGCAAAGGGCCTGAATACTTAGGACCATGTGATATTTCAGTTTTTCTTTTTTAATAAATCTGCAAAAATGTCAACAATTCTGTGTTTTTCTGTCAATATGGCATGCTGTGTGTACATTAATGAGGGAAAAAAATGAACTTAAATGATTTTAGCTAATGGCTGCAATATAACAAAGAGTGAAAAATTTAAGGGGGTCTGAATACTCTCCCTACCCACTGTGTGTGTGTATATATATATATATATATATATATATATATATATATATATATATATTTATAGCCCTATTTGCAACTGTCTGATGTATTGCAGTGCGTTACCTCATGAATATTACCAAGTGTTATTTTGCATACTACGCTGTGCAGCAATAAGATTTTGAGAGGGCTGACAACACACAACAAAGCATAAAAAATTAGACCGCAAGGTTTTTTTTTTTGCAAAGCAGAGTACCACCACATGCAGATGTTTCTGATATCTGCACTGTTGTAAGCTAAAATGCATGTACAATAAGTCGTGTTTGCAATGTACATTAGGGTGCCATTCAAAATGAATAGTACCACAGTGCTCTGTACCGCATATCATGTGTTAGTGTGCATTTCAGTAAAATGTGCATTTTAACAGTGTATAGATGTGAAGCCAACCTTGGTGTTATAATGAGCAAAGAAAATAAGAATATCAAAAGAGAGGTGAGTTATATTAACCACTTGCCGACCGTGTAATGTAAATACACGACCGCAAGGTGGATCAGTTGTTCTGGGAGGGTGTACTTTAACGTCCTCCCAGAATCGCGCTCCAATCCTGTGGTACTATTCCAGTCATTAAGGAGTCCCTAAAAATGAGATACAATGGCTTTGAAATGACAGAGCTCAATTCCTTTAGGATCTGTGGATGAATGCCATCTGGTCCAGGTGCTTTATCTATCTTTATTCTGTCTAAATACTTCTGGACCATTTCACTTTTGAGCCATTGTGAATCATTTGTGGCTGTGCCACTACCACCCCCCATTGTGGACATGAGCTCCCCCATGCTCCTTTGTATACACAGAGTTGAAGAATGTATTTAATAAGTTTGCCTTGGACTTTGGACTGTCTACTTTCCAAAAAGGGGTAATTTGGGGGTATTTGTACTTTCCTGGCTTGTTAGGGTCTCAAGAAATGAGATAGGCCGTTAGTACATCAAGTGTGATCATTTTTCAGTGATTGGCACCATAGATTGTAGACTCTATAACTTTCACAAAGACCAAATAATATACACTTATTTGGGTTTTACCATAGATATGTAGCAGTATAAATTTTGGCCAAAACGTCTAAAGAAAAATTACTAATTTGTAAAATTTTATAACAAACAAAGAAAAATGCATTTTTTTACAAAATTTTTGGTCTTTTTTCATTTATAGCGCAAAAAATAAAAACCCTAATGGTGATTAAATACCACCAAAAGAAAGCTCTACTTGTGTGAAAAAAAGCACACACATTTCATATGGGTACAGTGTAGTATGACTGAGTGTCATTCAAATTGTGAGAGCACTGAAAGCTGAAAATTGGCCTGGTTAGGAAGGGGGTTTGAGTGCCCAGTGGTCAAGTGGTTAAAGCGACCTTGCATCCACAGGGTCACGTACAAAAAAACACCAGCCCTGTTAACCACCTCAATACTGGGCACTTTCACCCCCTTCCTTCCCAGACCAATTTTTAGCTTTCAGTGCTCTTGCATTTTGAATGACAATTACTTAGTCATGCTACACTGTACCCAAATGAAATTTTTATCATTTTCTTCACACAAATAGAGCTTTCTTTTGGTGGTATTTATTTACCACTGAGTTTTTTATTTTTTGCGATATAAGCAAAAAAAGAGCAAACATTTTGAAAAAAAAAATTCTACTTTCTGTTTTTAAAGAAATGTAATAAAATCAGATTTTATCAAAAACTTAGGCCAAAATGTATTCTGCTACATGTCTTTGGTAAAAAAAAAATCCTGATAAGTGTATGTTAATTGGTTTGTGTGAAAGATTTAGAGTCTACAAGCTATGCTACGCATTATTGAAAATTGATCAATCCTGAGGCACTGATGGCCTATCTCATTTCTTGAGGCCCTAAAATGTCAAGACAGTACAAATACCCCCCAAATGACCCCTTTCTGGAAAGAGGACAGTCTGAAGTATTTAGTAAGAGGCATGGTGAATTTTTCGAAGTTGCAATTTTCTTCCCACAATGCTTTGAAAAATTAAGAAATATATATATATTTTTTTCTTCACAAAATTGTCATATTTACAAGTTATTTCTCACACACAGTATAGGCATACTTGCAATAACACCCCAAAATACATTCTGCTACTCATCCTGAGTATGGCGATACCCCATGTGTGAGACTTTTCCACAGCCTGGCCACATACATCTAAGTAACACTGTCAGGCCTTCTAAAAGCATAAATTACACATTTCATTTCCTGAGTACCTATCACATTTTTGAAGGCCCTGGAGCACCAGGTATTTCTAACACATAGCATGTACATAGCAAAAATAACACCCCAAAATACATTCTGCTACTTGTCCTGAGTAAGGCGATACCACATGTGTGAGACTTTTCCACAGCCTAGCCAAATACAGAGGCCCAACATGTAAGTAGCACCGTCAGGTGTTCTAAAGGCATGAATTACACATTTCATTTCCTGAGTACCTATCACATTTCTGAAGGCCCTGGAGCACCAGGACAAATGAATTACCCCCAAAATGACCCCATTTTGGAAAGAAAACACCCCGATGTATATTCTATGAGGCATAATGAGTCTTTTGAATAAGTCATTTTTTCCACACGTTTTTGGAAAATGTGGAAAGAAAATGAAAACAATTTTTTTTTCATAAAGTTGTCAATTTATAAGCTCTTTCTAACACATACCATATACATAGCAAAAATAACACCCCAAAACACATTCTGGTATTCACCCTGAGTATGGGGATACCACATGTGTGAGACATTTCCACAGCCTGACCACATACCGAGGCCCAAAATGCAAATAGCACCTTTAGGCTTCTAACACATATCATGTACACACCAAGAATTACACCCCAAAATACATTCTGCTGAGCAAAGGGTAAAAAAAAAGGATTACCTGTGGTTTTAGCAGACAGAAATACCGTCCCAGAGCAGGCAAAGCATTGGTCCAGACAGCCAAAGGAAATGTCCAGGAATTGTCCAGAGAGCATACAGAGATATATCAAAGTATTGGTCCTGGCAAGAACATGGTCCATAAGCAGGCAGTTCAGGTAGCGGGCAGAGGCATGGCCAGTTCAGGTGGCAGGCAAAGACATGGCCAGTTTAGGTGGCAGGCAAAGACATGGCCAGTTTAGGTGGCAGGCAAAGACATGGCCAGTTTAGGTGGCAGGCAAAGACATGGCCAGTTCAGGTGGCAGGCAAAGGCATGGCCATTTAACAGGCCGAAGTCAATTCATGTGGAAGGCAGAAACATGGTTGGCAGAGGCATAGTCGATAAACAGTCCGGGTCATACACAGAAACAGCAGATAGTGGAAACAGGAAAAATATCATCTTCAATTTAGTAATAGTGTAGTGAAGTGTGATAACTCCGGTAGCATGCTCCAATACAGAGGCCTGGCTGGGAGGGACATTGGGGACAGTAAAATCGTGTGTCACGGCGAATTCCTCTACTTAAACATACACAACATCTTTTTTGGGGTTTGCGGCCTGTTTGGGTATGAGGGAGGATTTCTGGAAAGTGCCTTTCGTGGAGTCTGGCTAATGCATCAGAGCGAATTAGTTCAGCGGGTTGGCCATTGGGATAGACAAGGGCTGTAATGATGTCTTCTTGAAATTTGAGATAGGTTAGGGAACTTTGGGTACAGAAAAATAATATATGAATTGAACAGGGCTAGTTGCATCAAATAAATGGAGACTTTCTTGTACCAAAATAGTGATCTTCTGGTGGCCAAGTAGGGCTGCATCAGCTGGTCGTTCATATCCACCCCACCCCATGAAAAGATTATACTCGTGAATACATTTTGGCTTCTGGACAGGACCTCTTCTTGTCTGCTGTTCCACCAAGGTGTTATCGTGAATTGTGGAAAGGATATAGACATCTCTTTTTTTGTCTCTCCACTTCAGGGCTAGTACCTCTTCATTCATACTGGCCATTTCCCCCTGCTTCAATATCTTGCTGACTAGTCTCTGCGGGAAGCCCTTGCGGTTGGTCCGTGCTGTTCCACAGGCCACAGTCTTCTTTTGGTACAGATGGCGGAAAAGTGGGAGACTTGTATAAAAATTGTCCACATATAGGTGGTAACCCTTCCCAAGCAATGGTTCGATCAGCTGCCAGACAATTTTGCCGCTTGTTTCCATATAGGTAGGGCATCCAGGGGGGTTTAGCTGTTTGTCCTTTCCCTCATAAATTTTCAAATCGTATGTGTAGCCTGTGGCCCTGTCACATACTTTGTAAAATTTGACACCACGTCTGGCTCTTTTACTGGGGAGGTATTGCTTTATGCCAAGTCTTACCGTGAAGTGTACTAGGGATTCATCTACACAAATCTTTTTATCAAGGATAAACATCTGCTTGAAGCTGGAGGAAAAAAAATTTATTAGGGGCCGAATTTTGAATAACTTATCATAATCGGGGTGCTTTCGAGGGAGGCACTGGGTATTATTGTTGAAATGTAAAAACCTCATTATCATTTCGTAACGGGTTCTGGGCATCAAAGAGGAGTAAACTGGCATGTGGTGGATAGGAAGGGTAGACCAGTAGGCATGAAGTTTGTTTTTTTTTTGTCAGCCCCATGTTGAGGGTTAGGCCAAGGAAAATTTTAAACTCTTCCACAGTGAGGGGTTTCCAAACAAAAGGGCGGGCATATGAAAAATTTGGATTGGTGGCTATGTGTTGGCTGGTATACATATTACACTGCTCCACGATCTGATTTAGGAGATCATCACTAAAAAATAGATAAAAATAATAAATTGGGGTATCATTTTCCGATTGAAACTGAGGGCCTGGCTGGGCTGTAAAAGGGGGAATTGCGGGTTCTACTGAAGTTGTGGGCAGCCATGTAGGATAGAGCAGAACATCTGGGAGGCTATCATGGGCCCTGCCTTGTTGGGATGCCCCACTGCTAATATCTGGCCAATCTTCTGTGCTTGCAGGGCAACTTGCAGTACTACTGATGGATGCCTGCCTATCCTGGAGTGCTGCGCTGCTGGTGGATGCCTCCATATTCATTGCGCTGCTGGTGGATGGCTGCTCATATCTCCTGGGCCTCTTTGTAACAATTCTGTCCTCCTCTGTTTCCATTTCAGAGCCACTGCTCTCTGCTCATAATCGCTATTAGAGTTTGATGGAGAGAGTTCCCCGCTACTCTCATCCGACATGCTCTGGAGTATCCGGAAAGCCTCCTCACCGCTATATAATCTTTTAGCCATGGGGATGTGCACAGAGGTTGATCACTGGAATGTGGCAGATGTTCACAGACAGATAAAGCAAATGTTCATAGACAGATATGGCAAATGTTCACAGACAGATTTGGCAGATGTGACAGATGAGATGTTGATCACTGGGATGTAGCGGATTATTTTGGACAGATGTGGCAAGTTATTATGGGCAGATGTGCCTGATGATGGTGGGCAGATTACTGACAGATGTGCACCAGATGTGCCAGGTGATGATGGGCAGATGTTCCAGATGATGACGGGCAGGTTATTACTGATAGATGTGCCAGGTGATGATGGGCAGATGTGCCAGATGATGGGCAGATGTGCCAGATAATGTATTAGATGGTGGGCTAGATGTTTACTGATGATGTGCCAGAATATGATGGGCAGATGTTCCAGATGATGGGCAGATTACTGACGGATGTGCACCAAATGTGCCAGAATATGATGGGCAGATGATGGGCAGATGTTCCAGATGATGATGGGCAGGTTAATACTGAAAGATGTGACAGTTGATGGGCAGATGTGCCAGATAATGTATCAGATGATGGGCCAGATGTTTACTGATGATGCGCCAGAATATGATGGGCAGATGTGCCAGATGATGGGCAGATTATTATTGGCAGATGGGCAGATGTGCGCCAAATGATGGGCAGAATATTACTGGCAGATGGGCAGATGTGCGTCAGATGATGGGCAGATTATTACTGCCAGATGTGCCAGATGATGGGCAGATGTGCCAGATGATGGGCAGATTATTACTGCCAGATGATGGGCAGATGTGCCAGATGATAATGGGAAGATGTGTCAAATGATCAGACAGCTGTGCCAGATGATCACAAATAGATGTTCACTGGGTGTTTTTTCACTGTGTTTGTGGACACTGTGACAGGAAATGTGTTTGGGGACACTAGCTGGGCGATCAGTGGTCAATAGCAGACAAAAAACAGCTAATAACTCACTGATCTCCCGGCTGCAGCACAGATCTTATCTTCCTCTCCTCACTGACGGCTCTGTGTGAGGAGAGGAAGATTTCACAGCCCTTACAACAGCTGTGTTTACATTTACATGACGGCTGTGATTGGCACAGCCGTCATGTGATCAGGAGGGCCAATCACAGAGCCCTCCTGACGTACTCTGTTGCCATGTCTCTGGGGGACACAGGCACATCGGGATTGCGCCGCTGCGCGATCTTCATTGTTGTGCCGCCCCCCAGACTACTTTATATGACATGATGGCTGTTATTGAACACAGCCATCATGTCATCAGGAGGGCAATACACAGTGCCCACCTGCCGATCCTGGGGACACGCGTGCATCGTGATCGCTCTGCTGCGCGATCCCGCTCCTTCTGAATGACGTGCATATACGTCCGGTCAGAAGGAGGAATCGATAAAAAGGAATCCCGCGCTCACTCAGATACAAAATAGAGAAGAGGATAGCTCCGCAATTGGCAGCCCGCACAGCAAAGAGATCAGTTTGTAAAAGTCAATATAGTTCAATAAAACGGCAGCGCCAAAAAATTCTAAAGTATATGTCCAACTTATCAAAACTATAGCAAGTATGTACCATCAAAGGTACCGAAAGTGTATGTCCTTAGACTTGATCAGAGTGGTAATGCACTACATTCATAGTAGAATAAAAAACTCTCCTTCTGGAAATGGAAAGGGTAAACTCTTACCAGATACCAGTGGAATAGAGGTTATGTGAAATCCTAGGATCGCTCTGTAACGTCCCATCTTCAAATCCTCACTCAGGGTTCCTCCAAATGTGTGCCACCACCGATATCCGAATCAGGGTCACTCCAAAGGAAGATGGGGGTCAATCCATGTGGTTCCAAAAACCCATGTGCAAAGTGGGGAAAAAGGAGGAGACCCACCATAGTGTAATACCGTTTCAAAATTTATTCCACAAATGTTTCTGAACACTTACTTGAAATATAAAATAAGAAGAGCTCTTCAAATAGAAATAAAATTGCTGGTGACAGAAGGGAAAACCAGACCCAACGCGTTTCGATGCCATGGTCATCATCTGGGGAAGGAAGGAGGAATCGCCTACCCGGCTGTATATGTGCAGTGGCCGGGTAGGAAGTGGTTAAAGAACATTTGGCTCGTGTGTATGGCAGCCAGTCCGACTGAAGCCAGCTTTTGTCGAAGAGGCATAACCGAAAAAGGTCTGCAGATCAGCATCCGATCAGTGCTCTCAGCTAGTTAGAGCGCTGACCAATTGGGGGGGGGCGTCCCCCTGTCAGAACACAATAGCTCAGCGGGGGGAGATTACTGTACTGACAACGGATAGTTGGTACAGCGGCTCCTCCCAAGCTCTTCAGTTTTAGTTTTTTTTTTTCGTTCAGCCCACTGGGTTGAATGAAAAAAAAAACTGCTAGTGTGTAGCAGGCTTTAAACTTTCCACTCCTGCTTAGAGGAGGTTTGGACTGTTGCAAACAAAAAAATGTAGACCAGCCCTTACCACTGCCAGCATGCCTCCGTTTTATATGCTGGTTTCCCAGGAGGATGGATTTTTTTTCTTAATTTCTGCTGAAGTTAAGACTTAACCAGTCATCTCTTCTACCATCTTTTTTTTTTTTTTTTTTATAAAAAAAAAATGTACACCCTGTTGCTGCTGGTGATCTCCTTTGTAGCTATCCGTTGCAGTTGTTCTCAGCCTTGCCTTCTGGACTTCACTATGACCGGACCTCACTGGACTGGACATTGCAGGGTGAGCCTGGAAGGGTCCCTCAGGCACCCTGGCTTTGCTTGCGCCTTTTCTAGACTGGTTCTGGTTAGCTAGCTGTGGAGTGCTTTCCAGGTCCAGAGCTGCTTGCCCTGTCTCTGAATACTTACTACTGTGAGTAGGCTATTCATGTTGGGCACTAGGAGCTCCCAAACTTTTATTAGTTGCTGTGTACCAAACTTAATTCCCCATTTTCCTACCAATATTCTATGATGGGGGTAACACTGTGGGACAGAACAATGACATCATTGTGCTTTTTGCAGGCTTCACACTCTTTCCTGCCAAGATAGCAGGAGTAATCAAGAGCCACATGGAACTTTGTTTCTTGACACGTTCCTGCTGCTCGCCAGCAGTGACGCTTGGTCATCTTCAACTAGCTTGACCTTCTAGTTTTGAGCATTTCTGACAGCTACCAGCTGCCCAGCCTCAGTGGCTACTTGATGCCTTATCTACTACCATTAGCCTGTATGTTGCTTACGCCAAAGCAACTGCAACATGTGCAGTTCTAGATGGGGGGGTGGGGTGGGGGGGGCAGTCCCGCTGTACCAGATTCCCCCTGCACACTGTACATTAAAGGGTCAGGGTCTTCTTGCAGTGTGCCCATAATAGTGGCAACACCTATAACCTGGGATCCTTTTGTCCCTCTGCTATTGAAACTGTCCCCTCATTGGAGTCCTCCTTAACAACTTCTTAGAAGAGGTCTTTTCTATGGCTATGCAAGACTTTATGTCCCAGATTACCCTGCTGCTTCCTGACTCATGGTGAGCTGATCTCATATGCCACAAATTTGCTACTGCACATCCCCAGGATACTTGGTGTCTGACCTGCCTGCCGGCTATGCTACTTCTAAAACCCTTGGCCATGAAAATTCTTTCTGAGTTGCTCAAGTCTTTAACTGATGTGTTTTTTTCTGGGATGTTGCCATCATCTGCTGTCGCTAGTAAGTTAAAGAAGACTGTTTCAGCACCTGTGATTGATGCACAGCACTCTGGAGCTGGAGGATCAGCCTGTGGCATCTTTCAGTGCTGCATTGGGATCTGGGTCTTACAGGGCCCCTAAAGTCTCAAAGACCACCCACTTTTTCAGTTTCTGTGAGAAGACCAGAAGCACGCTAATTTGGTTTGTGTTCTTTCCAAATGATTTCTATCTCTGTAGCTACTTACTGAGGAGCTTATCACAAAGCAATTAGTCCCCACTGTGAGTCCAACCATTTCCCACCCTAACCATTATCAATGGACAATGCTCCTTCCTTTAATAACCCCTGAAGATAAGTAGGAGGGGTTATACCCAGTGTTAGCATACAGCATTTTGCTTGCCAATGTCCTGGCCTCCTGTAGGTAGCAGGCTTTAAACATTTGGGTTATACTTTATGTGGGGAAAGGAAAACTCTTTCTTTATGGTGTGGCTGCTCCTGCACTGCAAGGGTTAAATGCTTCTTTACACCTAGGTACCGGAAAAGGTTGTTTTATTTATGTGATCATCTGCTCCCCACGCAGCTTGTGCTCTCCTCCACTACCCTACACTCTGACATTGACTGTCCCTAGGCATCCTCATGTCCAGTGCAAGGCCCAGCATTGTACTTGGTGCATGTACACCTAGTATAGGTAACTGGATAAAAGTCACCCCCAAGTTATATAAAACAAAGTGTCTGAATGCTAAACATAAGTCCAAAGTTCCATATGGTGTGGTAATGCCAGTGTGACAGAGAGATGTGAGTCTTCCTCCTGCTATGTGCACAAAAGTAGTGTCAGCCGTCCACCATAACACCAATCATGTGTGACAATCCACCACCAATCTGGATGTGCCCTTACAAGAGCCCCTGGACCCCCTATCACAGAGGGTCAGGCAACGCCTGTGTGGATATCTGGCCTCCACTCAGCCCCTGGGGTTGATGTCCTCCAGCAGTGCCTCCCGGATGTACCACCAGCTTTGTACCCAGAGATGAAAAAGGCCACAATAGTGTGATACCATTAAAAACAAGTATTGTCTGTAGGTAGTCACGTGACCCCATAGGAGAGCACGTAGGTCCACAGGAGAGATTTCCTGCTCCACTGTAACCGACAGCTTGGTAAGTGGTCGTGGAAACCACTCAAGAAGCCTAGAAAGTATAGCCGCCGAGTGGTATATGTCAAAGTCAGGTAGCCCCAACCCCCCTCTCGATTTCGGTTGAGATAAAAGTTGATGTTTGAGTCTCGGATGTTTCCCTTGCCAAACGTAATTAATTGTCAAGGTCCTAAGAGTGCGAAAAAACGCCATCGGGAGGGTGATGGGGAGAGTCTGAAACAAATAGAGGAATTTTGCTAAAATGTCCATTTTTAAGACACTTATACGACCAACCAGGACAGGTTGAAGTCTGATCGTAATTCTAGTGACCGCCGAATTTTGGTCAAAAGGGGGCTGTAGTTAAGAGAGTAGATATCGTTGTAACGACGAGGTATTGCAGTACCTAAATATGTTATTGCCTTCTGTTTCCATTGAAATTGGAAGTTAGTTTGAAGTAGGGAAAGCGTGCGCTGGGGGGGGGATATGTTAAGGGCTTCGGTCTTAGATAGATTAAGCTGGTAATTACTATGACACCCAAATCTGCGTATTTCTTGTAGTATGGTAGGTATACTGATCAGGGGTTGTGTGACATATAACAATAGGTCATCCGCATATAGAGCAAGTTTGTTCTGGGTCGAAGCGGTAGATATACCATGAATTGACGGGTTTGCTCTCAAAGCGTGGGCTAAGTGTTCAATTATCAACACGAATAGTAGGGGTGACAAAGGACACCCCTGCCTGGTACCATTCGCGATAGTCAATGGGGGGGATTGGGTACCATTAACAAGAACCACAGCTGTGGGAGACGAATAGACAGACTGATAGCGCT
>BLSH010370751.1:100734-129942 GCA_018402905.1 Glandirana rugosa | reverse complement strand
CATTTTTAAGACACTTATACTACCAAACCAGGACAGGTTGAAGTCAGATCATAATTCTAGTGACCGCCGAATTTTGGTCAAAAGTGGGCTGTAGTTAAGAGAGCAGATATCGTTGTAACGACGAGGTATTGCAGTACCTAAATATGTTATTGCCTTCTGTTTCCATTGAAATTGGAAGTTAGTTTGAAGTAGGGAAAGCGTGCGCTGGGGGGGGGATATGTTAAGGGCTTCGGTCTTAGATAGATTAAGCTGGTAATTACTATGACACCCAAATCTGCGTATTTCTTGTAGTATGGTAGGTATACTGATCAGGGGTTGTGTGACATATAACAATAGGTCATCCGCATATAGAGCAAGTTTGTTCTGGGTCGAAGCGGTAGATATACCATGAATTGACGGGTTTGCTCTCAAAGCTTGGGCTAAGTGTTCAATTATCAACGCGAATAGTAGTTGTGACAAAGGACACCCCTGCCTGGTACCATTCGCGATAGTCAATGGGGGGGATTGGGTACCATTAACAAGAACCACAGCTGTGGGAGACGAATAGACAGCCATAATGCGTTGGAGCATGATCAGGCCGAGACCAATTTGTTCTAAAGTGTGTCGCAAGAATGGCCAACTAACCCGATCAAATGCCTTTTCCGCGTCACACGATAGAAGGCAAGTAGGTATATGACGTTTTTGAGCATAAGAGATGAGATGGAGAGTTTTTGTGGTGTTGTCCCTAGCTTCACGGCCAGGGACAAACCCTACCTGATCTCAAAGTATGAGGGAAGGTAATAAGGGTCATAATCGAGTGGCCAGAATCTTGGTGTAAAGTTTAAGGTCTATATTTAATAATGAGATGGGCCTATAGTTGCTACATATAGACGTATCCTTCCCTGGCTTGGGAATCACTGCTATCTGAGCCCTTAGTAAGGACGGAGGGGGGGGGTTTTCAACTGTAATAGAATTGAAGGCAGAGACTAACAATGGTGCAAGTTGAGGCGCAAAGGTTTTGAAGAAACGGGCTGTGAATCCATCTGGACCCGGACTTTTCCCGTTCTTCAAAGTTTTGTTTACTTGGAGAAAGTCTGAGGTGGTAAGCGGTGCTTCTAAAGCTTCCACTTCTGCTGGTGGTATGACGGGTAGCGCCGTTTCTTGGATGTATGTAAGCAAGCCTGTTTGACGTGGTGAATTAGAGGTGTTGTCTTGTGGCGGGGCAGTAGTGGAAGGTTATATAAGGCCTGATAGTAAGAGCGGAATTCTTCCGCTATGTCTGTATTCTTGAAAATTTTACCCTTTGTTGGGGATTGTAAGAAAGGAATGGAAGCCCTTATACCTCTTGGTTGAAGGATGCGGGCAAGGTGCTTGCCTGGTTTGTTGGCTTGGGAGTAATGTACAGCCCTGCCTTTATCCCTAGCTATTAGAGAGTGCTCTGAGAGGAGCCTCATAAGATCTCTGTGAGCATTTGAGAGGTCAATGAGTGTCCCATTATGAAGTGTGCGTTTATGTGAAGCCTCTAATGCAGAGATCCTGGAGAAAAGAGCAGATATCTCGGCTGATCTTATCTTTTTGAGTCTCGCACCTTGTTGTATGAGAATACCTCTCAGAACACATTTAAGAGCTTCCCATTTTATAAGAGGTGACGTATCGTCAGTAGCGTGATCAGATATGTCCCTAATGGCCTGAGATGTGGTCTGGATACAGATTGAATCGCGTAATAAATTATCATTCAGTCTCCATGTGTATCCGCGCCTACAGGGAGGCGGGGAACCCACGGAGAGGTGTACAGGCACATGGTCAGACCATAGTGTCATACCAATGGTGGCATTAGGTTGGGAGTCTAGGAGGGTCTGGGAGATGAGGATATAATCTATCCTGCTGTATGATGAGTGTGCAGGAGAATAATAGGAGTAATCCCTGCCCGACGGGTTCAAAACTCGCCAGACATCTACCAAGGAAAAGTCTGCCAATATTGTACGTATCTTGTTCAAAGAAGCTGGGGAGAGAGAAGACTTACCGGTCGATGTGTCCAAACGGGGGATCAAGGCACAGTTCAAGTCACCGTCCATGAGAATGTTTGTGGCGCCGAATTTTAGAAGTCACCAAGAGGAGGAATCCAAGCTGATCCTGGTTGGGGAAATAAACATTAGCAATTGTATATATAGTTTGAGAATATTTTATCTTTAAAAAAATAAATCTTCCTAACAGGTCAATCAGCGAATCCAGAATTTCTGGAGAAAAAGATACGTGTAGAGCTATAGACACTCCCTTCGAGCGAGCTGATGGGTTAGTACTATGGAACCAGGTCGGGTAATGTCCGAGAGGGAGTTTCGGAACCCTATCCGACCTGAAGTGGGTTTCCTGTAATAGTAGAATTTGTGTTCGCATTTTGTGGAAGTGGTGGAGAATTTGATTCCTTTTTTCTGGTGTATTAAATCCTCTACAATTAAGAGAGGAGATTTTCATAAAGTGATTGTGGGCCATTTCAAGATCCTAAGATTTTGAGGTAAGGATTAATACAAAATAGACTAGTCGAACCCAAGATGAGGAGAAGGGGACTGCAGAGAGGGGAAATGGTTAAGAAAAAAAAGAAAAAGCAGAACAAGATACAGCAAAGGTAGGGAGAGGGATAGCAAAGGAGGGTATTTCCAAATAGGAATTGTAGTAAAGAGGCCCGAGGGATCGCCTTGTGTATCCACCAGGTGGCGATCCTGCTCAGGATGAGATGATGTGGCAGATGTAAGCTTTGTAAGTGATCACCTTTGTAAAGGAGAAACAAGAGCATGCCCCCTAAAGAACAGTAGGGGTAGAGTAGAAGAAAAACATGAGTAAGCATCAAAAAAGACCTTAAGGGTCTATTAAACCAATGAGCTAAAGAAGCATCAACAAGGACCGCCATGGGTGCCAGGAACCCTAAGGTGGGGTACGTAACTGACACACAGGTTGTCCCGCACGAATCTACCATAACATCATAAGAATTTGACAAGTTTCATAATATGACGGCAAGGCCCGCTGACAGAGCTAGCCATGATAAGGAAACTTGAACTATGTTATCTAACATAGCAGAAGGAAAGGCCGTGGGCCAGGTTTAGCACAGTTCTCTCGTTTGTAAAAAAAAGAAATCAGCACCACAGTTTTTAGCAGGCAGTTCCATAAACTACAGTCAAAGATTCCAGGGTGGTGGATCACGGAAATAACTCCAAACAGGGGAGTATTGTTTAAAGTTCTGGAAAAGGAGAACAGTCAAACTCAGATCCACCATGCCGGGTGGGTCAGGCTGACAAACAAAACCAGGTTTGCAGCAGAGCAATATAAATTCAGAACAGTAACCAACAATGTAGAAATGAGAACAGGCAGTACTGTTGAAAACAGGAGCACCTAAAGGTGTATGAAAGGGTTCAGACGTGTGAACCTTGAATTATAAGTCTGTTGGTGACAAAGTGAGTTCAGCCCTCAGAAGCTTTAGACATTTTGGATCTGGATCTTTTCTTTTTCCCGGTCGTACGTGGCTGCCAACCGTGATTAACAGGGAGGCCCGCATTGGGCATAGGTAGAGGCCAGTCTGGTATGCATATTTGGGGTAGAGAAAAAGTGCCAAGGAAATTAGGGAGGTCCCCTAAAGTGCGTAGAACCGCAGTTTTGCCTTCATGTGTTGCGGATAGTTGAAAGGGGAACCCCCAACGGTATTTAATCTGTGTTTCAGAGAGAGCTTTTGTTAGGGGCTTCAGTGATCGTCTTAGATCAAGGGTCAGTTTGGACAGATCCGGGAGTAATAAGATTTGAGAGTCATTAAATTGAATCCTGTCTTGCTGCCTTGCAGCCTGCATTATTTCAGCTTTCACAGCAAAAAAATGGACCCTGCAGATGACATCTCTAGGGTAGAGCGGATCTGGATTTTGGGGGCCCAGGGCCCTGTGCACCCTGTCCAGTTCTAGGGGTTCATCCTTCTGCTTTTGCAGGAGTTCATTGAAGATAGCTTTCACCGCAGAAGAGAGGTCTGCTGGTGGCACTGTTTCTGGCAGACCCCGTATGCGAATATTATTTCTGCGGGCCCTGTTCTCTTGGTCGTCTTGGCGCAGCATTAATTGTTGAATTTGTGCGGTGTGTTCATGTAGGATAGTTTCATGGCTGTTAACAGCTGCGATCGTGTCATCCATACTCTGTTCTATGTCTTCTATGCGCCCTGTGACATCCCTCCTGAGTTCAGATATTTCTTGCTTATATGCCGACTCCAGTCTCTGGACATAGGCTTCACAGTCATGTCTTGTGGGCAGGGCCTTGATAAAGGCCTCCATGTCCCAGTGAGAGCCCGAGCGTTGCGAGTCCGGGGAATGACATCCGGATCTGAGGGAACCCTGTTCAGAGTCTGGGGGAGATCTAGCCCGGAGCCTGGTCTTAATCTGCGAGGGAGGAGGGGAGCTTCCCTGCTGTGAATGGCGCGTGCTGGAGCGAGCCGGCGCCATCTTGGAGGCAGAGGGGCCGCGGTGTAGCTGGTCTGAGCGGGCGAAGAATCTGCCTATTTCCCCATTGTTCTGCTGTCTCGGGGTCTTGTGGGGGTCCCCCTTGCTTTTCCCCCCCATTACCATTCGTAGTGGCTGATTTCTGCCGGTGTCTGCCGTGCTAGAAGCCGTCTAGGAGCTGATCCGTGCGGGAGCTGGGAGAAGCCGCGTCCGCTCACTCCATGCGTCAGGCCACGCCCCTCCTCATAATTTTATGATTGTACTTGGTGACCTGCAAGCATCAGAACATAGGAGAGAAGAGACTGCAGGGAGCAGTCTAGCAACGTGGAGGGAGCCTGCAGGGGTGGAGAATTGGATAAGTAAAATTGCTTCTTCCGGTACCCTAGACCTAAACAAACATTTTAAACTTGCAGTGGGACAGCCCCCCAATGTTCAGCTTTAGAATGCCTGTGTTTCTCAATGGATTCCTGAAATTATTTTATGGTAAGAAAAAAAAAAATCCCTTAGTTTACTTGATAATGTGCTTTGAATCCATATGAAAGCTAATAAGGATCCTCCTCCAATGTGAAAATGATGTAACTATATCTATGTATTGTCTTTACACTTTGTTCTATATTCTTTACAGTTATCATGTGATGTAAAGTTGGATCCTCGCCCTGAGTACCATCGCTGCATACTGACATGGCATCACCAAGAGCCACTGCCTTGGGCACAAAGTACAGGTCAGTGGAAGTCACAAACGTTATCTTTCCAGAAAACATTGAGTTACAGCTTGTGCCACCAGAATCAAAGTTTTATTACCTGTTGATCCTGGAAGTAGATTTCTTTTGTTGTATCTCTACATCCTGAAACATGCCAAACTGTCCCATAAAAGTGGCATTTAGTTAGTTAGGGAAAAAACATATGCTGGGTGCTTAAAAAGGTCATCATTTATATATACACTATATTACCAAAAGTATTGTGACGCCTGCCTTTACACGCACATGAGCTTTAATGGCATCCCAGTCTGTCCGTAGGGGGTCAATATTGAGTTGGCCCACCATTTGCAGCTATAACAGCTTCAACTCTTCTGGGAAGGCTTTCCGCAAGGTTTAGGAGTGTGTCTATGGGAATGTTTGTCCATTCTTCCAGAAGCACATTTGTGAGGTCAGGCACTGATGTTGGGCAAGAGGGCCTGGCTTGCAGTCTCTGCTCTAATTCATCCCGAGTTCTATCAAGTTGAGGTCAGGACTTTGTGCAGGCCAGTTAAGTTCCTCTACCCCAAACACACACATTCATGTCTTTATGGGTGGACCAACTCAATATTGAACCCTACGGACTAAGATTGGGATGCCATTGAAGTTCATGTGCATGTAAAGGCATGCGTCCTAATACTTTTGGTAATCTAGTGTATGTTCTAAATCTTTTTTCCGATTAATAAATAGAACATGTAATTGATTAAAAAGCGTTAACTGGACTTGTGCTCTAATTTGTTTGTCCCATATTTAAAGTCCATTTAAAACTACATGTGCAGCTGAAATTACTCAGTTGACAGTTTGACAACATTGAGGTGCAATTTCACTGAACAACAAGCTGGGTTGTCAGTCTAATACAGGAAGTGGTAAATAAGAGATCTAATGGCAGGATTAAACAATTGCTATTTTTTTTAATTCATTGTAGCAATGCAGCCTAATAGTGATTTTAAACAGTGAGCTAAATGACTTATAAAAATATACTGCACATTTGCTGTGCTTCTTCATTCGATCAGGTTTAAAAATCAATTTTCTCTGATGGACATTGTGCAGTTTTTTGCGCAGATTTTTGTTATCAAAGGTGAAGTAATAGCTTCTGTTCTTTCTTTAGCTTCTTCCCTTCCTAAAAAAAATTAAATATTAGTATAAGGCTTCATGCACACAGGACTTTAAAAAAAAACGTCCAAAATACGTCAGTAGCTTATCGGTGCTTTTTTTCAGCTTTTACCAGCGTTATATTACCGCCGGTTTTGTGCGTTTTTCCGTGTTTTTAAAGGGCCAGTGTCTCTTTTTTTCTGTTTGTTTTTTTCCAATTGATCTAAAATGTCCAAAAACGTTGGGGATCTATGTTTTTGGCCGTTTGAACGTTTTTATAGCTGAAAAACGTCTCTCAGAACCCTCTGGTCTTGGTTTTTTTTACAGCTCAAAAAGGTCACTGCTAAAAACAGTTGATAACAGCCTATGTGTGCGTGAAAACATAGGATAACATGATGGAGGGTTTATTGACTGTAGAAAAAAATGTCTGCAGCTAAAGACAGCTGCTGTAAAACAGTCAAAAAACGTCCTGTGTGCATGAGGCCTAAATGTGGCAAACAGATGCAGTACTTATTCCTACATAGTTTGCAGGAAAGCCCATAATAGCCATTATCTTCTTGGTGCAAATATTCTGACAGGGACTCCTGGGTCCTCTTAAACTTCTGCTCTGTCTTGCCATGTAGTGTCCTGGCACCTCTGCACTATTTTCTTAGACCTGGTTCCACACACCCATATGTGACTTAGGAGGATGAGTCATGGTCGCTGGAGGACATAACATGACTGACTTGAATATGGGTGCTGAAGAACTTTCACGTCTTAATTATAATAAAGTTTGTAAAGGCAGATTTTTTTAAATTAGAATAATAAACAAATTTCTCTAGGCTGCTCCCTTTCTCCTATCGTTCACTGACAGAAGCAGCTCTCCATTACGTGTGGGGTTTATGCTGATCTCACTAGGAGTTAACTAGGCAGGGAAAAGAAACAGCTGGCCCCTCCCATGGGGCCGTCCTCTCTTCCCAGATAAACTCCCTCTATGGAATAGCTCACCAGTCTAAATGCCTAGTTTGCAAGGAGTTGACCTGGCTTCCCTTTAGGGGAATTGCGGTCCTGTTTGTGACCATTTCTTTTTATTTTATTTTATTTTATTTCCTTGTCTTCTATCAAGATGATCTGCTATCAAGAAGCCGGTCGGGCCATGGAGAGTCCATGGGCTCTGTACTTTCCCCGACCTGGCCGACTGATGCGAGCCAGTCCCGCAGTATGGGGACCCGCCGCATAGTGCCCGTTCCGTGCAGGTGGCCTGGGGTGATCCCCACCTACGCCCAGCCCGGATGGGATTCGGTAGGGCGAATTCTGGCCTGCAGCGTGCCGTCCAGGCAGGGACGGAAAGTCTGCGACTGGGAGGCTACCCACGGCGCTCACGGAGTGGTGAGTGAGAGTTCCGCCCTTCCCCCCTTTTCAGGGGCGGAAGGGGGACCGATGACAAAAAAAGGGGCTACCCCTTTCACAGCTCCTGCCCCACCTTTCACACACCCCCTACCCCCGCACCGCACCCCGTCCGCCTGCGCCGTCATTTTTTTGTTTCGCCGCCATGCGGCGATCGGCCGCCATTTTGCGACGGAGCGCTGCCATTTTGCCGTAGCCTCAGACGTTTCTGGCCTATGGGGCTTTCCCTCTAGCGCTCAGAGCGGCCGTTTGCGGTACTGCAAGTCTCTGTACAGGGGGTTTCGGCCTCTAGTGTCTAACAGCGACCATTTTGACCACATGTCTCTGCAATAACGTGCATACAGCGTTTTCCCTTCTCTGTGGAGCGGTGGTGATCGGACGGCGCGGCTCTTCTGACGGTCCTCTGGGGTTACTGGCAGCACAAAAACAGCAAGTAACAGCTGGGCTCCCCTGTGGGTGCTGGTGGCGGCGGTTGCAGTTCTCCTGAGTTCCCTGGTGCGCTGTGGGGTGGTGGTGTGCGGCAGTGTGGGGGTGCCTCATCCTCTTTAGTACCAAGGTGTGTCACTGAGAGGGGTCTGGGGGCAAAGGCAATGGCAGATTACACTGCTGGACCTGCTGAGGAGGCATCAGCGGCGGCGCAATCTGTGCAAGGGGATTTTTTGGACCAGCTACGGGCGGTCTTTAGTGAGTTTCTTCCCCCGGCAAAGGTCGCCCAACAGGCCTCCAAGAAGCGCCCCCCTTATTCATCAGGGGAGGATTCGGATCTGGAAGTGGCCTCTGGGGTCTCAGGGACCCCAGTGGACCTATCTGATGGGGAACTGGGCCCATCGGACGGTGAGGAGGATCAAGGGGCGGCAGCTGCGTGCAAAAAAGCGTTGGTCGCCGCCATTATCACTGGCATTCGCACTACACTGCGATTGAGCCAGGATGCTGAGTCGCAGACTTCTGCGTATGTGTGTGGGTCCTCTAGGCCCCCTAGGGCTCCCAAGGCTTACCCCTACAATCAATTTTTTGATAGGTTCCTTTACCGTGAATGGCAACGTCCACAGCTTTCCATTTCGCTGTCAAAACATTTTCGCTGCTCGCTATCCCTTTGAGAAAAGCTTTTTGAAAAAATGGGAATCGTCTGTGGTGGACCCACCGATAGCCCGCCTTAGTAAGACGACGACTATCCCTCTGGAAGTGTCTCCTTCTTTCAAGGACCCCGCTGATAGGAAAACAGAGGCACTTTTAAGGTCGCTCTTCCTGGTGGCAGGTTCTGCTGTGCGGCCAGCCCTGGCATCCGCCATGGCGGCTCAACTTCTGTCTGAGCATATGGCGGAGCTCAAGTCCGATCTGGATTGCGGCCGCCTGATGGATGCTCTGCAGTGGGCTGAGTTTTTGCTCCAAGGGTTCAAGTACCTTTGTGATGCGGCCGTTGATTTACTGCCTATGTTATCCAGGATAGCGATTTTTGCTGTTATCTTCAGAAGGATACTCTGTTTGCGTTCTTGGTCTGGCGACCATGCTTCCAAAAAATGTCTTGCTGACCTCCCCTTTCAGGGTGGACGTCTATTTGGACCACGTTTGGATGAGATCATAAAAGACTTTACGGGAGGTAAGAGTACTTTTCTTCCAGGGCCCCGGAGGCGCGAGTTTCGCCGTAGACAGGGGCCCCCTCCCTTGGGTCAGAAAAGTTTGTTTCGCGCCCCGAGCGCAACAGGTAAAGGGACCCGTCCCGGTAAGGTCGCTGCAGGGGCCGGTAAACATCAGTGGCATCGCAAAACCGAAAAGGCGGAAGACAAGCCTTCCTCAGCCTGATGGGTTGCCCCCACCCGGGTTTTTCGGGTGGGGGGACGTCTTCTGGGGTTCGCAGACCGGTGGCTGGCTCACATTCCCGATTGTTGGGTCCGGTAAGTGGTGTCCGCCGGGTACAGGATAGAGTTCAACACTCTACCCCCAGACAGGTTCTTCCCATCAAACTTAGGGCTCCCGCAGGATCGCCGGGAGGCCCTTTTCGGGGCTGTTCAAGCACTTTCAGACCAGGGAGTAATTGTGCCAGTACCTCCAGAAGAGAGGTTTCGAGGTTTCTACTCGAATCTGTTCGTGGTCCCCAAAAAAGGGGGAGGTTCGGCCAGTGCTGGACCTGAAGGCCCTGAACCAGTATATCAGGGCGCGGAAGTTCCGGATGGAATCTATCCGCTCGGTTGTGGCCGCCCTCCATCAGGGGGAGTTTCTGGCGTCCCTGGACATCAGGGATGCGTACCTCCATGTACCCATTTGCCCACGGCATCAGCGCTTCCTGCGCTTCGCAGTGGGAGACCTTCACTTTCAATTCGTGGCACTCCCCTTCGGTCTGGCCTCAGCACCCCGAGTTTTCACAAAACTGCTAGCCCCAGTGTTAGTGTTGCTGCGACAGAGAGGCATTGCAGTGGTAGCCTACCTAGATGACCTGCTCCTGCGAGCGGAATCAGCCTCAGCTCTGGAGGAAAATGTGAGGATCACAATGACCTCGCTGCAGGATTTCGGCTGGTTACTCAACCTGCAGAAGTCGTCAGTATCACTAACCAGTTGCCTGGAGTACCTGGGTCTGATTTTGGACACAGTGCAGGCGAAGGTGTTCCTCCCCCCGGACAAGCTGCTGTCTCTGCAGTCGGCAGTGCGAACCCTTCTGTCGCACCGTCGGTCTTCATTACGATTTTGTATGCGGGTGCTGGGGCTCATGGTCTCGTCTTTCGAGGCGATACCATTTGCCCAGAGTCACACTCGTCTCCTTCAGCGAGCAATTCTGGCTCGGTGGGTCAGGTCACCACGGTCCGTGGACCTTCTGATTCGTCTGAGCTCACAGACCAGGGCGTCTCTGACCTGGTGGCTTCAGGACTCGGCCCTGACTCAGGGGAAGTCGTTTCTGCCCCTCCAGTGGCTGATCATCACCACGGATGCCAGTCTTTCAGGCTGGGGAGGGATCCTGGGACAGCTGTCTGCCCAGGGCCATTGGTCGGCACAGGAGGCTCGCCTCCCCATCAATGTACTGGAACTGAAAGCAATCAGATTGTGCCTATCTCACTGGACAGTGAGATTGCAGGACCGTCCGGTCCGAATTCAGTCGGACAATGCCACAGCAGTGGCGTATGTGAACCTTCAGGGCGGCACAAGAAGTCCAGCGGCGGAGGCAGCTCTGATACTGCGTTGGGCGGAACGTCACGTTCCGGAAATCTCCGCCATTTACATTCCAGGTGTGGAGAACTGGCAGGCGGATTTTCTCAGTCGCCAGACGCTGGACCAGGGAGAGTGGTCCCTCCACCCGGAGATGTTCAACCAGATTTGCCGCAGATGGGGGACGCAGAACGTGGATCTCATGGCGCCCCGGTTCAATCACAAGGTGGAGACCTTTGTGTCCAGAATGAAGGATCCGTTGGCAGTGGCCATGGACACTCTGTTGGCCCTCTGGGGCCGTTACCGACTTCTGTATGCCTTCCCTCCGATAAAACTGCTACCGCGCCTGATCCGCAGGATAGTGGCGGAGGGAAAACCAATAATCGCACTTGGTACGCCGATGTGGTGCAAATGGTGGCAGGCGCTCCCTGGCGGCTTCCGCTGAGAGACGATCTTCTGTCTCAGGGGCCCATCTTGCACCCTGCTTTACCCTCGCTGGCTTTGACGGCTTGGCTATTGAGTCCCAGTTGCTAAGAGACAGGGGAGTCGCTGACTCAGTGATTCCTACATTGTTGAAGGCTCGCAAGTGTACTTCTCGCAAGATTTACCACCGCACCTGGAAGGCTTATATAGCTTGGTGGGAGGTGGAGGGTCATAACCCTCGCTCTTATGTGGTATCCAAGGTCCTGACTTTTTTGCAGCAGGGCCTGAACAAAAAACTGGCTTTGAGTACTCTTAAAGGCCAGATATCAGCTCTGGCAGTTCTTTCCAGAGACCTTTGGCCTCGCACTCGTTGATTCGTACCTTTGTTCAAGGTGTACGACATGTGGCGCCTCTGGTGAAGGTTCCGTTGGCTCCTTGGGATCTGAATTTGGTGCTTTCTGTACTTCAGAAACTGCCTTATGAGAAAATCAGGGAGATTTCTTTACAACTGCTCTCGCAGAAGGTGGCTTTTTTAGTAGCCGTCACCTCCGCCAGACGGGTGTCTGAATTAGCAGCACTCTCGTGCAAGTCTCTCTACTTAGTCCTGCATAAGGATAAGGCGGTCTTGCGACCCTCACCTTCTTCTTTTCACATTAATGAAGATATTGTCCTTCCTTCATTGTGCCCTCGTCCTTCACACCCAAAAGAAATTGACTTACATGCCTTGGACGTAGTGAGGGCCTTAAGAGTGTACTTGTCTGCTACAGCTTCTTTTCGAAAAGCTGATGCTCTGTGCTGCCTGAAGGTTTGCGCAAAGGTTTGGCGGGCTCGTAAGCTATGATCTCTCGTTGGATCAGACAGACTGTGACCCATGCATATTCTATTCGGGGCAAGGTTCCCCCTTTTCCGGTCACGGCTCATTCTACCTGGGCTAATAGCACTTCCTGGGCTTTTAGACACCAGGCCTCGGTGTCACAGGTGTGCAAGGCGGCCACTTGGGCCTCGGTACACACTTTCACCAAGTTTTATAAAGTTGATGTGTTTGCATCTTCGGATGATGCTTTTGGCCGCAAAGTTTTGCAGGCGGCAGTGTAGGCGCGTCTGGCGTCTCCTTAGAGGTTCTGTTGGGTACTGTTGTTAGCGTTTACTTGCTTTGGGGGCATTCATGCAGGCTCAATCCAAGCCAAGCTGTGTACATCTAATGATACACACAACATGGCTCGGCCCCGTCCCCCACTCTCTGCTCACAATATTTGACTGACAGCAACAGAAGCCAATGGCTTCCACTCTCTCAGCAAACCCTGTGAGAGCAAGGAGAGAGTAGAGAAGACTGGCAGTTGGGCACAGCACTGGATTGATATAGGAGTCAGGTAAGTGTTTGGGGGAAGGGGGCGCACAGCATATGTTAAAGCGTTTTTTTTTAATGCAGAGAATGCCTTTTTAACTTTAGGAACCCTTTAAATATAAAATACAAATGTTATTTTACTAAAAGGGTACAATCATCTAATGCAGGGGTGTCCAAACTATGGCCCTCCAGTTGTTCTGGAACTACAATTCCCATCATGCTTGGTTATGTCTGTGAATGTTATAGTTTTACAATGCCTCATGGGACTTGTAGTTCTGCAACAGCTGGAGGGCCGTAGTTTGGTCACCCCTGATCTAATGTCAATGTTACTTTTGTGGTTCACAGAATAATTTTCTCTGATTCTTTGTTGCACCCATTTTTAATTTCTAGACTAGAAATGTGAGATAATTTGTTTGCAAAAAAACGTTTGTCTTTCATTTCTTCTACGAGATTCCTGTTATTTACTAGAAATGCTAGTTTATCCACTTTTGTGAATCTGACAGGTACTATTTAAAAGCTAAAAGATAGAAATATGAGGGCTGTTTTTGCATAGCAAAAATCATTAATAAGATAGGGAGAGTCCAAAGTTGGCCAACAAAAATGTTTTAAGGCAGCAACCAGCAAATCGCGGACAGTTGACTGGTCGATCACGGTCTGGGCTTGCTGAACCACCATTCCAGAGCATCAATGCAGAGGGACTACTTGAAAAGTTGGAGCTGTAGTAGGGAGCAAGAGCTGCATAAGCCGATGCCTCCTCTGTAGTGATGGCTCCTGTCCCATGTGGAGTGATACAAACTGCACTCCACCTCTTATCTCTGCTAGGCCTGCGGGGTGGTGCCAGCAGCAGGAAAGAAGAGATCTTCAGGGCTGCTTTCACACTGATGCGCTGATGCTGAGTGCTGGTATCCGCACTCAAACATTGACTATAAAAATAAACATAATCTAAAAACGATGGCTGCTACACGGGCAAATAGATAATCATCCCAAAATACAAATAAAACCAATAAGTGCAGCGCTAATCAAAAAATATTAAAACGATACAAAATTGGATAAAATTAAATGACCATTATACATCTAATAAACAGTCCATGTGCAATTCACCATTTAAACCTGTGTTATTAATACACAAGCACTAGTAAACAAAATCCATAATGTTCAAAGGGACACAGAAAAAATCCTCCATAGATGAGACTGGAAGTGTAACACCATGTGAATAAAGGAGGAGAGTAATTACACCCACACACTGACAGTGAGTCCACCACCGCTGAATAGATGGAGGCTTACCAGAGCTTGTTGGCTTCCAAACTAATGGGGAGCCGATAACAGCATATGGGGAGTGCAGGTCACTTTCCCAGATAGATCATATGGAGCTCTCAGCAGCATGAATCTGTGTGGATCTTGGTCAATTATCCCTCAAGAAAGTGTATAAAAACAAGAGACCATGGCGTAATCCAGCTAAACAGTAGGTTTATTAACCACTTGCTTACTGGGCACCTAAACCCCCTCCTGCCCAGACCAATTTTCGACTTTCAGCACTGTCGTATGT
Source organism: Glandirana rugosa (assembly GCA_018402905.1). Classification (NCBI taxonomy): domain Eukaryota; kingdom Metazoa; phylum Chordata; class Amphibia; order Anura; family Ranidae; genus Glandirana; species Glandirana rugosa. The sequence continues at coordinate 115,836 of BLSH010370751.1, read as the reverse complement.
TGAATGACAATTGTGTGGTCGTGCGATGTTGTACACAAACAACATTTTTATAATTTTTTTTTCCACAAATAGAGCTTTCTTTTGGTGGTATTTGATCACCTCTGCGTTTTTTATTTTTTGTGCTATAAACAAAGAGCCATGATTTTAAAAAAGAACAATAGTTTTTACTTTTTGTTATAATAAATATCCAAAAAAAAAAATATTCATCAGTTTTGGCCGATATGTATTCTTCTGCATATTTTTGTCAAATAAAATCGTGATTGGCATATATTGATTGGTTTGCGCAAAAGTTATCGCATCTACAAATTATTTATTACTTACTCTTCCGTTCACTGACAGACGCAGCCATCTTATGACATATGGGGTTATGCTCATCCTACTAGGAGTAGACTAGGCAAAACAAACAAAAGCATAGGTTGGCCCCTCCCAGGGGGCCGTCTACACCTTAGCATATAATCCCCCTGCCCTGTACAGCACATCAGTTTTTATTTGCCTAGTGCAAGGAGTAGACCTGGTTTCCTATGGGATCTGCGGTCTGCTGAAGATTCGTCTCATGAAGCCTGCTTTCAAGAAGCTGGCTGGTGGCATAGAGGATATCTCAAATCCAAACTTTCCCCAGTCCAGCCGACGCTATGCGAGCTACCCTTAGGGGGGCCCACCGCATAGCGCCCGTTCCGTGCGGGCGGCCAGTGGCTAAAACCCACTAGAGCCCAGTGACTGGTTCGCCTGTCCAGTGGCCTGGCCAGCAGCATGCCTCTTTCTGGGGAGGTAAGACTGCTCCGGGTGGCTACCCGCTGCGCCCGTCGCTTTGGTGAGTGGACCCCTCTTCCTCCCTAGGGGCACGGAGAGTGGGCACCTGGGCAGCTTCTGTGGTAGCCGGCCGGTGGGGGTCCATTAGAGGGACATATTGGGGGTACCCCTTTGAGGATTTTCTCCCGCTCCCCCCATTTCCCCTCCCCCTCCCCCCCGCAGTACCGCACCTTGCACTGACCGTTCGGAGCTCTGCGTCAAGCGGTTCGCCGCCATTCGGTGCGGATCACCGTACTTTGCACTGACCGTTCGGAGCTCTGCGTAAAGCGGGTCACCGCCATTAACTGTCTCCGACCGCGCGTATGTTAATGCCAGCGTCTATTTTTTGATGACCATGTGGTTTCCAGCCTGCTCTCTGGCGGCCCCCAGTGGTCGTTTTGGAGAAGTTCAGACCTTTTGACAGGAAGTGTTTAAAAACGAAAGTGAGCTTCCGGTTTTCGCTTGGACAACGTGGCTGACGCGTAGTGGAGTGCAGTAGATTGTTGGGCATTGCTCTTCCGGTCGTAGTGTTGAGGCATCTAAACAGCAAGTACAGCTGGCTCTCCCTGGGTGCTAGTAGCGGTGGGTGCAATCCTCCCGGGTCTCCCTGGTTGATTGGTGGAGTAGAGGTGGTGGTCACACAGTGGGGGTGCCGAAAGACTGGGATGTCAGAGGCCGCCAATACTATGGCAGGGGTACCTGCGGATCAACAATCCACCCCAGGAACCTTGGTGTCCTTGGAACAGCTGAGGGCTGTGTTTGGGGAGTTCTTTCCCCGGGCGGGGGACCCCGTTCCGAGGGGCCACAAGAAGCGCCCACCCCCCCTTTCCTCAGGGGAGGATTCAGATCTAGAGAGCACCTCAATGGTCAAACCTGTGGACCTTTCAGAGGGTGAAGATGATCAGGAGGCTCTTTTTTCGCGTGATAAAGTGATGGTGGAAGCGCTGATCACTGATATCCACGACTCCATGCGGCTTGACCAAACAGGGGAGTCGCATGAGTCCACATATATTTGTGGACCGCTTAAACCCCCTAGGTCTCCTAGGGCCTTCCCTTATGATCAGGTGTTTGAACAGGCGGTGTTCAAGGAATGGCTGAGGCCACCAAATTCCTTTCCTTTTCCTAAAAGCTTTGCTGTTCGCTACCCCTTTGAGGATAGTTTTACTAAGAGATGGGCTTCCCCAATGGTGGACCCCCCAGTGGCTCGTGTGAATAAAGCAACGACCATTCCCTTGGAGGGGTCTCCGTCTTTTAGGGTGGCGGCCGATCGCCGCACAGAGGCAGTGTCTAAAGCACTATTCTTGTTGGCTGGGTCAGCCATGCGACCGGCACTAGCGACTGCAATGGCGGCACAGTCTCTTCGTGAGCACGCTGCCACGCTGCACACTGGTTTATCTGGTGAGGGTGCACAGGCTGAAGTACAGCGGGCACAACATTTGGAAGAAGGTCTCCGCTACATATGCCATGCTGCTTTGGACCTTCTTCCCATATTGTCAAAAATGTCTGTTTTTGCAATTGTTATCAGGCGAGTGCTATGGCTCTGCTCTTGGTCAGGCGACCAGGCTTCAAAGAAAGCTCTTGCAGATCTTCCCTTTCAGGGAGAGCGTCTGTTTGGCCCACAATTGGATGAAATCATTAAGGATTTCACAGGAGGGAAGAGTACTTTCCTCCCAGAGCCAAAGCGGCAGGATTTTTGCCGTAGGCAGGGCCCTATTTCTTCAGGTCAGAAGAAGTTTTTTCGGGCACCCGGCTCAGCAGGTAAGGGCTTCAAGGCCGGGAAGGCTTCCGCGGGGCATAGTAAAAGGCCCTGGCAGCATAAGTCAGAAAAAGCAAAGGATAAATCTACCTCCGCATGATGGGTTGCCCCCACCCGATCCAAGGTTGGGGGGCCGGTTGTTGGGGTTCGCAGACAGATGGACTGCCCGCATCACCGATCAGTGGGTGCTGGAGGTGGTGTCCTCCCGGTACAAGATAGAATTCTGCTCTCTGCCCCCAGAAAGGTTCTTCCCCTCAAACTTGAGACTCCCTTAGGGGCGTTGGGAGGCGCTTCTAGGCACCGTTCGGGCACTTGCAGAACAGGGAGTGATTGTACCGGTACCCATGGTGGAAACATTTCGCGGGTTTTACTCAAACCTTTTTGTGGTGTCCAAAAAGGGCGGTGTCAGGCCAGTTCTGGACCTGAAGGCGCTAAACCGCTTCGTAAAGGCAAAAAGTTTCAGGATGGAGTCCATCCGCTCGGTCGTGGCCGCCCTACACCAAAGGGAATTCTTGGCGTCCTTGGATATCAGGGACGCGTATCTTTATGTTCCGGTCTGTCACAGTCACCAGCGTTTTCTACGCTTCGCAGTGGGGGACCTGCATTACCAGTTTGTGGCGCTTCCCTTCGGGCTGGCCTCATCTCCCCGGGTGTTCACCAAGGTGGTGGCACTGATGCTGGCGCTACTGAGACAGAGAGGTATCGCGGTTGTAGCGTACCTCCGCGATCTACTCCTGAGAGCAGAGTCTGCTTCGGCTCTGGAGGAGAACGTGACAATTACGGTGTCCACGTTAAAGGAGTTCGGTTGGCTAATCAACCTGCAGAAGTCATCATTGACTCCATCTTGCTGGCTGGAGTACCTGGGTCTGATTCTGGACACGGTGCAGGCAAGGGTGTTTTTACCACCAAACAAGCTCCTGACACTAAAGGCAGCAGTGCGAACCCTGTTATCACGCCAGTGGTTCCCCTTACGGTTCTGTATGCCAGTGTTGGGGCTCATGGTGTCGACTTTCGAGGCGATACCTTACGCTCAGAGTCACACTCGGCTCCTGCAGAAGGCGATTTTGTCACAGTGGGACAAATCTCCCCTATCTCTAGACAGACTGATCAGGTTGGATCATCAGTCCCGAGGGTCCTTGATTTGGTGGATTCGGGCTCCGGCCCTAAGGTTGGGGAAATGTTTTCCCCCCCTCAATTGGTCGATAGTAACGACAGATGCCAGCCTATCGGGCTGGGGAGGAGTCCTGGGTCAGTTCTCTGCCCAGGGTCATTGGTCAGTACGGGAAGCTTGTCTTCCGATAAATGTACTGGAACTGAGAGCGATCAGACTTTGCTTGTTCCGTTGGTCAGAAAGGCTGCGAGGCCTCCCTGTTCGGGTTCAGTCGGACAATGCCACGGCCGTGGCATATGTGAACCATCAGGGCGGAACAAGAAGCGCAGCAGCAGCCGCGGAGGCGGCTCTGATCCTTCAGTGGACAGAACTTCACGTGCCAGCTCTCTCTGCAATCTACATCCCAGGCGTGGAAAATTGGCAGGCGGACTTTCTCAGTCGCCGGACTCTGGATCAAGGGGAATGGTCCCTACATCCAGAAGTGTTCCGCCAGATTTGCCTCAAATGGGGCATACCAGAGGTGGACCTCATGGCCTCCAGGTACAATCACAAGGTACAGACCTTTGTGTGCAGAACAAGAGATCCGTTGGCGGTCGCCGCGGACGCACTGGTGGCGCCCTGGGGTCGGTATCGGCTACTGTACATCTTTCCTCCTCTAAAGCTTCTACCGTGGGTTCTGCGCAGGATAGAAGCAGAGGGAATCCCGGCAATCCTGGTAGCTCCAGATTGGCCTAGGCGTCCTTGGTACGCTGACGTAGTACGGATGGTGGCAGATGTTCCGTGGCGTCTTCCACTTCGCGAAGATCTACTGTCTCAGGGGCCTATCTTGCACCCTGCTTTACCCTCGCTGGCTTTGACGGCTTGGCTATTGAGTCCCAGGTGTTGAGGGATAGGGGTGTCTCTGACTCCGTGATCCCTACTATGATTGAAGCACGTAAGAGTACCTCACGTAAGATTTACCATAGGACCTGGAAGACCTATATTACCTGGTGTGAGGCAGGGGGTTGGAACCCCCGCTCTTATATAGTGTCCAGAGTACTGTCTTTTTTGCAGCAAGGACTGGACAAGAACCTGGCGTTAAGTACGTTTAAGGGTCAGATTTCGGTCCTGGCGGTTCTTTTTCAACGGCCCTTGGTGTCTCATTCATTGATCCGTACATTTGTACAGGGGGTACGTCATGTGGCTCCTCGGATACGGTCACCTCTGGCTCCGTGGGATTTTAATCTGGTGCTTTATGTGCTGCAGAAAGCGCCATATGAAAGAATTAGGGACATTCCCTTACGACTGTTGTCGCAGAAAGTGGCCTTTCTGGTGGCTATCACATCCGCCAGGCGGGTGTCTGAGTTGGCAGCATTATCCTGCAAGTCACCTTACTTGGTCCTGCATAAGGACAAGGCGGTTTTGCGACCTTCCCCTTCGTTTCTTCCGAAGGTGATTTCTTCCTTTCATTTAAATGAGGATATTGTTCTTCCCTCATTGTGCCAGCACCTGTCGCATCCCAAAGAAGTTGAACTGCATTCTTTGGATGTGGTGAGGGCTTTGTGGGCGTATTTGTTTTCTACAGCTTCCTTTCGGAAGTCTGATTCTTTATTTGTGCTGACGGAAGGGTTGCGCAAAGGCTTGGCGGCCTCGTCAGCTACCGTTTCTCATTGGATACGGAAGACTGTGACTCATGCATATGAGATTCGGGGCAAGGTTCCCCCGTTTCCAGTCACGGCTGATTCCACCAGGGCAGTTAGTACTTCCTGGGCGTTTAGACACCAAGCTTCGGTGTCTCAGGTGTGCAAGGCGGCCACTTGGGCCTCAGTGCACACGTTTACTAAGTTTTACAAAATTGATGTTTCAGCATCCTCGGATGCTGCTTTTGGCCGCAAAGTATTACACGCGGCAGTGTAGGCACGGTTAGCGCCGCCTGAGAGGGCGTTTTTTCTGTTGGGTACAGTAGTTCTAGTTTGCCCACCCCTCTTGATTGGCACAGCTTTGGGGCGTCCCCATGTGTCATAAGAAGGCTGCGTCTGTCAGTGAACGGAAGAGTAAAAGGGATTTTATTATAACTTACCGTAAAATCCTTTTCTCTGAGTTCACTGACAGACGCAGCACCCACCCCTCTGCGTTGAGTTTGTACGGCTTGTTACGAACTGATGTGCTGTACAGGGTAGGGGGTTTATATGCTAAGGTGAGGACAGCCCCCTGGGAGGGGCCAACCTATGCTTTTGTTTATTTTGCCTAGTCTACTCCTAGTAGGATGAGCATAACCCCATGTGTCATAAGAAGGGTACGTCTGTCAGTGAACTCAGAGAAAAGGATTTTACGGTAAGTTATACTAAAATCCCTTTTTTTTTACTAGTAATGGCGGCGATCTGTGATTTTTATCGGGACTGCAGAAACAAGGGGGTGGGGAAGTTTGGGACTTTAGATGAAGCTGGTAGCCTAGTAAGGCTGGTGCTTCCATCCCTATAAACTATATTATATAAAAATGCAATGGGGGTGGAGACTGCGATATTGCAGCGGTGATGTCGGACATTTTTGGCACTTTTTTGGGACCAATGACATTTATACAGCGATCAGAAATTTAAATGTCCACTGATTGCTGTATAAATGTCATTGGCAGTGAAAGGATTAACACTAAGGGGGCAGTGAAGGGGTTAACTGTGTTCCCTGTATGTGTTCTAACTGTGTGGGGGCAGGGCTGCCAGGGACATAACAGATTTAACTGATCCCGATCACAGGGATCAGTAAACCTGTTATGTCCCCCCCTCACAGAACGGAGAACCGCCGTGTTTACATTGACGGTTCCCCGTTCTGCCTCTCTTACAGGGGATCACGGGTCTCCGAGAGCGTGCCCCGGCTGGCTGTGTGTGCGCGCAGGGAGTGTGCAAGGGGGCGGCGTCCATGGACTCCCCCCCCGGCAATTGAGATCCACGCTGTAGCCGTCTTTCGGCTATAGCGCAGATCTGGACTGGTTAAATACTGTATGTAAAAGAGCCATTACACTCATCTTTGGGTAGATAAAAACATTCGCATAGACAATGCTGCAGCAATAGGGAGATCCAAGCAAACAAATCGAACAGCTGTAGGAGCATGGTATGGCACCTCTCGTCCACCCAACTAGTTTCATCACAAGATTGACATTGTCAGGGGCGTGGCTACCAGACATGCACCATGCTGCTATAACACACAAGGCTTAGGGCGGAAGTTCTCACTCCAGCCGGGCATACAGTCATTACAACAAAGGGCAACGTGTATGCTAAAAAATTCCTTTCATATAAGTAAACAACAGTTTATAAACACGTTACTTCCAGTACATCCATTACGGAAATGTCATGACAAACAAATGGTTGAGAAAAACACAAAGTAAAAACTAAAAGAATGTTGCCATCTAGTGGGGAGAATCGGAACTGGAATAGAACTAAATATCCTATGAATAGAGAAAAAGCCCTCTGATAGGCGGGAAATTTTTTTTTTTGATATCCTTTATGCAGAAGACTGAGTGAGGCCTTCCGCACGTAGTGCATACATCTTTGGAATAACAGAAAAAGTAATAAAAAATACAATAAGCTAACACTTATATTAAAACACAGTTATTTAACTATTATTAATAAAACAATTTACGTCCCATTCAACGTTAAGTCTGAATGGAACGTAAGATTTGAGGCGATATATCCATTGTCCCTCCATATGGGAAATTTCCCTCTGTGTATTACATCCTTTCCAGTTTGGGGTAAGTTTATCTATAGCCATGAACAGAGTGTTATGGGGATTTATATGGTGACGCTGGTCATAGTGTTTGGACACGCTATGTTTGGGAAACCCCTTTTTGATGTTACCAACGTGTTCACCCAATATGACCTGTAGGGCCCTGATCGTACGCCCCACATATTGTTTCCCACACTTGTCACCATTAGGGTGGTTTGTTTATTTCAATACTGCTGGTGTTAAGTTCCTACAATTTCTTATTGATAGGAAAAAGGCCAAGCTGACTAGATTAGATGGTGAAAATCAATCTGTTAAAAAAATCTGGTGACTGATTTAAAAGGAAGTGAGGAATAAAAGAAGCTATCAGAGGCTTTGAAAATACATTTAGAGAAAGAGGAGGGTGATAAAAAAAACAAAGAAAAAATGTAAATTTAATAGAGATACAACAGATTATAAAAATGATCTTGTGTTTTAGATGGCAATCATTTGTCACACAAGACCATTCTGAAGCTTCCTCCAATCTAAATCCTGAAATTATGGAAATAGCATACACCCTCCCTCCACCACAACCCACTTCGAGGGCTCCTCCCCAGAAAAAGTGGGTGAAAAAGAAAAATTAAAATCCTCCTAAACATTACAGACAATTTGATAGGACACAGGTGTCCTATGATTATGTGACTGATTATCAAACACACTATGCCAATGATGGCCCATGGCACACACCCTCTGGTGCAACAAGGCATACACACTCCTCTCCGAACACCCATCAGGCATGGTGGAGCCCCCACGTTTAATAGGTATGGCCCACTAATGGGGGATAATTTTGAGTCTCCATCTCATAACAGAATTATCACACGATTATCACACGATATCCATTAGCCACTTGCCGAACCGCACTATAGTCAAAAGACATCTACAGCGCAGTCGGGTTATTCTGAGTCCATGGACGTCCTCCCGGAATCACGCTCCCGTGCGCCCCCTGGGGCGTGCACCCAGCAATGTCTGTGACCGTCGGGTCTCCCAGACCCAGCATGTCACGGATCAGGGTAAAGGGCCAATGACAGCGGCCCTTTACCATGTGATCACTCCATCCAATGGACGGAGTGATCACTTGTAAACAAACTGGAGCATGTCCGGTTCAGGTCTCCCCTCTCCTTGCACCAGTCGCACAATGTGTGAGGAGAGGAGGGAGCAGGTGCAGCACTGCTGTGGGCTGGATGTGAAGTGCCCACAGCGCTGATCTGTGCCCACCCCTAACACATCCATGCATCCCTAACACATCCATGCATGCATCCCTGGCCCATGCATCCTTTGCTCACCCCGTCCCTGACTCACCCCGTCCATGGCTCACCAAGTCCCTGGCTCACCCATCCCTCACTCACCCAGTCTCTGGCTCACCCAGTCTCTGGCTCACCCAGTCTCTGGCTCACCCACTCTCTGGCTCACCCAGTCCCTGGCTCACCCGTCCCTGCTCACTTGTCCCTGGCTCACCCAGTGCCTGGCCCACCCAGTCCCTGGCTCACCCGTCCATGGCTCATCCATCCCTGGCTCATCCATGCTCCATCCCTGACTCATTCATCCATCCCTGACTCATTCATCTATCCCTAGCTCATCCATCCATCCCTGGCTCATCCATGCGCCACCCCTGGCTTATCCATCCAGATTCATGCTCATCCATGCTCCATCCCTGGCTCATCCGTCCACATCCATGTTCCATCCCTGGCATATCCGTCCACATCCATGTTCCATCCCTGGCTCATCCGTCCACATCCATGTTCCATCCCTGGCTCACCCGTCCACATCCATGCTCCATCCCTGGCTCATCCGTCCACATCCATGATCCATCCCTGGCTCATCCGTCCACATTCATGTTCCATCCCTGATTCACCCATCCACATCTATGCTCCATCCCTGGCTCATCCGTCCACATCCCTGTTCCATCCCTGGCTCATCTGTCCACGTCCATGCCACTACAGTGCCTATCAGTGCATCACAAAAGTGTGATGATAGGTAGTCAAATTAGATTTGAAATGTGTGTCCCTAGAATGCCTGATGGTGCTCCCTGCGTGCTGGGCCTCTGTATGTGGCCAGGCTGTGGAAAAGCCTCACACATGTGGTACCGCCATACTTGGGACAAGTAGCAGAATACATTTTGGGGTGTAATTTTTGCTATGTACATGTTATGTGTTAGAAATATTGTATAAATGGACAACTGTGTAAGATAAAGTATGTTTTCATTTTCTTTCCACATTTTACCTAAAACTTGTGGAAAAATATGACACATTCATAAAACTCATTATGCCTCCTAGAATATATGTTGGGGTGTTTAATTTCCAAAATGGGGGAAATTTTTGGGTTTCTATTGTCCTGGTGCTCCAGGGCATTCAAAAATGTGATAGGTAGTCAAGAAATTGTATGCGTAATTTATGCTCCTAGAACACCTGATGGTGCTCCCTGCATGTTGGGCCTCTGTATGTGGCCAGGCTGTGAAAAAGTCTCACACATGTGGTATCACCATACTCAGGAGTAGCAGCATGGGGTGTAATTTGTGGTATGCATATGCTGTGTGTGAGAAATAACCTGTTATTACAATTTTATGAAAAAAATAAAAATAAAAATCTTCATTTTGCAAAGAATTGTGGGAAAAAATTACAACTTCAGAAAACTCGTCATGTCTCTTACTAAGTACCTTGGATTGTCTACTTTCTAAAAAAGGGGTCATTTGGGAGTTATTTGTACTTTCCTGGCTTGTTAGGGTCTCAAGAAATAAGATAGGCCATCAGTACATCAGGTGTGATCAATTTTCAGCGAATGGCACCATAGCTTGTAGACTATCTAACTTTCACAAAGACCAAATAATATACACTAATTTGGGTTATTTTTTTTACCAAAGATAAGTAGCAATATAAATTTTGTCCAAAATTTATGAAGAAAAATTTGCAAAATTTTATAACAGAAACAAAGAAAAATGCAATTTTTTACAAAATTGTCGGTCTATTTTTCATTTATAGCGCAAAAAATAAAAAACCCAGCAGTGATTACATACCGCCAAAAGAAAACTCTATTTGTGTGAAAAAAAGGACAAAAATTTCATGAGTACTGTGTAGTATGACTGGGCAATTGTGATTCAAAATGTGAGAGCGCTAAAAGCTAAAGATTGGTCTGGTTAGGAAGGGGTTTAAGTGCCCAGTGGTCAAGTGGTTAAACACTCCTCACAGAAATTGGGTTGTGTATGATAATCGACAATCCAGATCATACCATAAAGAGTCTTATAATACATCTGGGCCAAACTATTACCACCCTCAAGATAGAAATAATGACCACCATCCAGTGGGTTTTCCCAGGGGCAATACAGGCAGAAAAAGTGGTATGAAACTAAGAGAGGCTCCAGAGGGGGGAGGCGTACGAGATCTAAAAAGGAAGGTATAAAGATTATAGGTATCATTAATCTTTCAAAAACCTTGTTTTCAACAGAGGAGATATCTGTAATCAATTGAGGTTTACAATTTGCCCCCGCCAAAAATTAAATAAGTTCGAGACTTTTATGGACATACAACAATATATCAGGAAGTGCAATGTAAAAAGATATTTGATTTCCAACCCTATTAACCCTTCAAATAGGGGTGAAAACAGGTTTGTTCATACCACATTAGCCAACGCCTCTCTTTTCAATCCCCCTGTTAAACCCTCTCCATGAGTATCGGTCTTCAAGGATCTTTTCTTGAGGGATTTGGAAAATACCAGGATAAAAATCTACAAACAATCATGAGTTTGAATTAGGATTACAGCAATTGTGCAGTAGAAAAGATATAGTAATCCGCCTCGCTGGCAAGGGGGGCAGAATTGTAGTTTTGGACAAAACTGGTTGTTGCTGAGATGGAGAGAATTCTGTCTGATACAACTACGTATGTTACTTTAACCATCAACTCCACAGTGAAATACAAAAAAGAATAGTAGGGATTGATCAATTAAGCATTTGAAGAGGGTATTCTAAACAAAAAAGAAAAATCATATCTTATCCCTACAGCTCCATGCATCCCTGTAATGTACTGTCTACCTAAAGTTCATAAAATAGCTGATAAACCACCAGGACGCCCTATAATTAGTGGGATCGATTTCCTTACTTCAAGAATAGGGAAATATGTGGATGAGTTCTTGCAACCACTTGTGTCCAAAATGCCATCATACCTTAACTGCTTCACCCCCGGAAGGATTTCCCACTGTAGGACCAGAGCACTTTTTGTGATCGGCAATTGCGCAGTCGTGCGAGGTTGTACCCAAACAAAATTGGCATCCTTTTTTTTCTACAATTAGAGCTTTCTTTTGGTGGTATTTGATCTCCTCTGCGTCATTTCTGATCACCGCTATAAACAAAAAATGCGACAATTTTGCAAAAAAAACAATATTTCTTACTTTTTGCTAAAATACAAAAAAACTAATAGTTTGCACAAAAGTTGCCACGTTTACAAACCATGAGAATTAATTTCTGGCGTTTTTACATTTTTTTTACTGTTTATGGCAGCAATCTGCGATTTTTATCGGGACTGTGATATTGGGGCGGACATGTCTGACATTTTTGACACTTTTTTGGGACCAATGACATTTATACAGCGATCAGAAATTTAAATATCCACAGATTACTGTATAAATGTCATTGGCAGTGAAGGGGTTAACCTGCAGGGGACAAGGAAGGGGTTAACTGTGTTCCCTAGGCGTGTTCTAAGTGTGAGGGGGCTGGGCTACCATGGGCATAAGAGATCTAACTGATCCCAGTGACAGGGATCAGTTGATCTCTTATATGCCCACTGACAGAGCGGGGAACCGTTTACATCGGCGGTTGCCCGTTCTTTCCCTCTGGCAGGTCATTGGCATCAGGCTCACCGGCGGACATCGGGTCCACCCGAGCCGCGGGCACACTCCTCCAGAGTGCGGCGGGCACGAGGGAGCACCGTCGGTGGTGCGCTCCCACCCGCTAACTGAGCACACACGGATTGCCCCTTATATACGGCGATTCACGAGACAGTGCCACACTGCCACCATACATATACAGTATGCGGTCAGGAAGTGGTTGAGGACACTACCCACACTTTGAATCTATTGAGGGAAATCGAGTGGAAGGAAAGGTACATCATTGCCACTGCTGATGTGGCGTCCCTCTACACAATCATTTCCCACCAGCAGGGCTTAGAGGCAGTCAAATACTTCCTCGATCTGAATGGTACTCTTCCGTTAAGACAGAGAGAATTTATTTTGGCTCTCCTAACTTTTGCAATGCATCATAATTTTTTCTGGTTTGGAGGATCCTTTTTCTTGCAGCAATGCGGTGTGGCTATGGGGGCCAAGTTTGCCCCCAGCCTAGCCAACTTGTTCATGGCCCAATGGGAGGAGGACATCATCATCAGCGACCGTCCGCCACAGCTGGTTCTGTGGCGGAGGTACATTGATGACGTCCCCCTCCTATGGAATGGGAACTCCACGTCACTGGATTAATTTATGTCCCATTGAATTCTAATAATAAGGGGATTAGGTTAGAGTACACCACCAGTGAGGAGCAGATCTCCTTTCTGGATTTACACATTTCAAAGAAGCCAATCGGAATAGTTTTATTCCTATTGACAGCTGTCATCGTTCTTCATGGCTCAAGGCAGTCCCCAAAAGACAGCACACCTCATGTTATTTTCAAAGGGGTTCCATCTCTGAGACACAGAATTGCCCAGAATGTGGTTGACCGTCCAGTCAAACCAACTTTTTTTCAAGAACTGAAAGGTTATTTCCCATGCCGGAGATGTAACATCTGTGCACTTAATTCATTTAAAGGAAGGAGAATAGAGAGGTTTCACTCCAAGCAGACAGGACGTGAATATCAGATCAATTCCTTTATAACCTGCTCCACAAAGAATGTGTTTTACATGTTACAGTGCAAGTGTGGGAAACAATATGTGGGGAGTATGATCAGGGCTCTACAGGTCATATTGGGTGAACACGTTGGTAACATCAAAAAGGGGTTTCCTAAACATAGCATGTCAAAACACTATGACCTGACCAGTGTCACCATAGAAATCCCCATAATACTCTGTTCATGGCTATAGATAAACTTACCCAAACTGGAGAGGATGTAATACTAAGAGGGAAATTTCCCGTATGGAGGTGCAATGGATATATCGCCTCAAATCTTACGTTCCATTTGGACTTAACGTCGAATGGGACATAAATTGTTTTATTAATAATAGTTAAATAACTATGTTTTAATATAAGTGCTAGCTTATTGTATTTTTTCTGTTATTCCAAAGATGTATGCACAGCGTGCAGAAGGTCTCACTCCGTCTTCTGCATATAGGATATACAAGAATAAAATGTCTCGCCTATCAAGAGGGCTTTTTCTCTATTCATAGGATATGTAGGTCTATTCAAGTACTGAGTCTCCCCATTAGATGGCACATTCTTTTAGTTTTTACTTTGTGTTTTTCTCAACCATTTGTTTGTCATGAAATTTCCGTAATGGTTGTACTGGAAGTAATGTGTTTATAAAGTGTTGTTTACTTATATGAAAATAATTTTTTTAGCATACACTTTGCCCTTTATTGTAATGGCTGTATGCCCGGCCGGAGTGAGAACTTCCGCCCTTAGCCTTGTGTGTTATAGCATCGTGGTGCACATCTGGACAATGTCAATCTTGTGATGAAACTAGTTTGGTGGACCAGACGTGCCATATCATGCTCCTACGGCCGTTCGATTTGTGTGCTTGGATCTCCCTATTGCTGCAGCATTGTCTATGCGATCATTTTATCTACCCAAATGTGAGTGTAATGGCTCCTTTACATATTTAATAAACCTACTACTTAGCTGGATTACGCTATGGTCTCTTGTTGTTATACACTCTCTTGAGGGATAATTGACCAAGATCCACACAGATTCATGCTGCTGAGAGCGCCATATGATTTATCTGGGAAAGTGACCTGCACTCCCCATATGCGATTATTGGCTCTCCATTCGTTTGGAAGCCAACAAGCTCTGGTAAGCCTCCATCTATTCAGCGGCTCACTGTCAGTGTGTGGGTGTAATTACTCTCCTCCTTTATTCACATGGTGTTACACTTCCAGTCTCATCTATGGAGGATTTTCTCTATGTGTCCCTTTGAACATTATGGACTTTGGTGTCCGTTTATGAAGCAGTAGAAAAAATCCACTGCTCCGTTCTCCGGCATTCACAGAGGAGATCTCTCTCCTCTGGGTGCCAGTTTATGAACCCGTGTAGATTGCTTCACCTCTTGTGAAGTGAAGTGATCTACAAACGGTTCAAACAGTGGAGAACGCCCCCTGATACTGGAATCTCGTGAGACATTACAAGATTACAGTACCAGAAATTCAGGGAAACACTGAGATGTTGGTTTATTAAGCAGTGATAAATTACCACTGCTCACTAATGGACATTTTCAGAGGAGCCCGTCTACCTCCTTTAATAAAATTATTAGTCCCCCTACACTATATATGCATATATAAACACACACACACAATATATATATATATATATATATATATATATATATATATATATATATATATATATATATATATATATATATATATATATATATATATATATATATATATATATATATATATATATATATATAAGTTTATGTAACACCACCACATATCTCGGTTTTTCTAATCTTAACACAGCTACAGGGTTATAAATACCTGGACTGATATATATATATATATATATATATATATATATATATATATAT
>BLSH010370751.1:82000-100724 GCA_018402905.1 Glandirana rugosa | reverse complement strand
TGTGTGTGTATATATATATATATATATATATATATTTATATATAAATATATATATATATATATATATATATATATATATATAGTCAGGTCCATAAATATTGGGACATCTACACAATTCTAATCTTTTTGGCTCTATACACCACCACAATGGATTTGAAATGAAACTAACAAGATGTGCTTTAACTGCAGACTTTCAGCTTTATTTGAGGGTATTTACATCCAAATCAGGTGAACGGTGTAGGAATTACAACAGTTTGTATACGTGCCTCCCACTTTTTAAGGGACCAAAAGTAATGGGACAGATTAACAATCATAAATCAAACTTTCTCTTTTTAATACTTGGTTGCAAATCCTTTGCAGTCAATTACAGCCTGAAGTCTGGAAGGCATAGACATCACCAGACGCTGGGTTTCATCCCTGGTGATGCTCTGCCAGGCCTCTACTGCAACTTTTTTCAGTTCTTGCTTGTTGTTGGGGCATTTTCCCTTCAGTTTTGTCTTCAGCAAGTGAAATGCATGCTCAATCGGATTCAGGTCAGGTGATTGACTTGGCCATTGCATAACATTCCACATCTTTCCCTTACTCTTTGGTTGCTTTCGCAGTATGCTTCGGGTCATTATCCATCTGCACTGTGAAGCGCCGTCCAATGAGTTCTGAAGCATTTAGCTGAATATGAGCTGATAATATTGCCCGAAACACTTCAGAATTCATCCTGCTGCTCTTGTCAGCAGTCACATCATCAATAAATACAAGAGAACCAGTTCAAATCCATTGTGGTGGTGTATAGAGCCAAAAAGATTAGAATTGTGTCAATGTCCCAATATTTATGGACCTAACAGTATATGCACACATCATATGTATATGCATATATACACATATACAGGGCAGGGGGACATGGTTACATGGTCAATGTGTTTTGGGGGGTCTGAACGAGGCAGGGGGAAGTCTATAATCTTCCTCCTTCCCCGGGATTCTCTCTTCAACCCCCCCCCCCCCCCCCAGTTCACCACCTCTGAGCTGGTGAATCGGGGAGTGGGAATTCTGACCCAGTGAAGTGCGGAGATTGCAGCTTCATAAACTGGCCGTTTCTGTGTCAGTGAATGACAGCTTCTCCATGTGCAGAGATAATCGGCAGAGAACATGTTCTCTGCCGATTATCTCTGCTTCATAAACCGAAAATGAACTTTAATCAGCGGTGATCCTTGGGATCACCGCTGATCACAGTTTCATAAACGGACACTTAAGTTTACTAGTGCTTGTGTATTAATAACACAGGTTTAAATGATGAATTGCACATGGACTATTTATTAGAATTATAATGGACAATTAATTTTATCCAATTTTGTACCGTTTCAATATTTTTTGATGAGCGCTGCTCTTATTGGTTTTATTAAAAGTTTACAGAAAGGTTAGAAAATACAAAAGACTTTCAACAATGCTTCTCTGCTTTGTGAGTAGCCAAGTGATGAACCAAGTATGCAGATCAAGAGTCTTTACTTTAATGGCTGCATACTGGATCAAGATAGGTAACCCACTGACTGATGAAAGAAAGATTATTGAAGAAGTTTTAAAAACAGGTTTACATTGGCAGCTCCCATATTTCTCTCCTGGTCCTATTAGCTTATCACCTTGGTGCCCAGTGTACAAAAAGGGTATTGTGCCTCTCTAGCCACACCATGTTAAAAACTACATAGCTTCAGATGGCCTCACATCAAAGTAGTAGTCACCAATTTAAAGACTAATCCCATGAGTTATCAGTCTCCTGTATCCTGCATGGCTAAGTATTACACACAATAGCTCGTTTTTTTTCACAGAAGTGGTGGCTGAACTTCCACTTCTAGTGTTTGCATTTTCTGGGTGAATTGGAAATTTTATAAGAGGCAACTCCTATTCTAATATTGATCAGTGGTTCCAAATTAATAAACTACTGCAGTAGGGAACAGACACAAAAAGACAGAAGTATCACATTAATATTACAATTGCAGACAGTACATAGGTGGGTTAGTTTCTAATCAGTCTAAATAATTAAAAATACCAATTGTAATCTCTGAAATTAAGAGGAAGCATGTGCAAATGTGTATATGTAACATGGTCATAAAAATGTATTGCTGCGTGCATAAAGAAGAATGTAAAATTATTATGCAAAAATGGACTAAATAATGTGAACTGAAATCACCCAGTAGTTTCTCTTTAAAGCGGTTGTATACCGCTGGACATTTTTTTTTCTTTTTTCCTGCAAGATAAAGTCATAATGTGCTAGTATGCATCGCATACAAGCACATTATGTGAAACTTACCTTAAAATGAAGCTGTTCCAGCGCCACGATATCAGCGCTGTAGCAGCTTCCACTTTCACCCATCTTGCTTCTGGGTTCCGGGCTTCAGCTCTGTAATTGACCGGAGCCGCAATGACGTCACTCCCGCGCATGTGTGCGGGAGCCGCCGTTCATAGCACAAGGCTCGGAAGGAATGGCACCTGTGGCCGTTCCTTCAGAGCACATGCGCCAGTGATGTCACTGGCTGCATGTAATGTAAATATCTCCTAAAGGGTACACATTTAGGAGATATTCACACTACCTAAAGGTAAGCCTTAATATAGGCTTACCTATAGGTAAATGTTAGCAGAGGAAGTTTACTTCCTCTTTAACTCAATAAACACATCACGTTTGCTGTGCTATATAGAATGTGTAATACAATAGGGAAAATTTATATTTTGAATTCAAAACCATGCAAACCACACAACAAATCACAGTCAGGCTCAGAGGCCAGTAGCTATTGCATTAGAGAGGCTCCCACCAACCAGCTGGATAAGTGAACAAGCAGGTCACCCTGGCAGATGATGCAGGCTCGTCCAAGGTGAGGGTCTAAGTTGTGAGTGGTATTCACCAGAACTCCTGATGGTGCAGATGGGTTTTTCTGCATGTTACTACCAGGCCGCAGTCCTCAGGATCACCCCACCAGGAGGTGACCAAGCCAGGTCCAGTAGCAGATCTAGCAGGTAGGGATCCAACAAAAGCATAGTCAGTAAACAAGCCAAAAGGTGGTAACAAGTCGTTTCAGGTTGGGATCAAGCAGAAGCACAGTCGAGGAACAAACCAAAGGTCAGTAACGAGTGGTAGCGAAGATACGGACGGCAGCAGGAGTGACAAGCTTGAGATATTGGCTGGAGAGAGCAACATAATCTAGCAAATAGGAATTACAGGGACATGGCTTAAATCATGAAGTTCATGGGAAAAGCTCAAGGTTCACAAGAAGACAGACATAAGGCAAGGCTGTCTGAGCAATCAGGCAAGAAGCTGTCCAGGATTTAAGATGGCTCAGCAAGAAGAATTACTGCCAGGCACACAGAGATCCCATGTTCAGGTCCAGGCCCTGCCAAACTCCTATATTGGGGTACAAGGAAAAAGCTAACATGATGCTAGATGGCCTTTTAAAATCTATATATATTATTTTTCTAATACAACTAGCAATAGTTCCTAGTTTTTAAATGTAATTTAAAGGAAATGCAGAGTGGGAGTATCCAGGGCACATCTGTTTAAAGCAATAGTAAAGCCTGCTTTGTTATTTTTACCTACAGGTAAGCTTATAATATGGCTTACCTGTAGGTAAAATGAATATCTCCTAAATGTGCACCGTTTAGAAGATATTCACTCTGGATGCAGCTGGTGACATCACCGGCGCATGCGCTCTGAAGGTTCAGCATACCCTGCCGGACCTTCAGAGCTTTGTGCCGGAACCAAGGGCTCCCACACGCATGTGCGGGAGTGATGTCATCACGGCTCCGGCTACTCACACTGCCAGAGCCTGCGAACCCGGAAGAAAGACCGGGGGAAGATGTCAGCCCACTCAGCGGTGACAGTGCGCCGCTCTAGGGCTTCGCCCTAAGGTAAGTATTTCATAACGTGCTAGTATGCGATGCATACTAGCACTTTATGCAATTGCCTTACCCATGTTTTTTTTTTTTTTTTTTTACTACAGCTTTAAGCAGAAATGGGACTTCAAAACGAGTGGAAACAGAGCTGGTGACTGTAGCTGGGAAATCTCATGAAAGGAGTCTTCAGGAGATAAAAGAAGCTAGTGGGTGTCTGAGCTCTTTAGACTTCAACTCAGGGGCGTTGCTAGGTGGAAAAAAGACCAGGGGCTAAAGCCCGAGCAAGCCCGCCAAGGGGGTGGGGGGTGGAGGAGGAAGGGAGGGTAGGCTCACTTTCTGGTTGCTGCCTGGCTCACCAGTGCCCATCAATGCTGACCGCTAAACTGACCTACCCAACCATTACACTGACCTACCTGCCCCCTACACTGACCTACCTGACACCTACACTGACCTACCTGACACATACACTGACCTGACCTCTGATTTCTTGACTCTTCTGCAGCTCAGGCTGCTCAGCCTTAACTGTAGAGTGCGGTGCACCCATCCCTAATGACCAGCATTCATGCAGCTCTGCCTCAGCCTGCAGGCACCAGGCAGCCAGGATAGGAGAGCTGCCCGCCCATTTACACAGAGCAAACAGGGATCTCCCAGTGTCCAGCACGGCCGCAGTGTCATTCCCGCCTCCTGGACCCGGAGGCGCCTATGATGGACGTCCCAAGGTCCCAGCATTGGATTGGTGTGACGTCCATCAAAGGCGCTGCCGGGTCCAGGAGGCAGGACTGTGTGTCACTCACTTGGTCGTGCAGGGATCGATCCCCGCCCGCCTTTGTAAACAGCCGTTCGGACCCGAGGCTAATCATTAATCTCTGAATGCCCGAGACCCGGGGCTTTTTGGGTGCCAACTCCAGCCCCCCCCCCCCCCGCTGACCCATCCCCCCCCACTGACACCACTGCTTCAACTTTAATTTAAATATCTCTTATGGGTGAAACCTACATTCAGAAAATGTACAGTAAACACACAGTATGTAGCAAACAAGAGCCGCTCAAGGCCTCCTGCATGTTTTCTTGTCGGCTTTCCCTCCACTCTAGGTGCCCGTCCCTCAAGAAGCACGTCCCTCTCCATCCATCCACAATAAATAAAATTCAGGTTGCACTCTCTGTGTCAGTCTTGACACATGGTGAAAGTAAAGGCTTCAGTTACAGTCCCTGCCCATCGGCCACAACCCCCGGACAATCCCTCACCCAGATTGGGCTTAGTTATAGAGGTTAGACCGACAGCAATGTACATTGTCATAAACAGTAATTGGTATTTACACTGTCATTGTCTTTCCACACAGGTAATCAAATGAGCAGTCGCCTCATGAGTATGCGAAGTGCCAATGGACTGTTGATGCTACCTCCAAAGACAGAGCAGTATGTGGAGCTTCACAAGGGAGAAGTGGTGGACGTCATGGTCATTGGAAGGCTATGATGACAGCCGCAAGAAAAAAGCTTTGATGCATGTCCACATATCATTGACTGTATCCTGTAATATGCAATGGCACAGTTAGTTTTTATGATTTGGATAAAGTTGATCAGTGTAGTCAACATCTTGAACAAAATTTCGGAAAATGACTTTGAGGAAAAAAAAACCCTGAAAAAAAAAAACATTTTTTCCAAAAAAATAAAAAAAAAAAACATATAAAACCTTATTCTGATTATATCAAGGCAACTTTTCCTTCATTGCAATTGCTTTGTGTGTTAAAATGCTAGGTCTAATAGCAGTAGCTTTTAGTAGACAGCAGTAGATGCCTGCAAAAGTTGTGTTTCTCTCATCCCTAAAGTACAAATACTTAAGCTCTTAAACAAGGCTGTCTGCTTACTTTATACTAGCTTAGATGACACTGCTGTTTCCCTTATCAGTATGCTTCATAACTGCTTCACAAGAGAGCTCTGCTTGTTCTTTATCTTGTATAACGTGTTGATGTGCACAGTGCCAAAAGCAAAGTGGTTGCGTCTGGATGAAGACTCTCATCTTCTTAACAAGGAGGACGGACGTCCTGGCAATCACTCCGCTCAGTACTATTGGGCAGTAACTGAATACCTTTTATTTGAATAAAAATTGCTTCCTTAAGTGCTGACAGCCTTTTTAACCAATACATTTAAAAAAATGTACAGAAAAAAAAAATCAAAAACTGATCTTGTACAGATTACAGTGTACCAGCATTCATGTGGAGATAAAGAAGCAAAGAATTATTGAAGAACTCTGTACCATAACATTTTCTGTAATGATATTGAAACAAGATGAATTAAATCCTTGATCATTATTTAAAAAATAGTAAAATCTGTTTCCTTTGTTGTATGTTATATAAGGTATGATAAAGACTGTATATTTTCTCTTCTGTGTTTAATTACCTGGTTTAAAAATTGCTGGTATATGCATTTGTTTTCTCTTTATGGAACTTTTGTTAATCCCAGATGTGATGTGCTAAAGCACTCCATGAAAGGTCTACTTATTTAGCATGGCCCCTCTACCCCATTTTAACCACTTGAAAAAGAATAAAAAAAAAACTGTGGGTAAAAAAAGTTAAGTAATATACTTACCCTACTGCATGCAGCAACATGACTTCTAATGATATCCCGAAATATTAAGTAATCCAAATTTGGCGATATGGTGCTCTGGCACAGTGGAAGAGCCTCTTCTTGTGAGATTTGCACTACTCAGCATTCCCGGTATCTCACTGGAAGAACTGCATGACATCAGCCTTGCGTAGGCCCAGTGGGTGGAAACGGAGGTAAAATAAGTATATTATTATTATTATACATGATATATATAGCGCCAACAGCTTGCGCAGCGCTTTACACTGTAGAGGGGGAACAGCACAATTACAAAACAATTCAATACAGAAGGGACAGGAGGGCCCTGCTCGAGGTGGGAAATAGCCAAGGAGTGAATAAGTTGCTTTGTGGTGTTGTTAATCAGGAAGGGACAAATTCTGGAGTTGTTGCGGGGGTTAATTTGGATTTAGCCAGTGATTGGGTGTGGGGGCTGAAGGAGAGGTCAAAGTCAAGGATTACACCAAGTACCATGGCATGTGTAGAGGGACAAATGGTTGTGCCGTTTATCTTAATGGTAAAGTCATGAGGAGGAGACCGGGAAGGAGGAAATATAACAAGCTCAGTTTTAGAAAGATTGAGTTTTAGAAAGTGGTGTGACATCCATACAGATATATTATTCAGTAGAGAAACTGCATATATCACCAAATATAGGACATATAAAGCAGCGCTCAAGATGTAACAAAACTAAATAAATAAATAATACAGAGTCCAGTAGTCAATGTGATATTGTAGCGATATACACAGTGCACAGTTCACAAGGTGATTATGATCTGTATATTCAGATGATAGTCGGGATAGCCCATAATCCAGGAACTTCCATCACCACACCAAGTGCACAGGGTAAGTGTGAACACCGCGCCCTATGAAAAGACTCTTACTGGAGATAAATGCCAGGCATTCTCATTAACAGGCAAACACACTTCTTGTGTATCTCCAACGCAAACAGGCAGGTGTGTTCAACTACACATATACCGTATGTGTGCATATACACATATATGCTTGTTTTTTAAGACAACCTGTTAAGAGTTTTACCTATGGGAGGGGACGAGTGGTATTGTTTACAATAAACTACATTTGCCTAAATGGTATCACACTATGCCCCGGTGTTCTTTTTTTTGCATCCCTTATGAGACCGACCAGCTGCATGGACTGGAGTTGAACACAGCTGCCTGTTTGCGTTGGAGATACACAAGAAGCGTGTTTGCCTATGCATGAGAATGCCTGGCATTTATCTCTGGTAAGACTCTTTTTATTGAGAACGATGTTCACACTTACCCTGTGCACTTGGTGTGGTGATGGAAGTTCCTGGATTATGAGCTATCCCGACTATCCTCTGAATATACAGATCATAATCACCTTGTGAACTGTGGACTGTGTATATCTCTACAATGTCACACTGACTACTAAACGCTGTATTATTTATTTATTTGTTTTTGTTACAACTTGAGCGCTGCTTTATATGTCCTATATTTGGTGATATATACAGTTTCTGTACATTTATTCATGGTTATAGCAGCAGCCGTTTACATTGGTCTCTTCTCTGTTGAGGGGTTGAGAATCATCTTGCAGATTGTGTTGGCGCAGGTTTGAGGACCTTTTTGTTTCTAGGATAGGGCCCCGTTTACGGGACCTCATTGGGCATTGATATCATTCTGTAGGTTTGTGATCTGTGAGGAGATTGAGGGGGTGAGCTGAGGAAGTGGAGATAGATCTGGGTGTCGTCAGCATAGATGTGGTATTGAAAGTCATGGGAGGTTATCAACTGGCCCAGGAAAGAGGTATAGAGGGAGATTAGGAGGGGCCCAAGAACGGAGCCTTGGGGTACCCCAACAGAAAGAGGAGTGGAGGAGATGGCGTTGTAAGTGGCACTGAAACTGCACTGAGATAGGTAGGAGAACCAGAATAAAGCAGAATCACGGAGGCCAAGGGAGAGGAGTTTGCTGAGGAGGAGCAGGTGGTCAACTATGTTGAAGGCAGCAGAGGGGTCCAACAGTATAAGTATGCAGCACTGGCCGTTGGTTTTTGCAGTTAGTAGGTGATGGTGAGTTTTAATAGGGCAGTTTCAGTGGAATGTTGTGGGCGGAAGCCGGAGTGTAGGGGATCAAGAAGGTTGTTGTCAGTGAGGTAGCCACTTATTTGATTGTGGACAAGGTGTTCGATGAGTTTGGAGGCAAACGTAATCAGGGAGATGGGTCCTAAGTTATTCACACAGGTGGGGTTTTTTACGTATTGGGGTAACCAGTGCATGTTTGAATAGGGAGGAAAGTGTTAGAGGAGAGGGAGAGGTTGAAGATGTGGGTTAGAGAGTTTAGGATAGAGCAGGAAGGTGGTTGCAGTAATTGTGAGGGGACAGGTAGTGAGGTGGGCAATGGAGAGGAGTTGGTCAACTTCCTCTGTGTTAACAGGGCTGAAAGAGGAGAGTATTGAATGCGGTGCTGGACCTGATGAGTTGGATGTTGGCTATCTCCTTGCGAATTGTGTAGATTTTGCTTTTGAAATGGTTGGCAATCTCCTCAGCGGTAAGCAAGTTAGTGGGTGGAGGCAGTGGGGGGTGAAGAAAGGAATTAAGGGTAGAAAAGAGTTGACAAGGTTTGGATGAGAAGGTTTTGATGAGAGTGTTGTAGTACATTTGTTTAGCAGTGTGGAGGCAGGAGTTGAATTTGAGAAGGGCAGATTTGTAGAGGGTAAAGTCTTGCAGGGATTTTCATTTATGTCATGCTCGCTCAAGAGCACTGCTGCGCCTCTTGAGACTTCTGGTGTCATCTGTTTGCCAGGGCTGTGGCAGATGAGGCCTGGTTCTGCGTGTACAAAGAGGAGCAAGTGCAAGTCCAGGGAGGATGAGAGCGTGTTGTTGTAGATGGAAGTTGTTACGTTTGGGTAGGACAGGGCTCCGATTTTGTTGTAAAGCAGCAGAGTGAAGGAGGGAAGGGTTGAGGTGGCGAATGTTCCTGTGGGTAGCGGTTTGCAGGCTGAAAGCATGGGAGGTAGGAGACAGGGAGAGAGTGAAACGGATAAGTTTGTGATCAGAGAGGGAAAAAGGGGTGTTTGAGAGGTTGCAGGGAGTGCAGAGGTGGGAAAATATGAGGTCAAAACTGTTAGCGTTGGAGTGAGTGGTGGTTTGTGCCCATTGCATTAGGTTAAAAGAGGTTAGGTTGAGTAGTTGGGAAGTGGTTTGCGGTGTTAACATTGATAGGAATGTTAGTCACCTAGAATGATGGCAGGTACTTCAGAGGAGAGAAAATGGGGTAGCCACGTAGCAAAGTCGCCCAGGAAGCGTGACACTGGTCCAGGAGTCCGATAGATGACTGCGACCCTCAGACAAACTGGAGAGAAAAGACGAATGCTGTGCACTTCGAAAGAGCAGGGGGAAAGAGAGGGAGGTGTGGGGAGAACCTGGAAGGTGCACTATGGGGAAAGTCCCACACCGCCTCCTTTTCGTCCACTGGATCTGGGTGAGTGAGTCCAATGGAAGGCTGCTGTGGGAGAGGGCAGCTGGGAAGTTAGTGTAGAATTCCTGGAGCCAGGTTTCGGTAATAGCAAATAGATTAAGGGAGTTGGAGAGGAAAAGGTCATTGACAGAGGCGAATTTGTTGAGGGCTGAGCGGGCATTCCAGAGGGCACACAAAAGGGGGGGCTGACTCAGGGAATCAGGGGAATTGGTATGAGAAAGCTGGAGTTACGGCTGCTGTTGGAGGAGGTAGACTGCCAATTATGGGGGTGGGAATTGGCTGGAGGAGGGTCAGGGTTTGGTGTGATGTCCCCAGGCATTAGGAGTAGTAGGAGGGTCAGAGTGGTAAGGTGGGAGAGGGATTTATATAAGGGCAGATGCTGTGGTGGGGTGGAAGTGGTGACATTGCATGGGCTTAGAATGAGCAGGAGGTGATAAGTGGAAAAATATTGAGTGGGCAGAAGTGAGGGAGATATGTACAGGTTGCTGGCTGAAGAGGGGCGGCAAAGAAATGAGAGTTTGAGGAGAGAGGATGTTATAGCACAGAAGATTAGTAAGAGCATGATGGAAGGTGGAGAGAGGGGAATTGAAAGAAGACTGAGGAAAGGTAGAAGCTGAAAGTGAACTTCCTGGCAAAGTGGTAATCCACACTAGTATATTCGATAACTAACGTTTTTCCCCAGATGGGAGAGGGCACACTAACTAAGCAGACCTTGCAGTTGAGGTACACATTCCCTCTAAGGGTTATTCAAAAATTTAGACACTAAAGGCAAATCTTTCATATCTGACAGGTAATAAACCTAATGTCCAAAATGTAAAAGCAGTCACCTAGATGTTTTTACCTGTCTTCCCCAGTTCCAGCCCACTAATCCTGCACTGGTATCCCTATACCACTCAGGGGTTGGCTACTCAGAAAGGAACTTGAAAATATAAAAAAAAGAATAAAAAAATATGTACCAACATTTCTTGTAACTTTTTATGTTGAATTTACTGGCCTTCACCTATTCCAAGTTGTGTGTAGCTACTGTCAGCTTGAACCATTCAGTCTATTCCAAAATGCTTTGGGTATTGCAGGTGCAAGATTTCTGACTACCTGCTACAGTCATTACAAGGAAATAGTGCTTTGCCTGTTATGTATTTTTGTATTTTATAGTGTATGAGTAAGACATCACTGCAGGGGTCGCAGGAGTAAAAAATCTAGTGCAACAATGTCTGCTCCAGAGTTTTGGATTAAATAAATGATTTAACATGTTCACAGAAAATTATTTGAAAGTCATATATCTATAGTATTCAGCCCATTGTTTAATTTTTCAAGCGGTTTTACAGCAAAAAAAAAAGGGATTAAAGTGTACCTCTAATAAAGTTAAATGTTAAAACCTGACCCTGACAAATAAAAGCAGAAAGGAGTTTGCACATACCTCACTCACCTTCTGCAGCACCACAGAAACCTTTCAGTTTAGGGGTGCTCAATGTGCAAAGTTCAACTCTGACTCCCAAAGTTGGAGTACTGGGCATATCTTAATGTCTCTTTTTTATGTCTTAGGTTGAGTCATAATGTTTAACTTTTGTATATAGCTGGTCATACACTAGTGGAATTTCATTGGAAATTTTTCGTTTTAAGGAACACTTTGTAATTGTTAGCAGGGTCATCCATTTGACGTGTGTTTTCAACTCCAGTGATAAGAAAATTCAATTCAGGAACAGGATGGAAAATATTTCTTGAAACCAACTAATTTCTAACAGTGTATGTGGGTTTCTTCAGGGAAAGTTTATTTGTTCCAATGTTGAAAGTAAGCAAAATTTTGAAGTATGTTTGATTGACATTTGTCAGGTCATTAAATGTACTGAGAATTTTTGCTACAGATTTTCATTCAAAAATCTACTAGTGTATGGCCAACTTAAGTTTCCTTAACCCTAAAATTACTAGGTGTCTGTATACCAGGACAGGAAACAGCCGTATATTATAAAATGTTGCTTTCTATAGACCAACCTTATACATATGATATATTTCTTATATTTCTGCAAGTTTATGAAATGCATGCAGATATAAAACTTTATTACTAAACCTTCTGAAATATCTTATACTGTATAAACAATGCCAAACTGAAATTTCCAGCAAATGTTTTATACTTTCAATCGTAATTGCTAATGGGTTTTCAATGTTGCAGCAGAAATTATTTATTTAAATCTGCTTTATATTACTCAACTTGTAAAGTATCCATGGATGGGTTAATATTTTGGTCTAGTTATGCATCCATTAAAGTATGATTAAATGTATTTTAAAATATTGGAAGTACGGCTGCCTAAAATCTACCATTGTCATGTTCCCATAGTGTTAAAAATGATGCACCGAAAGTCATTTAGGCTGTACTGTGTTGCACAGTGCAGTGATCTATGATATTTTCAGTGTAATGATACTAATTCATAGATTGGTAAAAAATGAATTATACAATTTTTGGCAGGTAATTCCGAATTTTTAAAGTGGGTTGGTTGAACATTCTATTTTAAATAAAATTATTTTAAAGTGAAGTCTATTGCATTGGTTAAATTTGCCACTGAATAGCTTACATATGGATCGGTCTCACAAATTCATATGGCTTTATGGGACTTTTAAGGTGCTTATATTTACTAATTACTTTAAAATGTAAAATATTATATCAATATATGTTTTTCTGTATGTTTTATTAAGATATATAATATCCGTGATCATTCCATAAAGATATTGCACAATAAAATAATAAAAAATAGCCTCTCCTTAGGGAGACTACCCCATGAATGACCACTGCAACCTATATGCTAAATTGTACCTAACATAGTCCTGCCGGCTCTATACACTACATAGTCCTGAACACTGCCCGCTGTACACTACAGCAGGGGTCAGCAACCTTTTTCCTCTTAGGGGCCGGATTCAATGAATGTGAATGCATGGAGGGCCACATTCACCTGCTAATAAATGACAATAATAATCCTAACATAGTAATAACAACTGTACAGGTTTACCTCACTTTAAGGTGCTTCACTAATACAAAGCCAGTACACCCCGAGGGAGCATGGTCTGGAGGTAGGGTTCCTGTCCCCAGGTGAGGAGGGGTCCATGTCCCCAGGTGAGAAGAGGTCCCTGTCCCCAGGGGTCAAGAGCCCCCTGTCCCCAAGGATGATGGGGTCCCTGTGCTCAGGGGAGCTGGGGTCCCTGTCCCCAGGTGAGAAAGGGTCCCTGTCACCAGGTGAGAAGGTGTCCCTGTCCCCAGGTGAGAAGGGGTCCCTGTCCCCAGGTGAGAAGGGGTCCCTGTCCCCAGGTGAGAAGGGGTCCTTGTCCCCAGGTGAGAATGGGTCCTTGTCCCCAGGTGTAATGAGGTCCCTGTCCCCAGGTGAGAAGGGGTCCCTGTACTCAGGGGAGCTGGGGTCCCTGTCCCCAGGTGAGAAGGGGTCCCTGTCATCAGGTGAGAAGGTGTCCCTGTCCCCAGGTGAGAAGGGGTCCCTGTCCCCAGGGGTGGTTTGGTCTCTGTCCCCAGGGATGTTTGGGTTCCTGTCACCATGGGTGAAGGGGTCCCTGTCCCCAGGGATGATGGGGTCCCTGTCCCCAGGTGAGAAGGGGTCCCTGTCCCCAGGGATGATGGGGTCTCTGTCCCCAGGGGAGATGGGGTCCCTGCCCCGGGGGAGATTAGGTCCCTGTCCCCAGGGAGCATCCTATGTCCCCCCCATAGCATCCTCTATACCCCCCATAGTGTCATCTGCCCTCCTCCACCGCATACACACACACACTGTGTAGGTAGAATTCTCCTACCTTACACAGGTGTACAGCGAGCAGAGCAGAGATAGAAATCACACAGGCTGGATAGGGGCGGGAACCACTGGAGTTAACTTTTCACATTAACAGGCTGGTGATTGGTTGCTAGGATCGCCTAGAAACCAATCACCTGCTCTGTAATGTTAAAAGTTAACTCCAGCGGTTCCCGCCCCCATCCAGCTCTGTGATAGCGCAGCTCGCCGCTGTCCAATGAAGAGGACAGCGGGCGTACATGTCTGCGGGCCAGGTACCCGTGAATTTCGGGCACTGGCGGGCCGTACATCTAGCATTGGCAGGCCGGTTGCGGGCTGCAGGTTGCCGATCCCTGCACTACAGTCTCCTGACCACTGAATCCACTACACTAAATTGCCCTGACCATTGCCCTCTATTTATAACCACTGTTTAAATGCAGTTGTTTAACTATTTGACATCCACAGGCTGTTTATAAACTCAAGTGGTTAAAACAAGCCGCTGGATCACTGTCACAAAACTGTGAATGTGTGCCAGCCCTGGCACGCTAAACCACCATTTGCAAACCCACTTGTGATAGCAGTAAAGATAAAAGGTAAAAAAAAAATTAAAAAGTGCTAAAAATGTTAACCATAGATTTTTGCCTTTTCAGGTAGTACACAACTTTAAGGCTTGCCTTGTTTGCGTAATATTGTGTGACATAAAAAGATTCAACTGACACTATTTTACTCTGCAGGGCCTTTGCTGTCATAAAATATATACTTGTTTGGCAGGTCTTAAGTAATTTTCTACCAACAAATGGAGATTTTAAGATGAGCCATAAATGAATAAATTGCTCTGGATGCAAAATAGTCAAAGTAGGTTCAGACTATTAGTAAGTTAATTTTCTGCTTATATTTTGTGTGCAGAAGAGCATATGTAATTGAAGAGTTTCTTCTGTGTCTGTGAAAGTGTCACTTGTGGTACTGCAATTGGGGAGTATTTTGTGGGTGCAAGGACTGCAGCACAAGTGCGTAACTAGGATTGTGAAAGCATTGTGGCTGAGCAGGAAATCCTGTAATATCAGTGGAATTTCCTATGAACCTTGGTAGCAATCTTATAGTGATTGTAAGGGTTTTTTTTTCTTTTAATTAAAATAACAAACAGGTTTATACATACGGTATCTCACAAAAGTGAGTACACCCCTCACATTTTTGTAAATATTTTATTATATCTTTTCACGTGACACTGAAGAAATGGCACTTTGCTACAATGTAAAGTAATGAGTGTACAGCTTGTATAACCGTGTAAATTTGCTGTCCCCTCAAAACAACTCAACACACAGCCATTAATTGCAACAAAAGCGAGCACACCCCTAAGTTGAAATTGGGCCCAGTGCCGGAAGCACTCATGCAGCCCCAGAACATGACACTCCCACCACCATGCTTGACTATAGGCAAGACACACTTGTCTTTGTACTCCTCACATGGTTGCCGCCACACACGCTTGACACCATCTGAACCAAATAAGCTTACCTTGGTCTCATTAGACCACAGGACATGGCTCCAGTAATCTTGTCTTCAGCAAACTGTTTGCAGGCTTTCGTGTGCATCATCTTTACAAGAGGTTTCCTTCTGGGACGACAGCCATGCAGACTAAGTTGATGCAGTGTGCAGCGTATGGTCTGAGCACTGACAGACTGACCCTCCACCACTTCAACTTCTGCAGCAATGCTGGCAGCACTCATATGTCTATTTCCCAAAGACAACCTCTGGATATGATGCTGAGCATGTGCACTCAACTTCTTTGGTCGACCATGGCGAGGCCTATTCTGAGTGGAATTAAAAGAAGTATTGCGCTAAAGTGTCTGGTGCAGCAGCAACAGGCCGTGTGATAACAACACAGATAAATAATACAAAATTAAAACAGTTGCGCTAAAGTACATATACATACAATTATTTTTCAAATAATTTAAATTAAGTGCTGACGTGAAGAAACTACTATGTATCCAAATCCAAACAAAAGGAACCAAAGTGAATGTTCTCAGTAATTCAGTGGTTCTCAACTCTTGTCCTCAGGACCCACCAACAGGCCAGAATTTAAGTATTACCTTGGGGAAATGCAGACTAGAATACTGCAATCACTGAGCAGCAAATGATATCACCTGTGATTAATTTCAGTTATCCTGCAAACCTGGCCTGTTAGTGGGTCCCAAGGACCGGTGTGTATGTCTCAGTGTGAAGGTGTGTATTTCTCTGGTGGTGGCTTGCTTACTCCAGCTGAACTCCAACGGTGGATATTCTTATATCTCCTATATCTTGGGATCTCCTCATCACTAGACTATTTGGACACTTTACAGAAGCACTAATTACTGAGAACATTCACTTTGGTTCTTTTTGTTTGGATTTGGATACATAGTAGTTTCTTCACTTAAGCACTTTATTTAAATCATTTGAAAAATAATTGTATGTATATGTACTTTAGCGCAACTGTTTTAGTTTTGTACTGTTCTGAGCGGAACCTGTCCTGTTAAACCGCTGAATGGTCTTGGCCACTGTGGTGCAGCTCAGTTTCAAGGTCTTGGCAATATTCTTATAGCCTAGGCCATCTTTATGTAGAGCAACAATTCTTTTTTGCAGATCCTCAGAGAGTTCTTTGCCTTGAGGTGCCATGTAGAACTTCCATTGACCAGTAAGAGAGAGCAATAACGCCAAATTTAACACACATGCTCCCCATTCACGCTTGAGACTTTGTAACACTAACAAGTCACATGACACCGGGGAGGGAAAATGGCTAATTGGGCCCAATTTGGACAATTTTATTTAGGGGTGTACTCACTTTTGTTGCCAGTGGTTTAGACATTAATGGCTGTGTGTTGTGTTATTTTAAGGGGACAGCAAATTTACACTATTATACAAGCTGTACACTCACTACTTTACATTGTAGCAAAGTGTCATTTCTTCAGTGTTGTCACATGAAAAGATATAATAAAATATTTACAAAAATGTGAGGTGTGTACTCACTATTGTGAGATACTGTACCTTCTCTATGCAATGGTATTGCACACACGGCCCCAAACCTCCTTTTCTGGGGTTTCTTGCTGGCGCTTTCAGCTCCTTCTCTTCTCAGCATTTTTCAAAGGAAGCCAATTGCTATGGTTTTACACCTGTGGGTCCCTACCCCAACCCAGGCTCTGTGTGTCCATAGACACACAGAGTGCAGCTCGGCCCCGCCCCCCACTCCCTCCTCACAGGACTTGATTGGCAGCAGCAGATGCCAATGACTCCTGCTGCTGCCTCTCTCTCCTGTGAATGCAGGGATAGAGGAGAGCTCACCGACAGAGGGGCACAGCCCTGGATTGAATGAGGACTCAGGTAAGTATTTTCAGTTTTTTTCCTTTAAAATAACAAAGCTGTTATATTTATCTGCTCTGTGCAATTGTATTGTACAGAGCAGTACCAATCCTTCTCTTCTAGGGTCCCCGGCAGCGCTCCTGGCTCCTCCTCTTCAGTGCCTCCATGGTAAGCCGATTCCCATAGGCGCACATTGCGGGCTCATTCCCGAACTGCCTTGTCTGCGTCCATTGACATAGACAGGTTGGTTTGGCCCTGCCCCACGCTCACTTGTCACAGAATTTGATTGACAGGGGCGCCAATGGCAGTTAGGCTGGACAGAGCCAGGAGAGCTACTCCTCTCATGCACATACTCTCAGGTAAGTATACGGAGGGGCTGAGGAAAACACATGCAGCAGAGAAGGTTTTTTACCTTAATGCATAGAATGCGTCAAGGTAAAAAAAACCTAAGACTTTACAACCACTTTAATGCAGGAGGGTAAAAAATGTCTAGCCTTTACAAGCACTTTAAATAAGGAAATAGTTGATCAAGCTCTACACTTTATTCACTTGCAGCAATTTTTCAATACAGTTGTATTTTATTGTTTGCTGCTAATGCCAACCAATAGAACACTATTTTAAAGTGTAACTAAACCATCCTCTCCTCAGTCAAGGAAAATGCCCCTTTATCCTCTGTTTGATCTGCAGTTGCCATGGTGCGGCACAGCCTTCAGTTATGACCCCAGCCGTTTGATGGCTTGACAGTTCAATTGAGAGCAAAAGCAACTGTGGCAGTTATCATTCATGACATGGCTTGAATTTAACTGTTAAATTGAAGGGTTTAGTTCCAGTTCAAGTGATATGTTGCATAGGGAGCTGAATGCTGATCTGATGCAGCTCAAGGAAAAGACAATATGTATTAAGAAAGGGAAAAAATGCAAGCATGTGCAATGTTGTTCAGATTTTTTTGTAATCACAAACCTGTGAAAAAAGCAGCGCTCTCTGAATTCCTGTCCATAAAAAACCAAATTTGATCTTATGTGTTAATGTCACTAACAATTTATGCAAACATATTTTTTTTTTCCTGTATATGTCATCATTTGACTTTAAAAGGAGGATAAAGGTCTCCTAATCTAGAAGGCAACTGTGCTGTCACTAATGCTGGGCAGGCACGCAGGACATGCCCCTCATTCTTGACAATGCCCAGACACTGCAGCATCTTGACTGCTGACTGTCTGTCATGGACTTCAGAGATGAGGGAAGCTTCTTCCTTAGTTCTGAAGAGTCACATACCTGAACAGGAAATGGAGCCTTGGGGGAAGAACATCTCAAATCTACACTGTGCCAGAGGTCCATAAAATCAGGGG
Source organism: Glandirana rugosa (assembly GCA_018402905.1). Taxonomy (NCBI): domain Eukaryota; kingdom Metazoa; phylum Chordata; class Amphibia; order Anura; family Ranidae; genus Glandirana; species Glandirana rugosa. The sequence continues at coordinate 82,373 of BLSH010370751.1, read as the reverse complement.
AGACAGAACGACCTGGAAGGAGGGGGTACAAAGATTGATACTGGGGGTTAGCTGATTTGGCGGGGGAGAGGATTTGTGCTAGGAGGGGGGTTTGTGGTGGAGATATTTTGTGTTAGAATTTGGGTATGGGGGGGGCTGTGCTACAAGGGGGGTTTGGGTGGAAAGAGGATTTATGCAAAGCAGGGGGATGGGGGGGATTTGTGCTAGGGGGTGGGATTTGGGGGGAGAAGATTTGTGCTATGATGGGTGGATGGGGAGAAGAGGATTTTTGTTAGAAGGGGGGATTTCGGCTGAAATAATTTGTGCTAAAATAGGGCATATTGGGGGGGGGGGGATTTCTGCTAGCAGAGAGAGATTGTAGGTGGGGGGGTTG